>VKON01000101.1:229709-307858 GCA_009741485.1 Malurus cyaneus samueli | reverse complement strand
CTTCATAACAAATCTCTTGATTGAGTCAGGAGTTACCAGGCTCCTCCTGGATAGGGAAAATCATGAAAAAACACACCATCTTTCAGCCAGGATGTGCAAAAATGTGGAAGCACAGAACGAGGAGGAGTTTCTACAGCAGTGATGGTCACAGACATCCCAAACCCTTCCCCAGTTGTTGCTTTAGCCCCGGGCAGCTCTGAATCTTGGCATTTCCAATGAGCAGGATGAACTTCCAGGGGGTTGCCAGGGCTCCACTCTGGTCTTCTTGAGTAAGATGGAGCAGCTCTGCAGCTCTCCTTGCAGGCTTTCCATGTCTGTTCCAGCTTCTTTCCCTGATTGTTTCACAAACGGAATAGCCCAGACCCATCTCTCCCACCCACCCATATCAGCAACCCCTGTGAAGCAGGAAATGCTTCAGCAGAATTAGAACTAAAAAGAGGAAAGTCAAGATCTTGCCTGTAAAAAAACCCAAATAAAAACAAGGGCAAAGACCTTCACCATCTGAATCTCTGGAAAACAAATTCCTTTCACGGGGAGCCCAGCTTCCAGGCTAAGAGCTGGCACCAACCTGGCCATTGGCTTTGGGGACCCTTTCTGAGATAAATCCCCGAGCAGAAATGAAGAGCCAGGAAGATGCTCTCGCTCTGTGACGCTCAGGTGCTGTGGTTATGTGCCATAGAATGGTGAATGATCCAAAGGGGGCAGCGATATGTGGGAATCGTGACCCCTACAGCCGGTGCGGAGAGGTTCTGGCTCATCATTCCTGCTGGAAAAACAATCCTGGGCACTCTCCAGCAAGGACTGTGCTCGAGAAGCTCCAGCTCTCCGCTGCTTTTTGAGGATGATCCATCATTTCTCTGCCTGGCTCCCTGCCTATAACCGATAAAGCCCTGCTCGCTGTGTTGATCCCGGTGTGCTCCATCCTCTGGAGCAGGATGCTAGACTTTGCAGAGGGCCAGCCTGCCTGCCATGTGCTCTGGTGCCTCAGGCAGTTGCCTGCAGACTCACAGCTGTTTTTATTACCTAAGTGGGTTTGATTGCTCCTTCATTTGTGCCTGAATGAGAGCCCTTGGCACCCTCGTGGGCTTTAATGGGGTCTGTGTGTTCTCGCTCCCAATTAAACCCACGGGCAGCGATTAACAGCTTCCAGCAACTCCGGCGCGGAGCAGAGGGGACACGCTTTCCAGGGCTCCAGGAGAGGATCCTGGAAAAGAGACACGACTTTCTGGTCCCGGGCAGACAGCTGGGCTGGCTGCAAATGGCTTCATCCCCAGGTGACCGCTGCCATTTTCTTCTCATCAGGGGAGGTTCGGCTCAGCCGTCCCAGCCCCGCACAGACACATTTTCCAGCAGTGGGGGACCATGCTGGTGGGTGGCCAGGGGTGAGTGTAGAGATGTTAGGGACAGCTCCCCACCTGCCCTGGCTATCAGGGCTGCTGCTGGAAAAGTCATGTAGGCTGATGCAGCAGGATCAGGACATCAGGACATGGACAGCCTCACCCCACCTGGTCACTGTGACAAATTGTGGGGCATCTTCTCCCTCCCCTCCATCTTCCTTGTGGTCCTTCCCAGGGCCTGAGCAGGTGGAAGTAGCTAAAAATGGTGAATTTCTGGTGCACTTGGAATTTCCAGCCCCAAGTTGTCAGTCCAGGAGCCATCCCCGTCCCTGGCCGCAGCTCTGCCGGGATCACCCCGGCCGTCCCAGGGCCGCGAGTGCATTACATCCGACACGACCCACAGCCATCTGCGGGAGCCCCGGGGAGGAGCCATCCGTCAAAATTAAGATGTTGGGGGATTAAATGCTTCAATCTCATCGGAATTGGCGTTTTCTGATGAAAATCCGTTCTGTCAGGAAATGTGTAAGTGGCGCTACCTGCCAGAGGTCCGTGCGCTGGGAGCGGCAGATGCTCGGAGCTGACTGATGGAGTGCAGGAATGGAATGGAAAATCGAGGCCCAGGAGCTTTTTAACTCAATTAAAGTCTGTCTCACTCCTGAGACAGGCCCGTGGTGTTGGGAAGAGCATTCCTCCTGCACAGGGCGCTTGAGCTGATCTAAACTTGGTGTGAGCTCAAAAGCAGGACCTCCTCAGGCTGAAGTGACACCTTATGTGGCGAGCTAGTGACATTATGGAAGTCCCAACAGAGGCCAAATTCTGTGCTGGAATTAGGAATGGATATCCCAGAACCATGCAATCATTCATATGGGAGAAGTCCTCTCATACCCCAGAGTACCACGCTCCCTAGCAAGGCCACCACTGACCCCTGTCCCCAAGTGCCACATCCACCACGCTCCTGTAAACCCCTCCAGGCATGGTGCCAAGCCATGGTGTGAATTACCACACTTTCGAAATGCCTGTTTCTGCAGGAAAATCCAGGAAAGTTCCGGATGATGATGAATCCCTTCCCAGCCAGCAGAACAGGATGTTTAATGCAGGTCTCACACTTGACTTGTAAGAGAAAGACGAGCCATGCTGGCCAACAGAACCAGCTTGTAAAAATCCTTATTAAAACCCCGCTGAGCCTAATCGGGAAAGATGGCTTTTAATTAAAAAGTGAAACCATCCAGCCAACTTTTATAGGAGATTGCTGAGACCCCAGGAGATGCCAACCAGCAATAGACTCAACTCCTTCCGGAGGGAGGGATCCTTCCCCGCCTTTGGTAGCTGGAGCATCTCTGCCGGATTTAAATGGGCAACTTCACAAGTTTCCTGAGTGTGGTTTCTTCCATTAGGAAATGGGAATCTTCTAACAGCTCACCCAGGCAGCAAAATTCCTGCACTCCATCTCCTGCATTAGGAGCCCGGAGCCCGCACGGCTCGTGGAGCGGAGCAGGAGAGAGAGCGGGAGAAAAGAAAATCCAGATGGGGCAAAGTGTAGCTCGACTTTTTAATACTAAATTATTTACAGTAAGTAAAATCGTGTGTGTCAATTGTGAAAAGAGTCCAATTTGTTTGATTTACATTGCAGGGGGGTGCCCTGGGGTAGGGGGTGTTTAACTATCTCCTCTAATGTAATTGCCTATGGCAGCCCGGTAAATATTTGATGGGCTGCCTGAGCGAGGGAAGGAGCTGGGGCTGATGCTCCTGCAGCCCTCACAGGGTATCAAATGCAGCTGCAACCAGGCACTACCTGAGCCCTTCCCATTGTGTAACCGGGGCTGCTTCATCCCACTTCCAGCATGGGAACTGCACTCTCTGCTGGAAAATGGGCTGGTTCCCCAGGCTGTGGGCTTGTTTTATATAAGAAGCCCAAATTTCTGTCTGTGCCTCAAAGGGAGTGTCTTCCTCATTTCTGCAGTAGGAAAAGCAGGTTTTGCTCTTGTTAAGGATGTTTCCGTGGCTTGGAGGTGTTGGGTGCTGGCCCCTGCTCACTGGGATCGTCTCTCAGCTTCAGGAGTGTCATAGCTTGGCTGAGGATGGGGAGGGGGATGGAAGTGATTGGGAAGGACAAGAGGGGTTCCAGCAGCAGACATGTCTGCAGAAAATTCCAGAGTCCCAGCTCATGCAGCCTCTCAGGGCTTTTCCATTATTGGTGTTTCCAGCAGCACTGGGGCAGGTTTAGATTGGACGATCAGCAGGAATTTCACCCATGGAAAAGGGGGCTCAGGCACTGGCAGGGCTGGCCCAGGGAGATTTGGAGTCCCCATCCACTGGAGGTGTCCAAGGAAGGACGGATTGTGGCACTGAGTGCTCTTGGGCTGAGGTATAAGTGGGGATTGGGCACAGGCTTGGGCTTGATGATCCTGGAGGGATTTTCCAGGCTCTGTGATTCTGGGATTTCGTGTGCAAGGTGGGCACCCTCAGTGCCCTGGGTGGGGCTGAGGGGTGTGAGGAGAGGCACAGGAGGTCTCAGTCCAGCCCCACACCCTTCTCCTTGACCAGCTCCATGGGATGGACATACCTGGGCTGTTATTCCCCCCAGGCTGCATCCATCATCCAAACCTGTCCAGGAGCCTGGGTGATATGAAGTCCACCTGCTGATGTGGCAAAGTTACAGAGCACGGATCTCTGGAATGGTGTGGGTTGGAAGGGACCTTAAAGCTCATCCCATCCACCTTGCCATGGGCAGGGACACCTCCCACTGTCCCAGGCTGCTCCCAGCCCAATGTCCAGCCTGGCCTTGGACACTGCCAGGATCCAGGGGCAGCCACAGCTCTCTGGGCACCCTGTGCCAGGGCCTGCCCACACTCCCAGGGCAATTCTTCCCAATATCCCATCCATCCCTGCCCTCTGGATGGGGAAGATGTTTCCCCCTTGTCCTTGTCGAGTCACCTCACATGATCCCCTTTGAGGGATTTAGGATCTGTTCCCTGTGACCTGGGACAAGGTTCTGCTGCTCAGACAAGGCTGGGACAGAGCCCCTGCTCCTCTCTGGTCATCCCTGCCAATCCACAGCAATTCCTGGAGGGTAGGAAATGTCACATCACCCACCTGGGACGTAAATATTTAACAAGGGGAACACCCCCTGCCTTTCTCCGGCCCTCCTCATCCATATTCAGCTCCTGCAGCTCTTCCAGCCCTGCAGAGAGCACAGAGACCACCTAGACAGTGGGAATTCGCTGAGGTGGCAGCGAGAGCTTGGGAGAAGGGAAGAACATCCAGGAGTGAAGCAGTGTTCTGTCCAGAGGTAGAAAAATGGGGCACAGCCTTTGTCCCCAGTACTTGGCTCATCCTGGGAATTGGGATTCCCCTCAAGAGCACCCCCAGTTTGCCGTGGCAGAGCATCAGTTGGTTCTGGGGTGCTGCGAGGAGAGTTGTGGTACCTGGAATGTGCATTCCCAGATGTCTGTGGGGTGAGGGAGAAGGGACAAAGTGGGGCTGTGCTTCCCTCTGGAAAAGATGTCCCAGGCATGTCCCAGGAGGGGCCGTGTCTCAGGCCCACTGCCCTCTGAAGGGTTTTGGGGGTCCACATTTGGGGTTTGGAAGCCAATTATCTATGAGGTCCCTTCCAATCCAAATCCTCTATAGATTCCATGGTTTGGAAGGGGTAAATGGAGACCTCCAGCCCAATTCTCCTGTTGGAGCAGGGCCAGGAGGAACAGGGCCAGGCAGAGCAGCTCACTGAGGGCTCCAAGGATGGAGACCCCACAGCCTCCCTGGGCTCCTGAGGGTTGAGCAGGGACAGGCCATCCAACACCTCCATCTACAAAGGCAACCAAGATTTGGGTGGGGATGCTGCACCTGCCTGGCTCAGCTCAGAAACACCTCGGGGCTGTGGATGGGAGGAGCTGGGCTGGGGCTGCACCAGCAGAGAGCCACAGACACATGAGACCCACGCCAAACTACACAAGCTTCCCAGGAACCCACTGAGGTTTCTCCAAGGTTTCTTGGGATGATGGCTGTGGCTTGGAGGCAGGAGCTGTCAGGATGGGATGGAGGATGAGAGGCCTGCTGGGGTCTTGGGATGCAGAGGGAGACTTTCCATGGAAATCCAAGCAGATGCTCTGGTGCCCTGGGGACTCTCCTGCTTCCAGGAGGGTCTCTGTGGCTCCCCATGCCTTGCTCTGCTCTGGCTCTTAAGAAACCAGCTCTATTAATATCCCAGCCCTTCCTCTCGGCCTATTACTCTCCTGATGGCCCAAATTTCCAGTTAGCTCCTCTCCAAATTTAAACGATTGCTTCCCCCTGCCTAATGCACCCCCACCTTTCCGAGAGATGACGTGGCTGATGACCCACATTCTGCTGCCTTTGAAGAGCCTGGCGCCGGGGCCATTAGATCCCTCTGCTGGGCTGGGACTGGCTGACAGCCAGTCCCGACCTCACAATAACCACGGCCATTCACCGCGAGAGGGAAGCTCCGGCCCTGCCAACAGCGGTGGAGAGCGGGAGAGCAAGGAGGGATGGAGCTGGATGAAGCCTCCTCCCACCAGAGGTGTTACCAGGGAAGGGAGGAAAGGGACCTGTCACATGATGAACAGCTTTGACCTGAGGGCAAGCAACCTTGGGAAGGGTCTTCCCTGTCCTGCCCACTGCCAGGGTCTGCCAGGAGCTGGCTGATGGGATCCCATGGAATGCTGGTGGGCCTGGGGCACCTCGGGCTGCTGGTGGGACTGAAACCCCATGGAATTCTGTGAGATTGGGACACCGTGGACTGCTGGTGGAATTGAGATCCCACAGGCTGCTGGTAGGACTGAGATCTCATGGAATGCTGAAGGGATTGAAGCCTCCTTGGTCTGCTGGTAGGACTGAGATCCCATGGAATGCTGGTGGGATTGAAACCCCATGGAATGCTGGTGAGATTGAGATCCCATGGAATGCTGGAGGGATTGAGACCCCATGAAATGCTGGTGGGATTAGGACACCATGGTCTGCTGGTGTGACTGAGATCCCATGGACTGGTGGTGTGACTGAGATCCCATGGACTGGTGGTGGGATTGGGATCCCATGGACTGGTGGTGGGATTGCTTTTCCTCTGACTCACCTTGTAGCCCTGGTCAGTCCTAAGGCACTGAGGACTCTGGGTGGAACAGCACTGAGGACCCTGGGTGGGACAGCACTGTGGCATGTGTGTCTCTCTGTGTGCACCCATCTCAAAGCCTGCAAAGCACTGAAGTGCTGCTTTGAGCCGTTCTTCTTGTTCCTGGAGGCCTCAGAGCTCTTCATCAAAAACCAGCGAGTTTCTGCCCAGAGAAAAACACTTTTGGTTCTGTTTTGGATTCAGTGGAGAACCTCAGCCCCTGTCTGAGCAGGCACCAGGGCATTACTCAGCAGAGAGGCCAAAACCCCGTCAGTTGATGAGAAACCATTGAAATCCGTGAGCAGCTGGAGAGAGACCTTCCTGAGAGGGGCAGGAGACAGGACAATGCCCTGTGCACTGCTCACAGCTCTGGCCAAGGCACCTCTTTCCTAAAACCTTCCCAAGAGTCTCCTCTAGCTTTTCCCTTCCCACTGAGTCCCAGGCTTGAGAAGAGCTCCCAGGAGCCGCAGCCTTTGGTCCCACTCGGTGCTGATCAGATCAAGACTTGATTGGTGTGAAATGAGAGGGGAAGGGGATGGCAGGAGAGGTCCTCTGCTTTTCTCCAGCTTTGGCCACCGCCACCATTTCTGCTTTGTGTGGAAAGTCCTACATCCTTTCAGCTCTCCAGTACACTGCCAATCCCACGGGTCCCTCAGCCATCCAGCTCCATGAAAGTCCCTCAAGGAGAGAGCAGAGCTCCTCAAGGCTCAGCTCCCAGCCACCTACAAGAACCCCTTCGCTGCCACCAGCCCGGAGCACCATCCCAACAACTCCCACCACTGACTTGCACCAAGCCAGGCAGGAAAGGCATCTCAAAAGAGTGCAGTTGGGGCATTAACTTCTCCCAAACCAGTCGGTTGCTGCAACTGACGGACCTGCCAGTTTTGAATGTCTGGATAATCCCGTCAAATTCCTGTCACTTGCCTAGCAAGCAACCTCCCCCAGAGGCACCGCATGCCACTCATCCTCAAGCCCTTCTTCGTCAAAGTTTAGCTCCGGAAGATCCTTCTAGCCAGCTCATTCGCAGGGGGACAAACAGGCAGAGATCTCCTCATCCAAAGGAGGTCCTTCCTGGCCCTCACCTTGGCTCATTCAGCAAAGGGAGTTCTCCTTGGGACCAATGCCAGATGCGAAGGAGGAAGGATTTACGCGAGCACAAGCAGGAGAGAAGGTGAGCAATGGAATGAACAGAATAAACTAGCTTAAGGAAAAAAAAAAAGAAAGAAAGATAGTCGATAAAGAGAAAAGGGCATCAAGAAGAGGCTGGAAACAGATAGAAGAAGCGTAACAGAGAGAACATACTAATGTTTTCTGGCGGTTAGAGCAATATATTATGCCTTTCGACTCTCATTTCCTAGAATTTCATGTTTGCCACTCGGGCCATAGCGCCCCCCCATCTTTGGATTTGCCCTAGGCCCTCTGCGTGTCCGTAACACTGATGTGTTTATTAAGTATACTACTCGTTGACCAGCTGGCACTTTGGAATGATGGCACATTCCCAGCACATTCCTGGCTTATGACATGAAAGAAAACAACACCACAACAATGGCAAAAGAGAGGGGGCCGAAGAAAACGGAAACGCTGTCGAAGTGACGGTCTTCCCCCTCCCGCTCCTGTTTGTGGAGAATGAATTCTGCCGCCGGCAAAATGAAGCCCCTTTCCTAGCAGTGAAGTCCCACCCTAGACCCCCGTCCCATCCGATGGTCGGTATCATCGAGCCATGACCTCAGCACATGGCTTCATATATGTCCCTCACACCTACGGTGAAAAGCTCTGGCGATCATCCAGACCCATTTGTCCCACTGCTCTCTGCAAGCTTTCAGCCAGGATCTGAATGGGAGATGTGATCCTGAAGTCTCCAAGAACGGAGGTCGTTAGTCCCAATGATATCCACTAGTGGAGCGTTGGCGAATCGTCCAGCTGCTTCAGTTGCAGCAGCGGGAGTGCGACTCAGACTGCCTCAGGATGCTGACTACTCTGGCTGTCCTGGGACGCGCTCAATCCCCGCTCCACACCCACAGTCCATGGCTCCTCCAGCCAGTTGGAAAAGGAATCTGTCAAAGCGAAGGACAATCTCTCCTCCTCCTCCTGGATGAGCCAGACACGAGCAGGGAGATGGAGCCGTTCCCAGTGGCTGTGGCTTCCTGGAATCAGAAGGAATTGGGAGTGCCTCCATCAGAAAGAGCACTGACCACATCCCCAGTGTGGGACAGATAGAGGCACTGGATTCAAATCTGCTTCCAGGGCACTGAGGGGGGAAGAATTCGCTCTTTGTCCTGGACAGTCCAATTCCAGCTCTTGGGAGGATTCAGGGAGAAGGTCACACCTTCCAACCCCAGCCCTCACACAGACCTTACCACTCATGCAGCTCCTGAGGGCAGTGATGAGGGGACCCCAGGGGCCACGTCCACCCCAAACTCCTCCTCATGCCACAAGTAGCTCCAAGGGAAGGCTGGGAAACACCTGAATGGCATCAGTTTCAACCCCAGGAAGTAGGAATTGCTGCTGGGAGCAGGGCCCTGCCGTGCCACCCTGAGGATGGGCTGTCACTAGTTTGTGGGACACACAAACACTCGGTGCTGCCCCATCTTTGCCTGTCCAAGCACGGACAGGAGGGAGAGGATGCCAGACAGCCCTGGAGCAGGTCCCGAGGTGGGACAGGGCTGGTTGTAGAGCTGGGGGTGGAGGATCACCTCGTGATTCTGGGATCCAGATGTTTCCAGGGGTCTGGGCACGGTTGAACTCCCCGTGGTGCCCCTGAGGTGCATCCCCAGCTCCACTCGCACCCTGCAGTGCCCTGCCCCCTGAGCCCACGCAGTGACCCGAGCTCTAGTGGCAGGGCCACCCTCAGAGGGACACACCTGCCCCCGCAGAGCAATGTCCCCCAGCTCCTGCACCCACAGGTGATCCCTGAGCCCGGGAGGGGAGAGGACACAGCTTTGGGGGGACCACAGGGTGTTCTGGGGATCTGCAGCAGCTCGAGTTCGCTTGCAAAGCGTCTTCTGATGGGAAACGGGACCCCCTCCTGGGCGCCTGCTGGCGGGGGCTCATCAAAACCAAAACCCCCAAAACCGACCTCAAATCCCACAACAGAGCCGGCACCGCGCAGGGGGAGGGGGCAGGACCGAGCCCATCCAGGGACAGAAGAGAAGAGGAGGAGAGAGGAGGGGTGAAGGAGAAGGGGAAGGAGAAGGAGGAAGAAGGGGGAGAAGGGGGAGGGGAGAGGAGAGGAGGGAAGGAGAAGAAAGGCGGGGGAAGAAAGGGAGGGGAGGGGAAGGAGAGGGAGAGGGGAGAGGGAGAGGAGAGGTGAGAAGGGAGGAAGGGAGGAAGGAGGGAGGAGGGAGAGGAGAGGGGGAGAGGGGAGGAGGGGGAGGAGGGGAGAGAGGGAGAGGGGGAAGGAGGGGAGGAGGGGAAGGAGAGGGGGAGGAAGGGAAGAAGGGAGAGAAAGGGAAGGAAGGGGAGAGGGAAGGGAGGAGAGGAGAGGGAGGGAGAGGGGAGGGAGAAGGAGAGGGACTGAGGGGAGAGGTAAGGGAGAAGAGGAGAGGGGAGAGGGAGAGGAAGGAGAAGGGAGAAGCAGAGAGGAGGAGGGGAGAAAGGGAAGAAGGGAGAGGAGAGGGCGAGAGGGAGGGGAGAGAAGAGGAGGAGGGGAAGGGAGAAGGGAAGGGGAAGGAGAGGGAGAGGGGAGAGGGAAGGGGAGAGGAGAGGAGAAGGAAAGGGGGAGAAGGAGAGGGAAGGGGAAGAGAGGGGAGAAGGGAGGAAGGTGAGGGGGAGAGGGGAGAAGGGGAGGGAGAGGGAGGAGGGGAAGAGAAGGGAGGGAAGGGGAGGAAGGGGGAGAGGGAAGGGGGAGGGAGAGGGAAGGAAGGGAGAGAGGGAGAAGGGGGAGGAGGGGAGGAAGAGAAGGAGGGGGGGGGGGGGGAGGGGGAGAGGGGAGAGGGAGAGGGAGAGGGAAGAGAAAGGGAGAGGAAGGGAGAGGGGGAGAAGGGGGAGGAGGGGGAGGAGGGGAGAGGAGGGAGAAGGAGAGGGGAGAGGAGAGGGAGAAGGGGGAGAAGGGGAGAGGGAGAAGGGAGAGGGAAGGAGAGGCGAGGAGGAGAAAAATGAGATGCCGAGTGTGGGCACAAAGCCCGTCCCCCCGCAGCAGCAGCGAGAGCCCCGGGCTCGGCGCTCCTCTCGGGCTGTCATGTGCGGAACGCCGGGGCCGGGGGAGCCGCCAGACAGGGGGACGGGGCCGGGGCCGCCCGCCGCCCCCAGCACCCAGCTCCCAGCTGGTGCGGCAGCAGGGAGCCCTGCCTGGCCATATGCTCTGCGTGCTGCTTCAATTACCCCGCAGAGCCGGGGCTCGCTCGGCTCCTGGGAGCAGCTCCGGGAGCCCGCGGGGGGAGCGGGGAAGCGCCGGGGCTGCCAAAACCCGGAGCGGCCTCGAAGGGTTCAAATCAGAGCAACTTTGCTCCGTGGGGGACGGCTCTGGTGCTGCCACATGCGGCTTTGTGTCCAGGAGTGTCCCTCGTGTCCAGAACCATCCTTTGTGTCCAGGGGCATCCCTGGTTTAACAACCCCTCTACACCCTTTGGGAGTGGGTCTGCCCCCAAAACCTCCCAAGAACCATCTCCTTGTTTTAGGGATCCATCCCCCAGCCCTAAGGACAGCCTAAATATCCCAAGTTTTCTCTCTAGAGGGCCAATTCTTCCCAAAATGAGCTCCCAAAGAAATGACATAGGTGGGAAATAAAAAAAAAAAAAATCACTACAGCTTTTATTTTCACAAACATAGCCTCATGATTGCACAAAAGTGTTCATGGAAAGTGTTCCGTTCCTTGTAAAATTACTTTCTCTACTGAAAAACCAAGAACCTGAAAATTAACATTTTTACCTCCAATCCATTATTTCTTTCTCATTTTCTTACCTCCTTTTAGCTTTCTTCTGAAAATTAATCCGTGTTCGGGTTTTTAATTACTTAAGGAGTGTCAGGGATTATCTGATGGAAACAAAACTATTTGGTTTTCCTGAGTTTTGATACTGGATTATTCCTCTAATAATGGGATATTTCTGAGAAGGTTTCATTGCTGTTTTTCCTAAACCTCACAACCAGAGGAAAAGTCTTTGCGTGAGCATTACTTGTTGCTCTCATGCTCATTAGACAGATCCCTGGTCCTTTTCCTGCCAAAAATATCTCAGTCTTACACAGAATTTGTGTTCCTTTGAACTGGAATCAGAGTCTCTGTTTCCTTAGGAAAACTGGTAGGGTTTGGGGGATTTTATTTTCTTTTAGTCTCTAAACAGAATAAAGAAAGCAAAGTGCATTTGTTTCGGCTGCTCGGCTGGCGTCCTGCTCTCCTGTTCCGGGTGGCGCGGGTTCAAAGCGTGCTCCTGTCACCGGATCGGCTCCCGGCAGCTCCGGGCCGCCTGCCCGCCCCCGTCCTGGGCATGTTCCCTGCTGGAGAGCCCGGCTGAGCCACTGCCCAGGTGCCACTTGGGCTCAGCCCTTTGTCCCCAGAACAAAACCAGCTGCAGGACGCAGCTGTCACTGCGCCCGGGGCCGCTGTCACCCGCTGTCACCCATCGGGGATGGAATCACCTCCCGCTTCCCACCCACGGGTGTCGGTGCTCTCCCTGCACCTCTGGATCCTCTCCGGTCCCCTCCACTGCTGCACCGGGCTGGCAGAGCACCAGGATGGGCTCCTCCTCATCCGTGTGCGAGGAGGGGGAGCTGGGAATGGCACTGAGGGTGGCAGAATGGGACAGCGGTGACAGTGCATCACTGTCCCAGATATATCCCCAGCTTCCAGTGATTTGTGGATATCTCCAAGGCTGGTGGATTAGACTCATTTATTCAGGCAGGCTTTACTGCCTGCGGGTCTCCCAGAAGCAAAACAATTTCATCAAGTGGCTTTGACACTTGGAATTATTCCTTGATTTGCTTTCTGCTAATTTCCCTTCCCTGCTCCAGGACGTTCAGGGTTGAGGATGTGGCTGTTGTTCAGCAGGGCT
Source organism: Malurus cyaneus samueli (assembly GCA_009741485.1). Classification (NCBI taxonomy): domain Eukaryota; kingdom Metazoa; phylum Chordata; class Aves; order Passeriformes; family Maluridae; genus Malurus; species Malurus cyaneus. The sequence goes on along the minus strand of VKON01000101.1, from coordinate 295,418 downwards.
GTCTCAGGTCAGAGGGAGCCTCTGCTCCCAACCCAGCCCCTCCAGACTTTATGGGGACATGTTTTTTTTGTAGGACAAGGAGAAATGGCTTTAAAGTATGGTTGGTTTAGGTGGGATTTTGGGAAGGAATTTTCCTGGGATGGGCCCCTGGCACAGGGTGCCCAGAGAGCTGTGGCTGCCCCTGGATCCCTGGCAGTGTCCAAGGCCAGGTTGAAGCACCCTGGGACTGTGGAAGGTGAAAGTGGTGGAAGGTGAAAGAAGGTGACCTTGAAAAGTCTCTTCTAACCCAACCCCATTCCATGTTTCCATGATCCCACAATTCCATGATTCCCTGCACTGCATCAGCAGAGGAATTGAGCTCCAGCCCATGCTGGTAATGCTCACTGGGACATCACTCGAGGCACAGCTCCTCTGTCCAGATGAGCAGAAAAGCTCTGCCCAGGAAGGACATCCCCACTACAGGGATCTCAGTGGTGCTGGTGTGGTTTTGGGGCTGGTGAGGGTTTGGGGCTGGTGAGGGTTTGGGGTTGGTGTGGGTTTGGGGTGGTGTGGGTTTGGGGTTGGTGTGGGTTTGGGGCTGGTGAGGGTTTGGGGCTGTGAGGGTTTGGGGGCTGGTGGTTTGGGCTGGTTGTGGGTTTGGTGTTTTTATGCACTTTTGGCTTTCTTTATTCTGTTTAGAGACTAAAAGAAAATAAAATCCCCCAAACCCTACCAGTTTTCCTAAGGAACAGAGACTCTGATTCCAGTTCAAAGGAACACAAATTCTGTGTAAGACTGAGATATTTTTGGCAGGAAAAGGACCAGGGATCTGTCTAATGAGCATGAGAGCAACAAGTAATGCTCACGCAAAGACTTTTCCTCTGGTTGTGAGGTTTAGGAAAAACAGCAATGAAACCTTCTCAGAAATATCCCATTATTAGAGGAATAATCCAGTATCAAAACTCAGGAAAACCAAATAGTTTTGTTTCCATCAGATAATCCCTGACACTCCTTAAGTAATTAAAAACCCGAACACGGATTATTTCAGAAGAAAGCTAAAAGGAGGTAAGAAAATGAGAAGAAATATGGATTGGAGGTAAAAATGTTAATTTTCAGGTTCTTGGTTTTTCAGTAGAGAAAGTAATTTTACAAGGAACTGGAACACTTTCCATGAACACTTTTGTGCAATCACGAGGCTATGTTTGTGAAAATAAAAGCTGTAGTGATTTTTTTTTTGTTTTTATTTCCCACCTATGTCATTTCTTTGGGAGCTCATTTTGGGAAGAATTGGCCCTCTAGAGAGAAAACTTGGGATATTTAGGCTGTCCTTAGGGCTGGGGGATGGATCCCTAAAACAAGGAGATGGTTCTTGGGAGGTTTTGGGGGCAGACCCACTCCCAAAGGGTGTAAAGGGTTGTTAAACCAGGGATGCTCCTGGACACAAAGGATGGTTCTGGACACGAGGGACACTCCTGGACACAAAGCCGCATGTGGCAGCACCAGAGCCGTCCCCCACGGAGCAAAGTTGCTCTGATTTGAACCCTTCGAGGCCGCTCCGGGTTTTGGCAGCCCCGGCGCTTCCCCGCTCCCCCCGCGGGCTCCCGGAGCTGCTCCCAGGAGCCGAGCGAGCCCCGGCTCTGCGGGGTAATTGAAGCAGCACGCAGAGCATATGGCCAGGCAGGGCTCCCTGCTGCCGCACCAGCTGGGAGCTGGGTGCTGGGGGCGGCGGGCGGCCCCGGCCCCGTCCCCACTGTCTGGCGGCTCCCCCGGCCCCGGCGTTCCGACATGACAGCCCGAGAGGAGCGCCGAGCCCGGGGCTCTCGCTGCTGCTGCGGGGGGACGGGCTCTTGTGCCCACACCCGGCATCGCTCCACTCCTCCTTCTCCACTTCTCCCTTATCCCCTCTCCTCTCCCCTCTCCCTCTCCTCTCCCCTTCTCCCTCCTCCCCCTCTCTCTCCCTCTCCCTCTCCCCTCTCCCTTCTCCCCTCCCCTCTCCCTCTCCCCTCCCCTCCTCCTCTCCCCTCTCCCTCTCCCTCTCCCTCCTCCTCTCCCTCTCGCCCTCTCCCCTCCTCTCCCTTCTCCCCTCTCCCCTTCCCTTCTCCCTTCCCCCTCCCCTCTCCCCTCCCCTCTCCCCTCCCCTCTCCCTTCCCCCTTCTCCCTTCTCCTCCTCGTCCCTTCTCCCCCTCTCCCTTCTCCCTCCCCCTCCCTCTCCCTTCTCCCCTCTCTCCCTATCCCCTCTCCTCTCCTCCCCCTCTCCCCTCTCCCCTCTCCTTCTCCCTCTCCCTTCCCTTCTCCTCCCCCCCTCCCTCTCCCTTCTCCTTGCTCCTCCCTCTCTCCCTCCCCTCTCCCTTCTCCCTCATCCCTCTCCCTCTCCCTTCTCCCCCTCTCCCTTCTCCCCTCTCCCTCTCCCTTCTCCCCTTCTCCCCTTCTCCTTCTCCCCTCCCCTCTCCCTCTCCCCTCTCCCTCTCCCCTCTCCCTTCTCCCTTCTCCCTTCTCCCCTCTCCCTCTCAACCTCTCCCTCTCCTTCTCCCTCTCCCTCTCCCTCTCCCCTTCCTCCCTCCCCTCTCCCTCATCCCTTCTCCCCTCTCCCTCTCCCTTTCCCTCTCCCTTCCCTCTCTCCCTCGCCTTCTCCCTCTCCTTCTCCCCTCTCCCCTCTCCCTCTCCTCTCCCTCTGCCCTCTCCCTTCCCCTCTCCCCTCTCCCTCTCCCTCTCCCTTCCCCTCTCCCCTCCTCCCCTCTCCCCTCTCCCCCTCTCCCTTCTCCCCTCTCCCTTCTCCCTCTTCCTCTCCCTTCTTCCCTTCCCCTTCCCCCTCTCCCTTCTCCTCTCCCTTCCCTCTCCCTTCTTTCTCCCTCTCCCTCCCCTCTCCCCTCCCCTCTCCCCCTCACTGCCCCTCTCTCCCCTCTCCATTCTCCCTCCCTGCTCCCTTCCCCTCTCCCTCTCTTCCTCCCTTCTCCCTTCTCTCCTTCTCCCTCTCCCCTTCTCCCTCTCCCTCTCTCCCCTCTCCCTTCTCCCCTCTCCCTTCCCCCTTCTCTCCTTCTCCCCTCTCCCTCCCTCCTTGCTCCCCTCCCCTCTCCCTTCTTCCCCTCCTTCCCTTCTCCCTTCTCTCCTTCCTCCCTCTCTCCCTCTCCTTCTCCCCTCTCCCTTCTCCCCCCTCCCCTTCCTTCTCCTTCTCCCTTTCTCCTTCTCCCCTCTCCCTTTCCCTCCTTTTCCCCTTCCCTTCCCTCCCTCTCCCCTCTCCCTCTCCCTTCTCCCTTCTCCCTTCTCCCTTCTTCTCCCTTCCCCTCGCCCTCCTCTCCCCTGGGATGGGCTCGGTCCTGCCCCCTCCCCCTGCGCGGTGCCGGCTCTGTTGTGGGATTTGAGGTCGGTTTTGGGGGTTTTGGTTTGATGAGCCCCCGCCAGCAGGCGCCCAGGAGGAGGTCCCGTTTCCCATCAGAAGACGTTTTGCAAGCGAACTCGAGCTGCTGCAGATCCCCAGAACACCCTGTGGTCCCCCCAAAGCTGTGTCCTCTCCCCTCCCGGGCTCAGGGATCACCTGTGGGTGCAGGAGCTGGGGGACATTGCTCTGCGGGGGCAGGTGTGTCCCTCTGAGGGTGGCCCTGCCACTAGAGCTCGGGTCACTGCGTGGGCTCAGGGGGCAGGGAACTGCAGGGTGCGAGTGGAGCTGGGGATGCACCTCAGGGGCACCACGGGGAGTTCAACCGTGCCCAGACCCCTGGAAACATCTGGATCCCAGAATCACGAGGTGATCCTCCACCCCCAGCTCTACAACCAGCCCTGTCCCACCTCGGGACCCGCTCCAGGGGCGTCTGGCATCCTCTCCCTCCTGTCCGTGCTTGGACAGGCAAAGATGGGGCAGCACCGAGTGTTTGTGTGTCCCACAAACAGTGACAGCCCATCCTCAGGGTGGCACGGCAGGGCCCTGCTCCCAGCAGCAATTCCTACTTCCTGGGGTTGAAACCGATGCCATTCAGTCACCAGGTGTTTCCCAGCCTTCCCTTGGAGCTACTTGTGGCATGAGGAGGAGTTTGGGGTGGACGTGGCCCCTGGGGTCCCCTCATCACTGCCCTCAGGAGCTGCATGAGTGGTAAGGTCTGTGTGAGGGCTGGGGTTGGAAGGTGTGACCTTCTCCCTGAATCCTCCCAAGAGCTGGAATTGGACTGTCCAGGACAAAGAGCGAATTCTTCCCCCCTCAGTGCCCTGGAAGCAGATTTGAATCCAGTGCCTCTGTCTGTCCCACACTGGGGATGTGGTCAGTGCTCTTTCTGATGGAGGCACTCCCAATTCCTTCTGATTCCAGGGAAGCCACAGCCACTGGGAACGGCTCCATCTCCCTGCTCGTGTCTGGCTCACCCAGGAGGAGGAGGAGATGTCCTTCCTGCAGCTTTTCCAACTGGCTGGAGGAGCCATGGACTGTGGGTGTGAGCTGGAGGTGAGAGGTCCAGGACAGCCAGGAGCCAATCCTGAGGCAGTCCTGAGTCAATCCCGTGCTCACTGAACAGCTGGGATCCCCTCCAAAGTGGAAACACTTGGGATAAGACCCCTCTGGACTTCAGGATCACATCTCCACGTCCTGGTGAAAGCTGAGGAGGTGACAAAGGGTCTGGATGATCCCAGAGCTTTTCCCTGTAGGTGTGAGGACAATATTGAGCCTGTGCTGGGATCCTGGCTGGATCCCCATGGAGGGAGGGGTTAGGGGGGACTTCACTGCTAGGAAAGGGGCTTCATTTGGGCCAATTATTCTCAAACTGAGGTGGAGGAAGCCGTCACTCCAGCGTTTCCTTTCTTCCCCCTCTTTTTCCATTTGTTGTGTGTGTTTTTTTCACACTCTGGCAATGGCTGAATATCACACAAGTGCCCTGTCAAGAGATATATTCAATAAACACTTGACACCCAAGCTCAGGAATACATGGCCCGTGGCAAACATGAATTATTCAAATGGAAATCAAGATAATTTTGCTTCTAACTCAGAAAACCAAGACTCTCTCTTCCCTTCTTTATTTTTCTTCTCTTTCTCTCCTTATTTTCTTCCTATTCTTTCTTTCTTTTTTTTTTTCTTAGCATTTCTTTCTTGTTCTTTCTTCCACCTTCTTCCTCTTGGTGGAAATCCTCCCTTGCATTCATTTCCAGAGAACTCCCTTTGCTGAATGAGCCAAGGTGAGGGCCAGGAAGGACCTCCTTTGGATGAGGAGATCTCTGCCTGTTTGTCCCCTGGAGCTGCTGGATTCCTTTGGAAAGGGCTTGGGATGGTGGCAGCAGGTGCCCTGGAGGTGCTGTGGCAGTGAGATTTGGGATTATCCAGACAAAAACTCATCTCTCAGTCCAACACGACTGGTTTGGGAGAAGTTAATGCCCCAACTGCTCTTTGAGATGCCTTTCCTGCCTGCTTGGTCCAAGTCAGTGGTGGGAGTTGGTTGGGATGGGCTGGGCTGGTGGCAGGAGGGGTTTGAGGTGCTGGGAGCTGCCTTGAGGAGCTGCCTCTCCTTGAGGAGATCTGGGCTGGACTGGTGAGACCTGGGATTGGCAGTGTACTGGAGAGCTGAAAGGATGTAGGACTTTCCACACAAAGCAGAAATGGTGGCGGTGGCCAAAGCTGGAGAAAAGCAGGGACCTCTCCTGCCATCCCCTTCCCCTCTCATTTCACACCAATCAAGTCTTGATCTGATCAGCACCGAGTGGGACCAAAGGCTGCGGCTCCTGGGAGCTCTTCTCAAGCCTGGGACTCAGTGGGAAGGGAAAAGCTAGAGGAGACTCTTGGGAAGGTTTTAGGAAAGAGGTGCCTTGGCCAGAGCTGTGAGCAGTGCACAGGGCATTGTCCTGTCTCCTGCCCCTCTCAGGAAGGTCTCTCTCCAGCTGCTCACGGATTTCAATGGTTTCTCCATCAACTGACGGGGTTTTGGCCTCTCTGCTGAGTAATGCCCTGGTGCCTGCTCAGACAGGGGCTGAGGTTCTCCACTGAATCCAAAACAGAACCAAAAGTGTTTTTCTCTGGGCAGAAACTCGCTGGTTTTTGATGAAGAGCTCTGAGGCCTCCAGGAACAAGAAGAACGGCTCAAAGCAGCACTTCAGTGCTTTGCAGGCTTTGAGATGGGTGCACACAGAGAGACACACATGCCACAGTGCTGTCCCACCCAGGGTCCTCAGTGCTGTTCCACCCAGAGTCCTCAGTGCCTTAGGACTGACCAGGGCTACAAGGTGAGTCAGAGGAAAAGCAATCCCACCACCAGTCCATGGGATCCCAATCCCACCACCAGTCCATGGGATCTCAGTCACACCACCAGTCCATGGGATCTCAGTCACACCAGCAGACCATGGTGTCCTAATCCCACCAGCATTTCATGGGGTCTCAATCCCTCCAGCATTCCATGGGATCTCAATCTCACCAGCATTCCATGGGGTTTCAATCCCACCAGCATTCCATGGGATCTCAGTCCTACCAGCAGACCAAGGAGGCTTCAATCCCTTCAGCATTCCATGAGATCTCAGTCCTACCAGCAGCCTGTGGGATCTCAATTCCACCAGCAGTCCACGGTGTCCCAATCTCACAGAATTCCATGGGGTTTCAGTCCCACCAGCAGCCCGAGGTGCCCCAGGCCCACCAGCATTCCATGGGATCCCATCAGCCAGCTCCTGGCAGACCCTGGCAGTGGGCAGGACAGGGAAGACCCTTCCCAAGGTTGCTTCCCTCAGGTCAAAGCTGTTCATCATGTGACAGGTCCCTTTCCTCCCTTCCCTGGTAACACCTCTGGGTGGGAGGAGGCTTCATCCAGCTCCATCCCTCCTTGCTCTCCCGCTCTCCACCGCTGTTGGCAGGGCCGGAGCTTCCCTCTCGCGGTGAATGGCCGTGGTTATTGTGAGGTCGGGACTGGCTGTCAGCCAGTCCCAGCCCAGCAGAGGGATCTAATGGCCCCGGCGCCAGGCTCTTCAAAGGCAGCAGAATGTGGGTCATCAGCCACGTCATCTCTCGGAAAGGTGGGGGTGCATTAGGCAGGGGGAAGCAATCGTTTAAATTTGGAGAGGAGCTAACTGGAAATTTGGGCCATCAGGAGAGTAATAGGCCGAGAGGAAGGGCTGGGATATTAATAGAGCTGGTTTCTGTAAGAGCCAGAGCAGAGCAAGGCATGGGGAGCCACAGAGACCCTCCTGGAAGCAGGAGAGTCCCCAGGGCACCAGAGCATCTGCTTGGATTTCCATGGAAAGTCTCCCTCTGCATCCCAAGACCCCAGCAGGCCTCTCATCCTCCATCCCATCCTGACAGCTCCTGCCTCCAAGCCACAGCCATCATCCCAAGAAACCTTGGAGAAACCTCAGTGGGTTCCTGGGAAGCTCTGTGTAGTTTGGCGTGGGTCTCATGTGTCTGTGGCTCTCTGCTGGTGCAGCCCCAGCCCAGCTCCTCCCATCCACAGCCCCGAGGTGTTTCTGAGCTGAGCCAGGCAGGTGCAGCATCCCCACCCAAATCTTGGTTGCCTTTGTAGATGGAGGTGTTGGATGGCCTGTCCCTGCTCAACCCTCAGGAGCCCAGGGAGGCTGTGGGGTCTCCATCCTTGGAGCCCTCAGTGAGCTGCTCTGCCTGGCTCTGTTCCTCCTGGCCCTGCTCCAACAGGGAATTGGGCTGGAGGTCTCCATTTACCCCTTCCAAACCATGGAATCTATAGAGGATTTGGATTGGAAGGGACCTCATAGATAATTGGCTTCCAAACCCCAAATGTGGACCCCCAAAACCCTTCAGAGGGCAGTGGGCCTGAGACACGGCCCCTCCTGGGACATGCCTGGGACATCTTTTCCAGAGGGAAGCACAGCCCCACTTTGCCCCTTCTCCCTCACCCCACAGACATCTGGGAATGCACATTCCAGGTACCACAACTCTCCTCGCAGCACCCCAGAACCAACTGATGCTCTGCCACGGCAAACTGGGGGTGCTCTTGAGGGGAATCCCAATTCCCAGGATGAGCCAAGTACTGGGGACAAAGGCTGTGCCCCATTTTTCTACCTCTGGACAGAACACTGTTCACCCCTGGATGTTCTTCCCTTCTCCCAAGCTCTCGCTGCCACCTCAGCGAATTCCCACTGCCTAGGTGGTCTCTGTGCTCTCTGCAGGGCTGGAAGAGCTGCAGGAGCTGAATATGGATGAGGAGGGCCAGGAGAAAGGCAGGGGGTGTTCCCCTTGTTAAATATTTACTGTCCCAGGTGGGTGATGTGACATTTCCTACCCTCCAGGAATTGCTGTGGATTGGCAGGGATGACCAGAGAGGAGCAGGGGCTCTGTCCCAGCCTTGTCTGAGCAGCAGAACCTTGTCCCAGGTCACAGGGAACAGATCCTAAATCCCTCAAAGGGGATCATGTGAGGTGACTCGACAGGACAAGGGGGAACAGCTTCCCCATTCCCAGAGGGCAGGGATGGATGGGATATTGGGAAGGAATTGTTCCCTGGGAGGGTGGGCAGGCCCTGGCACAGGGTGCCCAGAGAAGCTGTGGCTGCCCCTGGATCCCTGGCAGTGTCCAAGGCCAGGCTGGACATTGGGGCTGGGAGCAGCCTGGGACAGTGGGAGGTGTCCCTGCCCATGGCATCAGGTGGGATGGGATGAGCTTTAAGGTCCCTTCCAACCCACACCATTCCAGGATTCCGTGCTCTGTAACTTTGCCACATCAGCAGGTGGACTTCATGTCACCCATGGCTCCTGTGACAGGTTTGGATGATGGACGCAGCCATGGGGGGAATAACAGCCCAGGTATGTCCATCCCATGGAGCTGGTCAAGGAGAAGGGTGTGGGGCTGGACTGAGACCTCCTGTGCCTCTCCTCACACCCCTCAGCCCCACCCAGGGCACTGAGGGTGCCCACCTTGCACACGAAATCCCAGAATCACAGAGCCTGGAAAATCCCTCCAGGATCATCGAGCCCAGCCTGTGCCCCATCCCCACTTTATCCTCAGCCCAGAGCACTCAGTGCCACATCCAGTCCTTCCTTGGACACCTCCAGGGATGGGGACTCCAAATCTCCCTGGGCAGCCCCTGCCAGTGCCTGACCACCCTTTCCATGGGGAAATTCCTGCTGATGTCCAATCTAAACCTTCCCCAGTGCTGCTGGAAACACCAATAATGGAAAAGCCCTGAGAGGCTGCATGAGCTGGGACTCTGGAATTTTCTGCAGACATGTCTGCTGCTGGAACCCCTCTTGTCCTTCCCAATCCTCAGCCCCATCCCCTCCCCATCCTCAGCCAAGCTATGACACTCCTGCAGCTGAGAGACGATCCCAGTGAGCAGGGGCCAGCACCCAACACTTCCAAGCCACGGAAACATCCTTAACAAGAGCAAAACCTGCTTTTCCTACTGAGAAATGAGGAAGACACTCCCTTTGAGGCACAGACAGAAATTTGGGCTTCTTATATAAAACAAGCCCACGGCCTGGGGAACCAGCCCATTTTCCAGCAGAGAGTGCATGTTCCCATGCTGGAAGTGGGATGAAGCAGCCCCGGTTACACAATGGGAAGGGCTCAGGTAGTGCCTGGTTGCAGCTGCATTTGATACCCTGTGAGGGCTGCAGGAGCATCAGCCCCAGCTCCTTCCCTCGCTCAGGCAGCCCATCAAATATTTACCGGGCTGCCATAGGCAATTACATTAGAGGAGATAGTTAAACACCCCCTACCCCAGGGCACCCCCCTGCAATGTAAATCAAACAAATTGGACTCTTTTCACAATTGACACACACGATTTTACTTACTGTAAATAATTTAGTATTAAAAAGTCGAGCTACACTTTGCCCCATCTGGATTTTCTTTTCTCCCGCTCTCTCTCCTGCTCCGCTCCACGGAGCCGTGCGGGCTCCGGGCTCCTAATGCAGGAGATGGAGTGCAGGAATTTTGCTGCCTGGGTGAGCTGTTAGAAGATTCCCATTTCCTAATGGAAGAAACCACACTCAGGAAACTTGTGAAGTTGCCCATTTAAATCCGGCAGAGATGCTCCAGCTACCAAAGGCGGGGAAGGATCCCTCCCTCCGGAAGGAGTTGAGTCTATTGCTGGTTGGCATCTCCTGGGGTCTCAGCAATCTCCTATAAAAGTTGGCTGGATGGTTTCACTTTTTAATTAAAAGCCATCTTTCCCGATTAGGCTCAGCGGGGTTTTAATAAGGATTTTTACAAGCTGGTTCTGTTGGCCAGCATGGCTCGTCTTTCTCTTACAAGTCAAGTGTGAGACCTGCATTAAACATCCTGTTCTGCTGGCTGGGAAGGGATCTCATCATCATCGGGAACTATTCCTGGATTTTCCTGCAGAAACAGGCATTTCGAAAGTGTGGTAATTCACACCATGGCTTGGCACCATGCCTGGAGGGGTTTAGGAGCCGTGTGGATGTGGCACTTGGGGACAGGGGTCAGTGGTGGCCTTGCTAGGGAGCGGTGGTACTCTGGGGTATGAGAGGACTTCTCCCATATGAATGATTGCATGGTTCTGGGATATCCATTCCTAATTCCAGCACAGAATTTGGCCTCTGTTGGGACTTCCATAATGTCACTGCTCGCCACATAAGGTGTCACTTCAGCCTGAGGAGGTCCTGCTTTTGAGCTCACACCAAGTTTAGATCAGCTCAAGCGCCCTGTGCAGGAGGAATGCTCTTCCCAACACCACGGGCCTGTCTCAGGAGTGAGACAGACTTTAATTGAGTTAAAAAGCTCCTGGGCCTCGATTTTCCATTCCATTCCTGCACTCCATCAGTCAGCTCCGAGCATCTGCCGCTCCCAGCGCACGGACCTCTGGCAGGTAGCGCCACTTACACATTTCCTGACAGAACGGATTTTCATCAGAAAACGCCAATTCCGATGAGATTGAAGCATTTAATCCCCCAACATCTTAATTTTGACGGATGGCTCCTCCCCGGGGCTCCCGCAGATGGCTGTGGGTCGTGTCGGATGTAATGCACTCGCGGCCCTGGGACGGCCGGGGTGATCCCGGCAGAGCTGCGGCCAGGGACGGGGATGGCTCCTGGACTGACAACTTGGGGCTGGAAATTCCAAGTGCACCAGAAATTCACCATTTTTAGCTACTTCCACCTGCTCAGGCCCTGGGAAGGACCACAAGGAAGATGGAGGGGAGGGAGGAAGATCCCCACAATTTGTCACAGTGACCAGGTGGGGTGAGGCTGTCCATGTCCTGATGTCCTGATCTCTGCATCAGCCTACATGACGTTTTCCAGCAGCAGCCCTGATAGCCAGGGCAGGTGGGGAGCTGTCCCTAACATCTCTACACTCACCCCTGGCCACCCACCAGCGTGGTCCCCCACTGCTGGAAAATGTGTCTGTGCGGGGCTGGGACGGCTGAGCCGAACCTCCCCTGATGGGAAGAAAATGGCAGCGGTCACCTGGGGATGAAGCCATTTGCAGCCAGCCCAGCTGTCTGCCCGGGACACAGAAAGTCGTGTCTCTTTTCCAGGATCCTCTCCTGGAGCCCTGGAAAGCCGTGTCCCCTCTGCTCCGCGCCGGAGTTGCTGGAAGCTGTTAATCGCTGCCCGTGGGTTTAATTGGGAGCGAGAACACACAGACCCCATTAAAGCCCACGAGGGTGCCAAGGGCTCTCATTCAGGCACAAATGAAGGAGCAATCAAACCCACTTAGGTAATAAAAACAGCTGTAGTCTGCAGGCAACTGCCTGAGGCACCAGAGCACATGGCAGGCAGGCCGGCCCTCTGCAAAGTCTACATCCTGCTCCAGAGGATGGAGCACACCGGGATCACACACAGCGAGCAGGGCTTTATCGGTTATAGGCAGGGAGCCAGGCAGAGAAATGATGGATCATCCTCAAAAAGCAGCGGAGAGCTGGAGCTTCTCGAGCACAGCCCTTGCTGGAGAGTGCCCAGGATTGTTTTTCCAGCAGGAATGATGAGCCAGAACCTCTCCGCACCGGCTGTAGGGGTCACGATTCCCACAGTATCGCTGCCCCTTTGGATCATTCACCATTCTATGGCACATAACCACAGCACCTGAGCGTCACAGAGCGAGAGCATCTTCCTGGCTCTTCATTTCTGCTCRGGGATTTATCTCAGAAAGGGTCCCCAAAGCCAATGGCCAGGTTGGTGCCAGCTCTTAGCCTGGAAGCTGGGCTCCCCGTGAAAGGAATTTGTTTTCCAGAGATTCAGATGGTGAAGGTCTTTGCCCTGTGTTTTTATTTGGTTTTTTTTACAGGCAAGATCTTGACTTTCCTCTTTTTAGTTCTAATTCTGCTGAAGCATTTCCTGCTTCACAGGGGTTGCTGATATGGGTGGGTGGGAGAGGTGGGTCTGGGCTATTCCATTTGTGAAACAATCAGGGAAAGAAGCTGGAACAGACATGGAAAGCCTGCAAGGAGAGCTGCAGAGCTGCTCCATCTTACTCAAGAAGACCAGAGTGGAGCCCTGGCAACCCCCTGGAAGTTCATCCTGCTCATTGGAAATGCCAAGATTCAGAGCTGCCCGGGGCTAAAGCAACAACTGGGGAAGGGTTTGGGATGTCTGTGACCATCACTGCTGTAGAAACTCCTCCTCGTTTGGTGCTTCCACATTTTTGCACATCCTGGCTGAAAGATGGGGTGGTTTTTCATTTTCCCTATCCAGGAGGAGCCTGGTAACTCCTGACTCAATCAAGAGATTTGTTATGAAGGGCACTGCTCTGGAGCCAGCCCACAGATCCTTGCAGGAGGTGGCAGGAGGATGGGCTCAGCCATGGAATGGGGCTGGGAGGGGCGTCTTGATGTCCAGAGTGTTCCCGTGTTTTTGTGTCAGTATCAGGGAGTCCAGAGGTGCCTTCAGGGATCTTCCCTGGGCCTCCCTTGCTCCAAAAGCTCATTGTCAGGAAAAAGTCCAGGGCAGGATGCTCAGGAATGTGACAGTGAAAGATCCAAAGGCTGGGTGGTTTGGAAAACTCAGAGGAGTGGGAAAGAGGGAATGCTGCTTATTTCATCCCAGCTGGTTTTCCTGCAGGAATATCCAGGACCCAAAGCTGGCTGGGCCTTTGGACTGGCCTGGGACAGCCGCTCTCCTACTCCAAGCTCTGCTTCAGGTGTCAAGGATGGAAAATGGGATCAGAAGTGGCTTCATGCATGTGCTGAGCACCAGCCCTGTGCTGAGATCATTCAGGTCCTGAGCTTCCTGGGGCTGCAGAAAAGCAGCTGCTGACTCCTCCAGGAGGAGATTCCCATCTGATTTCCCCCTGCTCCAGGGGTTTCACCAAGTGATGGTCAGAAGGGAAGCATGTGAAGATCTCAGCCCAGGATCCCCAGCCCCCTGCGCCTGTTCTGGGGCAGAGGCTGGAGTCAGTTGCTTGCAGCAAAATGCAGCTTGGCACAGGTTTGCTTCCTTAGTGAGGGTTAAATCCAGGGCCTGGAGCTGAATTGCTCTGGCCAATCTTCTCTGTGCTGCTGAAATGCAGAGAATGAGGAATAAGATGGTAAAGGGGCCAGCAGGAATGCCAGGCGAAAGGAATTGTGGAATACCCTGGGGCAAAAGCTCCTGGAGTCAGGAGAGAGTTAACAAACCCAGCTAGAGAGGAGAGACTCCACCAAGGAGCACCAGAAGGGATAATTCCCCTTCTAAGGAATCGTGCTGGAGCCTCGGTGAAGGTTTCCAGCAGTCACTTTCCTCTGCCCATCACCTGATCCTGCAGTATCTTCAGGAGTAGAGAGGAATCCGTGACTGAGAGCTGTGCTGGCAGCAGGGAGAGGGGAAGAGGCTTCCGAGCTCCTGCCTGTGCTCGCCTCCGGAGACTCGGAGAATCTTGGCAGGGCCTGCTGGCCTCTGGGGCTTGTAGGATGGTTGAGCGTTCAGGAAGGGCTGTCTGGACCGTGGTGGGGCCACTGGCCTGTGTCTCATGCCACCAGGGTTGGGGCCTTCCCAGCAGCACCTTGGTGCTGATGCAGGTTTTCCCCCAGGAACATTTCCCTGGAGTCAGGATCAGCCTTGCAGACTCTCCCCTTCCCTCTGCGTGAGCCAAGTGTTGTCCTGGGCTGATTTAGGGCACTTTGGAGTGGATTTGATGGCCGTGCCTGAGTCTGGGCAGCACCAGACATGGTGATTGTGGCTTTCAGTCTTCTGTCACTGGATCTGGCCTTTCCCTGGGCAGGTCCAGCACCAAAGAGCCATTCCTGGTGGTTGCCTCGTGTCCCTGCCCACGGCAGCGGGTTGGAACGGGATGGTCTTTAAGGAGCCATCCAACCCTACCCATTCTGTGATCTTTTGGGGGCAGTTCAGCCTGTCAGGTAAGGCAGGGATCAGGTCATGGGGTCAGGTCAGGATTTTTCTTTGCCTGTGACACTCACTGACCCAGCCTGTCCCAGCCTGGCAGGATCTCCAGGGCAAGGGACTCAGAGGATGCTGTGAGCAGGCTCTGTAGAGAAAATGAGAAGGAAAATAGAAAACATGAGCCAGGAAGCAAATCCTACTCCCGACTCCTGAAACACCTGCACTGTGTCCCAGAGACACCACAGAGGTGGAGTTTTCAGGGCTGGAGGAGCACAGCCTGCTCCCTGGAGAGGACGTTTGCTCTGAGCATAACCCAGGACCTTCCTGTCCTCCATCACCCCCAGCACTGGGATTCTTCCTGTATCGGCCCCTTGCTCTGGGCTGCTGGGGCTGTTCTGCTCAGTCCTGCTCCTCATGCACCTTCTGGGAGCAGCTGGAGGGCCACAGAACCCCCTCAATCCAGCAATGCAATCAAACTCCACTTTTATGGCAGCAGGAGCTGGCCTTGGTGGCAGGGAGGGAGAGAGGGAAGGAAACGCCACGGGCTGCGGGGAAGTTAATGTATGGATGAGTGCAGAGTCAGTGCTGAGCTGGAGAGGGGAGGCTGGAGAGGCTGCACAGACAGACGTGAAGCCCGTGGCACACTGCACGGGAGGATTTGGGGAACGAGACGGGGAGATTCATGGAAACAGGGAAAAAAAGTTGGTGAAACTTTTCTTGATTTCGTTGTTTTTATGATTTTTTAGCCAAGGTTCTTCCCTTCAGAGGGAGAAGGGGAACGGTTCCTCTTCAGCCCTGGGCTGAAGTAGTCCCCAGTCCCCCCGGGAAAACCAGTCCGGAGCTACGGGCGGGAGAGCAGGGAGCGCTGGAGCTGGACAGGAGCGATGCCCCCCGCCCCCGCCCCGACCGACGCGACGAGGGGTGACAGGGAAGGGGGCGAACCTGTGGGGAGCCCTGGGGAGGGCGGGGATGGGGGGGCTGCAGCGCCGGTTTGGGGCAGAGGGTAAACGGGAGGGGAAGAGGTTCTAGACAGGTGAGGAGCTCTGGTTTGGGGGGGTACTAGCGGTGGGGGCGGGGGGGGGGGTGGGCTCTGGTTTAGGGGGGGTACAACCGGAGCGGGCGAGCCCCGATTTGGGGAGGGGTACCACCCGCGGCGAGGGGGGTGAGCCCCGGTTTGAGGGGGGGTGAGCTCTGCCCGGGGCAGGCGGTGGGAGGAACTCGCCAGCCCCTCCCGGTGGGCGGGGGGCCGGGCTATAATGCCATTGATGCCGGACGGCGGAGCCAGACAATACCGCGCCCCCGAGCCGGGTGCCCGGACGCCCTGCCTGCCCTGCCCTGCCCTACCCTCCCTGCCCTGCCCTGCCCCGCCGTGCCCTGCCCCGGCCGGCCCCGCTCCGCTCCCACCATGATGTCCATGAACAGCAAGCAGGCGTTCAGCATGCACCCCATCCTGCACGAGCCCAAGTACCCCCACCTGCACACCAGCTCGGAAGCCATCCGCAGAGCCTGCCTGCCCCCCCCAGGTAAGCCCCCACCATGGGTCTCGGGAAGGTTCCGTCCCGCCGATCCTCGCCAACTTACTCTGGTTTGCGCTTGGGTTGGGGTTTCCTTTGGTTTTCGGGGGTCCCTCCGTTCCTCCCTCCCCCGGGGCGCTGGGCCCGGCGGGTGGGGGACTGTTCCCGCAGGGAGGGTCTAGGGAAGCCGGGGAGAGCGGGGAGAGCGGGGATCGGTGCCGCTCGGGAAGGTTCAGCCGTCCCGCCCCGCTCCGTGCGGCGCTGGAGCAGAGTGGGGCTGCGGGACCCCCGACGGCTCCGGGCTCTCTGCCGCTGCTTCCTCTTTCGGGGAGGTCGCTCCGGAGGGCAGAGCGGGTGCCCGACTTGGAGGGACAGCGCTCGGGGTCTGGCACCCTGACGCCTCTCTCCGGGGATGCGCGGGTAGCTCTCGGTTCGCGTTACCTGTCCCCGGCGGCGCCGCTGGGGCAGAGCGGGATCCCGTCACGCTGCCTCCCTTTAATCCTCTCCCTCTCTCTCGGTTTCTTTCCGCTCCCGCTTTTCTCCCCGCCGGCCCTCGGTGCAGATCCAGGGGAACATCTTTGCGGGCTTTGACGAGACGCTGCTGCGGGGGGCCGAGGCTCTGGCCGCCGTGGATATCGTGTCGCAGAAAACCCACCCGTTCAAGCCGGATGCCACCTACCACACCATGAGCAGCGTGTCCTGCACTCCTACCTCGTCCTCCGTCCACCTGCACCACCCGTCCGTGCTGACCACACACCACCCCCACCACCACCACCACCAGCCCTCGCAGGGCCTGGACGGGGAGCTGCTGGACCACCTCAACTCCGCCCTGCCTCTCGGAGGGGTGCCGGGCCCCGACGTGGGCTCCACGCCTTCGCACCCTCACTCCCACATGTCGGCCATCAACCACATGGCCCACCACTCGCAGCCCATGAACATGTCCCACCCCCATGGCCTCGCTTCCCACGCCGTCATCTCTGGCCCCGAGACGGAGACGGACCCACGGGAGCTCGAGTCCTTCGCCGAGCGCTTCAAGCAGCGGAGGATCAAGCTGGGGGTCACCCAGGCGGACGTGGGCTCCGCGCTGGCCAACCTGAAGATCCCGGGGGTGGGCTGCCTTAGCCAAAGCACCATCTGCAGGTTCGAGTCGCTCACCTTGTCCCACAACAACATGGTGGCCCTCAAACCCATCCTGGAAGCGTGGCTGGAGGAGGCAGAGAGGGCGCAGAGGGAGAAAATGACCAAACCCGAGATCTACACGGGAGGGGACAAGAAGCGCAAGCGCACCTCCATCGCCGCCCCCGAGAAGCGCTCGCTCGAGGCCTATTTCGCCGTTCAGCCCCGGCCCTCCTCTGAGAAAATCGCCGCCATCGCTGAGAAGTTAGACTTGAAGAAGAACGTGGTGCGGGTCTGGTTTTGCAATCAGAGACAGAAGCAGAAAAGGATGAAATTTTCTGCCACCTACTGAAGAAGGGATGGGGTGGGCAGCGGTGTGGGGGGGATGGTGCTGCCCTCCCACCCGCCCTGCTGCCGTCCTGGCCCCTAGCCCTGCCCAAACAGGGTTGGGGGTGTCAGTTTTTTTTTCTTTTGGGTTAAAAAAAATTGGGAAAAAAAAAACATAAAAAGGAAAAATAAACATCAAAAAAAGGGAAACACGCCCAAAGCAAAGTGAACAGTTTGGTGCCTGCTCCTCACCCCTGGGCGAAGTGGCCCCGCTGTTCTGACTGGTACAGACTGCTTTTGTAGATAAAACTGGAGGAAAAAATAAAAAAAAGATGGAGAAAAAGAAAAGAAAAAATAAAAAGTCCAAGGGGGAAGTTTGGGGGTGCCTGGAGCGGGGCAGCAGCAGTGAGAGCCTGGCAGGTCTTTGTCACAGCCCTTCCCTGCTTGGGGGCTGTGTCACCGCTTGCTCCTGTGCACCCGCTCCTCTTCTTCAAAAAAAAAAACAAAAAAACAAAAAACAAAAAAAAAAAAAAAAAAAAGGAAAAGAAATGAGAAAGGAAACGAGCTGTAATCCCGGGGTGCTCCCCACTGCCAGGGTCCCCATACACCCACGCACACACACGCACCTGCATGGTTTTGTTCTCTCCCCTGCCCCCGCAAACCCATCGCGTTTTGCAGTACCATTTCTGTTTCTACCTCATCGGCTAAACTGACAAGAAAAATTAAAAAGGATAAAAAAAAGGAGAAAAGATTAAAAAAAAAAAAAAAAATTGGCCCGTCCCTGGAGTCGCGGTTTGTTCGGGGAAATGGAGATTTATTTTGCGTTTGTTTCACTCAAACCGTTCGATTTCCGTATGGTTTCACTGTATAAAATCCTACGCTTCGACAATCACGTCCTTGGGGCTCAGCGGAGCGGCGGGAGCGGCCCGAGGCAGCGGGGACGGAGCCCGGCCCGGCCTCGGGGCGGCTGCCTCTGCGCATAGGGAACTCTGCACTTTCGAAGGCAAGAAAACTCTTATTTTCCCCCCTTTCCTTTGCATATTTAATAGAGAAATTTGCCTCTTTTTCTTTTATTTTCTTTTATTTTTTGAATTAAAGGAGATTTCGTTCCGCTGTGTGTGTGCTGAATGAAATTTTGGTGTCTGTGTACGCTGCAGCATTTCAAATAAATCATGCACGTTTTACCTCACCCTCCTGCCTCCTGCAGTTACTGCGGCTCCGGGGAGCACCCCCTGCCCCAGGTCCCCTTTCCCGGGACTCCCCCAGCCCATCACCGGTGCCTCCGGGGGATGGAGGCTGGCCCGTTCTCCTCCGTGGGGACAAACGCGAAGCGCCCGGAGAAGGCAGCGGCGGGCGGGCAGAGCTGCCCGTGCCCACGCGGGACGGAGCGGGGGCGCCCCGAGGGAGCGGAGGCGGCGGTCCCGGTCCCTCTCGCTCATCGCGGGTTTTTTTTTGCCCCTTCCCCGCCCGGTGCCCTGAAGCCCGTGCAGGGGTCGCGGGGGTCTCGCCCCGCAGCCCGGGTCGCTGCCGCGGCCGGGGGTCGTTGGCGGGGCCGGGGAGCGCAGCCCGCAGCGCCCGGGCGCTCCCGCAAACGGCAGCGGGGACGGCTGCGACCCTCAACCCCCACCCGCGACCCCCGAGAGGGGACACCCCCAGATACCCCCTGTCACCCCCACCTGTCCGATCTGCGGGGTCAGCGGCTCCTAAAGGGGACATTTCCCCTCTTCCGGCTCCACTCACCCGCAGCCGATGGCACCGAACCCTCCCCGAGCGCGCTTCAATCGCTCGGCGGGTGGAACCGGGGGGCCGAACCAGGAGGGTGAAGCCGGGGGGTCCCCTCTGTCCTGGGGGATCAGAACCTGGGGGTCCGCTCGGTCCCAGGGAGGCGCTGAAAAAAGGGGTAAAAAGAAGCAATTTCTGTTGGTTTTATTTGTTTGGGGTGGTTTTGTTTTATTTTTGTTTGGATTTTTTTTTTTGTTTGGGTTTCGTTTGTGGTTTTTTTTTTTTTTTTTTTGTTGTTGTTGTTTTTTTTTGCTTGTTTTATTTATAAACTTATTCTGGGAAAAAAAAAGATACCAAACGCACGCCACGGTGTTGCAGCCCGACAGTCGGGACCCTGCGGCTTTTACAGGGGAAAATCAAATAAAATTAAAAAAAAACTAAAGTAAAATAAAATGAAATAACATAAAGTGAAATAAAATACGATATAATAAAGCGAAATAAAATAAAATGAAGCAAAACGAAATATGATAAACTGATCAAAGGAAAAGAAAATAAATGAAATACAACAAAAACAAACAAGCAAACAAAACACCTGAAACAAACCAAACAAACAAAGCCCTAAAACTCGGCTAACAAACAAAAATAAAAACAACAACAACAACAAAAAAAAAAAACAAAAAAAGAAAAGAGGAAAAATTGTACGGCGCCCGAAATAGCTGTCGGAGGAGCTGCTCCACCTGGGCGAACGGGGCCAGCGCGGCGGTGGCCGACAGAGCCCATTCCGCCCTGCCGGCACCGTGGAACACCCCTACCCCGTCCCGCACCCCGTCCCGCACATCTCTCTTTATTCCCGGGCGCTTCCCAATCCCATCCCTTTGTTCTTGCGCTCCGTCCCTGTTTTCTCCATGCAGCGAAAAGCGCATTTTCATAAATAGACCCTGACCGAGCGCTGCCGATGAAAGTTTAATGAGGCTGGATGCTGAGTGCTGCCCGGGGGGGCCCCGAACCGGCTCCGCGCAGCATTAGCGGGGCCCCGGCCCCCCCTTTCCGCGCTCCCCACGCAGCCGGAGCCGCTGCCGGCCGCTCCCCCCGCCCCGGCTCCCGCGCCCTCCCCGGCCCGGGCCCGGTGCCGGTGCCGGTGCCTCTGTGCCCCCGCTCCGCCAAGTTCACGGGCGATGCAATATTTATCAGCCGCACTCATAAAACGCCGGGTGGGTATTTCCCAGGCACAAACGCAAAGCGCTGCGCTGGGGAGCCGGAGCGGGGCCGCCCGGGGACCCCGCCGGCCCCCGCGGCCGCCAGGTAAGGGGGGATGCCAGCGGGGTGCCGAGCGAAGGATGGGGCAGCGCTGCGCGAGGAGCAGCGGGCTGGTGGCCGGGAGGGGCGGGCAGAGACACTGGGAGTGTGCTGAGGCCTGGAGAACTCATCACACCCGGGGACTGGGCAGGAGCCGGCCCGGAGTGCGTCCTGCTGCTGCTGCCCCTGCTCCTGCCACCGATCCTGCTCCTGCTGCTGCCCCTGTTCCTTTTCCTACTCCTGTTTCTGCTCCTCCTCCTTTTCTTGTTCCTGCTCCTACTCGTGCTCGTTTCTGCTCCTGCCCCTGCTCCAGCTCCTACTCCTGTTTGTGCTCTTGTTCCTACCCCGATTCCTCCTCCTGCTCCTCCTGCTTCTGCTCCTACTCAGGCTCCTGCTCCTCCTGCTCCTTCTCAGCAGTGCCTGCTGTGCCCAGGCTGGCGTGAGCCTCCGGGATCCTCAGGGAAAAGCCTGGGAGGAGGTGGAGAAGGGCCCCTGTGCTTCCCCCTCCCTCTGCCCCTGAGCAGCCACCCCTGGGCACAGGTCAGGGAGGAGCTGCTGGCCCTTCCTGGTGCAGCTCTGGGAGCCAGGACAGACTGGGAGCAGGTCCCAGCCATGGTCCGGTGTCTACGTCCAGCTCCCCTGATGGTCTCTCCTCCTGCACCAGGGCCCCGGCTGGATACCCAAAAGGACCCCAAATCCCACCAATTCCAGGCTCCCTGCAGTGCCCCTGGCACAGGGTGAGGTGCAAAAAGACCAGGGTGGGAAGAGCAGGTGAGGGAAGGAAAAGAGGCACCCACAGAAGTGACACAGGCTGTCCTGCTCCTGTGGCACAAAGGACACCCCTGAGCCTGACACTGCACCTAAAACAGCATCAAAGGATGCGAATATTGACTGCAATGGACCACTCCACTCTCTCCCTGGGTTTTCATCTGAGGTTTGATGTGTGAGTGAGGTTTGAGATTTATCAGCCCCTGCTTTGGCAGCAGCTCCACCCTTCCAGGTCCCTGCTCCCCCCAGGGCTCTGTCAGAAGGTGACAGCTACTTCTGAGGGCTTGGTTCCTCACCTCCCCCTAGGCTGGTGGGATTGATGGGGTGGGCCAGGTCTCCCTTCCCCACCTCCGCAGGCAGGAGATGGGGCATCCTGAGAACTAAAAAACATCCCACCAGCAACTCACCAGGGATGGGATGGAGATGCTCTGGGGGGTTCAGGGGGTTCAGGACCTCTGGGCTCCAGGGAGGGACCAAGGGCCTCTGGTGCAGTTCAGCCCTGGTACTGACCTCTGATGCCAACCTCTGACTCAGGACCCAGAGGTACCCACGTCACCTCAAAGCCTCTGAAGGTTCTGAATGACCAGCTCAGGTAGATGGAGAAACCAATAAATGGGGATGTGACAGCTGAATCCTGCTCCTTGCACTTCAAAGGCTTCCCAAGGAAAGCTGCCCTTCAGTTCTGTGCTGCTGGAGCTGTCAGACACTGTTTCCTGGACCTCTCCCTGGAAGCTGATGCTGCAGCCAGGATCTCTCCTGCAATCTAGGCCTGACTCCAAGCTGTTCCCCTCCGTGTCCTGCTCTTTTATGTTACTCCTTCCTTCTGTAAAAGCCAAGAATGTGGGCATCTAAACCCCTTGTGCTCAGATGTGACAGAGCTGTGACCCAGGCCAGTGTGGCAGTGCCACCACCCCCCAAAGCATGCAGGAATGTGTTTAAAGTTACTCATACCCTGCTGAGGGGCAGTCTGGTGTGTTTGAAGAAATCTTTAGGGAAGCCCTGCCCCTCCTTTATGTTCCAGGATAATTTAGGATGCTGCATCCTTTAGGTTGTGAAGCTGTCCTGGGTCCCTTTCACCCCACCCATGCTTCCTGAGCAGCGGGGTGACAGCACATGGTGCCACCTCAACCCCTGGGTCCCAGGAATTCCCATGACCTAGGGGCTGATTTCCCCACTGGGAAACAAGGGAAGGAATATCTGGGGATCATCAGTGGGTCTCCTCTGTCCATCCATGGAGCTCGCAGTGCTCACAGAGAGCTTTAAGGGATGTGGGGATTCTGCAGCACTGCCAGCAATCCCAGTGACAGCAGCAGGCACTGCCTGATCCCAGAGGGATCCTGACCAAGGGGAGGGACAGAAGGACCCCTTGCTCAGGTATTGCTGGCACATCCCACTTTCGGGTCAGGAGCAGAGAAAATGCTCTGTGTTCATTAGAGGATCTCCACCTTGGAAAGCTGGGCAGGTCTGGGGTGCGCCCGCTCCAGACTTTCTTCTATTATTCCATGTGTTTTCGTGCAGAGAAGATGTATTTTTAAAGATGCTCGGGGTAGGCTCTGTTCCACTACAGGGAAAAAAAGGAGCAAAGCCACGATGAGAAGCTCCATCGACACCTGAGCAGGGGGGAGGACAGCCAGGCTGAGGGGAACTCAGGAAAAGGGTTTGGTAAATGGACTGGGGCATCCCATGGGGCATGGACAGCTGGCTTCAAGGTAGGACAAAGGGAAATGACCTAAAGGGAGGTTTAGGTTGGATATTGGGAAAATTCCTTCATGGAAAGGGCTGTCCAGTCCCTCACAGCTGCCCAGGGCAGTGGTGGGGTCCCCATCCCTGGAGGGATTTAAAAGCCCTGTGGATGTGGCACCTGGACACGTGGATCAGTGGTGGCCTGGGCAGTGCTGGGGGGATGGCTGGGCTCCTGATGCTGGAGGCTTTTCCAAGCTAAGCCATGCCATGGTTCTGATCCCAGGGAAAAGGACCAGGCATTATCCCCTTCTCCAGGGGATCAGTCGCCCTTCACAAGGAACAAACCCTGGGTCAGGTGAGCTGCCTTGAGATAGGAGTAGTTCCAACCCTTGACTGGGCTAAAATAGAGCTCCCAACTCACCCCAGGGTCAGTAAGGAATGGGAGACCCTAATAAATCTACAAACTTTTATTTTTTGTTTGTTTGTGTTTTTTTTGTTTTGTTTCATTTTTGTTTTTTAAAGTTTGTTTTCATCTGTGTTAAAGAAATGCTTTCAGAAATTTAATTCTGTGCTTTTCCCAAGATGTTTATCTTCCCATCCTTCACCTTCAGGAATGGCCCCAGCAACCCTCCCAGAACCCTGCAGGAACAGCTTCTCATTTTTAGCCATAAGGCCTAAGGAAATGCTGTGGGATTTGGCTTCAAATCTTCAGGGAAATCCAAAAGTAGGAAAGCTCACAGGTGATCGAAAGCTCACAGGTGATCTCAGGAACTTTGGGATTCTGGAGATAGAGAGATCAGAGCTTAAATCTACATTTCATCTGCCGCATCTCACTGACATTTCCAGTAGCTCTAGGAAAATCGGCACTCTCTGAGTACTGTGAGAGTGTCATCTAAGGACTGTGTTTTATTTATAGCAGGCACGGAAGGGTTTGGGTTCACACAGGGTAAAATCCGTGTTTGCATAAAATCCTGCCCCTCCACTCTGCTCCCCAGGAATCACAGGGAGCTGCTCTGCAGAGGTTTTCCAGGGAAATAGCCCCGAGCTCAGGAAACACTGCCTCATTCTTCAGCGACTCCAGGAAGTGCTTCCCAGCCTTGCTGCTGGATAAATCGCGGAGCAGGGACACATTTGTCCCTTTCACAAAGAAGAGCACCCAGCTCACCGGGGAAATGCCTGCTGGCCTTGCAGCAGGATGGGGGAGTATCCATCACACGTGGATCTGTGATTTATCCAAATTTCCAATGCCAGGATAAATGTTCAGTGTAGAATTTCCCCACTGCTTATTGATATTTGCACCATGTCCAAGGAGATCAGCATCTCAGACCCTCAGATTAGGAAGGACAAATCCCAAATACCCATTTTTGCCACTGAAACGGACACAGGGCTGGGCCGTGGTGGCAGTGAGGGATCAGGGCAAGAATGCTGCATTCATGGCATCACCTAGATCAGTCAGATTGATTGGGGAGGCCCTGCCCTCACCCAGACACACCAGCACTGAGTCTCCCTCTCGCACCTTCCCCCTCCATCTCATCCCTCCAGCCCCTCCACAACCTCTCCTGCTCTTCCCTCCTCCCTCTGTCCCAGGCAGCTCTGTCTGTCTGTCTGTCTGTCTGTCCTCACATCTGCTCCCACTCCGCTGCTCAAAGAGCCCCTCTGCCCGTCTGCCCCAGCACCAGGGCTCCTGACCAGCCCATTCCCTGGGTGCCCGCATGTCCCGGCTGAGCGCGGCTGCTTTGGTGTTCCCTCTCTGCCAGCCTCCCTGGCACGGGGGGCTCTCCCATGTTAAGGTGCCTTCCTGCTGGATTTGCTGCTCCACAGGGACACAGATCCTCTCCCGGAGGGAGCGGGTGCGGGAAGTGCCTGGATCCTGCTCCGCTCTGCCCGCTCCCGCAGCGGCTCGGGCAGACAAACCGGGACCGGAGCCGGGCAGACAAACCGGGACCGGAGCCGGGCAGACAAACCGGGACCGGAGCCGGGCAGACAAACCGGGACCGGAGCCGGGCAGACAAACCGGGACCGGAGCCGGGCAGACAAACCGGGACCGGAGCCGGGCAGACAAACCGGGACCGGAGCCGGGCAGACAAACCGGGACCGGAGCCGGGCAGACAAACCGGGACCGGAGCCGGGCAGACAAACCGGGACCGGAGCCGGGCAGAGCGGTCCCCAGGGAGTGCCAGGCTCCAGGCGGTCCCCTCGGAGGCCGGAGAAGCCCTCAGGGAGCCGGCAGGAGCGCAGCCTCCCCGCCCGGGCTAATGGCTTGTGATGGCTCTTCCCGGATCGCCCGGCCCGGCTCTCGCCCTCGCAGGCTGCTGCAGTTCCCCGTGTCTCAACACACGGAATGCTGACTTCCTCCGGCTTCTCGCATGGATTTTTTCCTACCCTGGCTGTGCTCTTTAGTTCAGATCTAAGCGAACTTTCCAGGCTGGATGTCTCTATTAAAACCCACAGTTTAAGCAGAGGGCTGAGGGAGAGGGGGGTGGGCGAGCTCTGGATTCACTCTGCAGCCAAAACCATGGGAATCTTCTGCTCCACAACTGTTCCCAGCCGCCGACAGCTGCGCAGTACAGCCAGCAGGACACGGGGTCATCGCTCCGGCCATGACTAATTCATGGAGGGCAGCCCCTCTGCTCGTTCTCCTGGGGCTGTGTCTCCTCGGGTGTGAAGGCAGGTGGGCAGACAGGGACATGTCCCCAAGGGGCGGGGGACAGCCGGGGAAAGGGGTGGTGGCCGGGCTGGTGGAGAGGCTGTGCTGTAATTCCCCGCGGCTCCCGGAGCAGGCCGGCTCGCTGTGAGGGATGCAAGGCTGGTGGCTGTTCACGAGACTGGCTCCTGAAGAGGAGCTTTCCCTTGGGAAACTCTGAGCCCCGTTCGAATTTTGTTCTGGGATACGTGGAGGCTGAGAAAATCACTCCAGGGAGGACCAACACTGCCGAAATGGGAGCCTCTGGGTGCCCCTCTGCCTGTTTTTGGGAGTGCAGTGCCCAGGGCTGCTGGTCCCTGGGAACAGGGAGGGAGCAGGACCCAGTGTCCAGCATAGCCCTCCACCCAGCCTTGCTTTCCTGCACAGGTTGCCAGGAGCTGTCGGTGACCCAAGTGCTGAGGAAAGCAGCTTCCCCATCCACCAGGAGCTGTCTTCCCATCCCAACCCCACTCTGACAGCCTGGAGAGCTCAGGCACATCTCTGAACTTCTCCTTGTGATGCACCACACCAGAAGCCCTGGCTGAAGCTTCCCAACCTCCTGCCACCCCAAACCCACCCCACACTTGGGTTTAGCTGTCCTATTTTCCCATCTTGGTGTCTGGAGGAGCTGTGAGGAGCAGCTGCCTGTCCTGCCCAGAAGCAGCTGCACCGAGCCCTGCTCTTGTGCTGGTTTTTGCCGTGCTGGCTGCGCATCCCCCTGTGAGCGCCTGGCTGCTGGAAGGCTCTGCCCGAGCCAGCCACATGCTTCATGATGTCAATCGCAGTTCAGAGTTAATTATTCATGAGGAAACTTCATAATGTGCTGTTAAGTGGGCTGCAGGATATTTTGGTTAAATTAAGGGAACCTGAAAGCTCCTCTGTAGGGTGTTGCTCCTCGGGCCTTGCTGAGAGCAGAGGTTCAATTAGAGCTCAGGCGCTGTGGCCTCTGCCATGGCCTCCGATTATTGGAGCCACGGCAGTGTGGAGATCAATCCAACAGCTCATCCTTGTTGTTTCCAGCAGGAAAATACCAGTGAAATGGTAGAAGAAGACTTGGGCTGGTGGAAAGCACCCCTGCCCGTGGCAGGGATTGGAACAAGATGAGCTTTGTGTTCCCTCCCAACCCAAACCCATTCCATGGGTCTGTGACCTCAGAGCAAGTTCTGCAGAGCCCACAGAGAATCTGGAACAGGCTGTGCAGACCATGGAATCCCAGGATCATTCAGGTGGGACAAAGCCTCCAGGATCATGGAGCTCATCTGTTAACAGGCCAGTTCACTCCCAGACTCTTTTCTCTTCCTTGTTCATGGGCAGATGCCCTGGATTTTAGGATTTTGCTCTTGTACTGCCTGGACAATGGTTCAGGAGCTGCTTGCAGGGCCTGGAGCTGTTTCCCTGTTTGTGGTGCTTTGCTCTCTGTGCTGTCTGATGGGTCAGACCTGGACATTCCAGCTCCCAGCCTGGAAAGGGGCCCAAGGCAGGACATCCCCTCAGGGTGGCTGGACCTTTCCAACAGGGCTCCCTCTGCTCCTGCAAAATCCTGTGGGGATGCAAACGGAGCCAGAAGTGACTCCCATGGTGGAATTGCTCCTGCAAAGCCCCACGAGGCTCGGAGCAAACCCTCTGGTGTCCCCAAATCCCCTGCATTTCCTCATCCTCTCTCCAGATTTGAGCACAAACTCATCCAGTGAGACCCTCCAGAGGGTTCCTGACACTCTGTGGGGCTCAGGGATGTCCCTGCGTTACCCTTTTGGGTGACTCTGTGTGACCGTGGACAATGACAGAGCTGAGGGTTGTTCTTGCAGCCCAGTTTGGGAGAAGATTGTCTCTGAAGTCAAGCTGGATCCCCCAGCACCACGGCTCTGACAGAGCAGGAGGAAACAGGGAACCTTTGAGAACCTGGAGATGAAAGACTTTTGTTGCTTTGGGTACTGTTGAATAATATTTTAACCCAAATAAATTCCTTCCACTCACAAACCCTTTGCCCTTCAAATTCCACATCCTGGAAATGCCATGTCCTGCTTAGCTTGGACTCCACAGGCCAGGAATTTGTCAGGCATTGAGTTTCTTATGTCACATCAGACAAAATCCTGTCATTTAGCATCAAATTTTCCTGCCCTGTGCTCCGTGTGTGCACGAGAGTGGGATAAAGGGGCTGCTGGGGTGGCTCTGCAGTGAAGCCTTGGGAGAGGATGTGGCCTGGCCCATTCCCTCTCTGCTCCTGCATCCCCCAGCAGACAGAAGCCACCCCTCCCTCACCCAGACCTGCTCCAGCCACCACCTCTCCTGATTCTGTCCCACTCTGTGCTTCCAGAGGCGATGCCCAAGGCCACTGTACTGTCCTGGCCTGGCCATGCAGCTCTGGCAGCCTCCCTCACCCTGCTGGCACAATGTGGACTTTGGGGTCTGCTCATGACCTCTGCTGTGTGCAGGAGCTGAGCTGGCTCACAGGAATGGGGAAAAGGAGTGTGAAAACAAGACATGAACTTCTGTGATGGAGCCCAGGCATTAAAAAGGAGCCGGGATCATTTATTTGGGTCGTGAGGGAGCATCTCAAATTCTGTTTCTGGTCAGGCTAAGAAGGAGAGGCTGAGGGAGCTGGGAAAGAAACTGAACCCCAGAGTGGCTGAGGGAGCTGGGAAGGGGCTCAGCCTGGAGCAAAGGAGGCTCCGGGGGACCTTGTGGCTCTGCACAACTCCCTGACAGGAGGGGACAGCCGGGGGGTCGGGCTCTGCTCCAGGGAACAGGGACAGGGAGGGAGGGGGAGGGAGAGGAGGAGGAATCTGGGAACGGCCTCAGGCTGGGCCAGGGGAGGGGCAGGGGGGACATCAGCAGGAATTTCCCCATGGAAAGGGTGGTCAGGCACTGGCAGGGTCTGCCCAGGGAGGTTTGGAGTCTCCATCCCTGGAGGTGTCCACGGAAGGCCTGGATGTGGCACTGAGTGCTTTGGGGGCTGGGGACAAGGTGGGGATGGGTCACAGGCTGTAACTGATGGCCTTGGGGCTCATTTCCAACCCCGATGATTCCGGGATTCTGGGTTCCTGTTCCTGTCCCCAGTATGGCAGCCTTCCTCACGCCCATTGCTTTCCTCAGCTGAAGGTCTTGTACTTCTCCTTCGATGGAGACTGGAACACTCCTCCCCATGGGATTCCCAAGGGCTTGAATCCTTCCCATGGGAGCAGAAATGAATCCAGCAAAACCTGCCATGGTCCCAGGTGGAGAGGAGGGAAGGAGATAAGTTTGGGTCCTTTAAGGTCATAGAATCCAACCCAACTCTACAGAAATCTCTTTCATGGGGTCAGCTTTATGCTCCTTGAGATGTGGCATGCCTTGGAGCCTCTTCAGCCTTGGGGGAAGGGGTGGAGGGGCAGATCCCTCAGCTGCCATCCCTTGCTGGGGGTGAGACCTTCCCAAGGTGCCCTGGTGTCTGCCATCAGGGGCTTTGGCTCCTGCCTTGGTGTTCAGGACTGAATGCAGCTGGTGAAGCAGAACCCACCCTGTCCTGCCCTGCTTGTCCTGGGATGGCTGCAGAGCTCGCAGGGATCTTGGGAAGCTCGGGATTCTTTCTGAAGCCTCGTTAGAGGAGCTCTGACAGGCCTCTGACAGGTTTTGAAGCCTTTCCCAAGTATCCCCTTCGGCCGCTCTCTGCTCCCGTTCTCCCACCATTTATTACTAATGGATCATATTGACTGGGCTCTCCGTGCTGCTCATGAATGAGGGAACATCTCCCTCCCTTGGCTGCTGGATCAATGACCTTCCACACCAACTCTCACTCCCACTTTTTTTGCCAACCTTGCTGTTTTCCCTGCTCTTTCGACTGCCAGGAAAACCTTGACTGGGGAAGATTTGGGTTTATAAAACAAGATGAGGTGACCTGTGTGTGGCTGAGAACATGTGCAGGAGACTCAGGTCATGGACTGGAGGTGGGATGGATGTGCCTATGGGGCTCGTGTCCCTGTCCCACAGGAATGCCCCCATGCCCACCTTCCCCACTGCTTGCTGTGCCATTTGTTACTGCCACAAGTGTCCAGCTCAGCTGTGCACTCGACTGCGTGAGCACCAAATTTTCTGGGAATAACAACCCCTGGTTGTCCCAGGGGTGAGATCACAGGCTTTCAATGGACAGANACTGCGTGAGCACCAAATTTTCTGGGAATAACAACCCCTGGTTGTCCCAGGGGTGAGATCACAGGCTTTCAATGGACAGAAGGTAGATACAAGGAAGGATTAGATTTAGGATTAGATGTATGGGAAAAATCCTTCCCTGTGAGGGTGGGGAGGCCCAGGCACAGGTTCTCGGAGTATCCAAGGCCAGGTTGAATGGGGCTTGGAGCAGCCTGGTTTAGAGGAAGATGTCCCCCTGCTCTAGCTGGAATCAGGTAGGCTTTGAGCTCCCTTCCAACCCAAGCCATTGTGGGATTTTGTGGAAGAAGAGGGGGTCATGCAGTGATACTGCCCTGGGAAGGGGCCAGGGGCTGTGCTTGGGTTTGGAGAGAGCAGGGACAGAGAGCAAGTCATTCTCTAAGGGACACAGGTGGCAGGGCCACCCTCTGCCCATCTTTGTCCAGGCTCTGTCCTACACAGAGGGTCGGTGGCTGGGCTCAGTCCACGGTACATCCCATTTTATTTTCTGGATGAGGCTGGAGTCAGTCTGCTTGGACATGGGATCGCCAGCAGAGAGGGTTTGAACCAAAGCTGCCCAGGGCATGGCTCCATGGGTGGAGGTGTGGAGGAGAGGGAATTTGGGCTGCTGACCCAAGCTGTGTCCTGCTCCCAGCACAGCCTTGCGCTCGGGTTAGAAACAGTGAGCACCTGCAGAGCCAGCCCAGGCATTGGGAACGCCAGGATCCACTTGGAGCTGAGCAGGAGGGAGCTGAGGAGTGACTGGGCACTTGGCAGGGGATGAGATGCAGCTGCAGGGAGTGAAATGCAGTTTGCCTCCACGCCAAGCCTTGATGGCTTCATTCTGCTTCCTGAGGCTCTCAGCTCCCGCTGCCTGGAGCCAGCTCCTCACAGGGCTGGAGGGAGGGATGGGGGCAGCGCAGGAGGAGGCCTCCTGCAAACCTCTCCAAATATTTACCTGAGTGAAAACTCTGCCCTTCAGAGCTCTCAGCTCTGCTGCGAGGTGTCCTGGCCATGGATGTTTCCTGTGCTCCCAGCCCTGCTGCACAATCACGGCACTGCCTCTGGGATGGCTTTTCATGGAAATAACAACACATCCAGCAAGTGATTCCATCCAGAGACCTTCTGCCTCCAGGGCTCCCTGCAAAAAGTCCTCATGAGGTAGCACAGAATCCTAGAATCTGGAATACCCTGGGCTGGGAGGGACCCACAGGACCATCCAGTCCAGCTCCTGTGACAATCCCCTGTGCATCCCTGGCAGCGCTGTCCAAACCTCCTGGAGCTGGCAGCCCGGGGCTGTGCCCATTCCCTGGGAGCCTGGGCAGTGCCAGCACCCTCGGGGACAGAAGAACCTTTCCTGATCTCATCCCACACCCCTGACACAGCTCCAGAAGCCGGGGGGTCGGGCTCTGCTCAGGGAACAGGGACAGGAGGAGAGGGAACGGCCTCAGGCTGGGCCAGGGGCAGGGGCAGGAGGGACATCAGCAGGAATTTCCCCATGGAAAGGGTGCTCAGGCACTGGAAGGTCTGCCCAGGGAGGTTTGAGTCTTCCATCCCTGGAGGTGTCCAGGAAGGCCTGGATGTGGCACTGAGTGCTTTGGGGGCTGGGGACAAGGTGGGGATGGGTCACAGTGTAACTGATGGCCTTGGGGCTCATTTCCATGGGAAACTCTGAGCCCCGTTCGAATTTTGTTCTGGGATACGTGGAGGCTGAGAAAATCACTCCAGGGAGGACCAACACTGCCGAAATGGGAGCCTCTGGGGCCCCTCTGCCTGTTTTTGGGAGTGCAGTGCCCAGGGCTGCTGGTCCCTGGGAACAGGGAGGGAGCAGGACCCAGTGTCCAGCATAGCCCTCCATCCAGCCTTGCTTTCCTGCACAGGTTGCCAGGAGCTGTCGGTGACCCAAGTGCTGAGGAAAGCAGCTTCCCCATCCACCAGGAGCTGTCTTCCCATCCCAACCCCACTCTGACAGCCTGGAGAGCTCAGGCACATCTCTGATCTTCTCCTTGTGATGCACCAAACCAGAAGCCCTGGCTGAAGCTTCCCAACCTCCTGCCACCCCAACCCACCCCACACTTGGGTTTAGCTGTCCTATTTTCCATCTTGGTGTCTGGAGGAGCTGTGAGGAGCAGCTGCCTGTCCTGCCCAGAAGCAGCTGCACCGAGCCCTGCTCTTGTGCTGGTTTTTGCCGTGCTGGCTGCGCATCCCCCTGTGAGCGCCTGGCTGCTGGAAGGCTCTGCCCGAGCCAGCCACATGCTTCATGATGTCAATCGCAGTTCAGAGTTAATTATTCATGAGGAAACTTCATAATGTGCTGTTAAGTGGGCTGCAGGATATTTTGGTTAAATTAAGGGAACCTGAAAGCTCCTCTGTAGGGTGTTGCTCCTCGGGCCTTGCTGAGAGCAGAGGTTCAATTAGAGCTCAGGCGCTGTGGCCTCTGCCATGGCCTCCGATTATTGGAGCCACGGCAGTGTGGAGATCAATCCAACAGCTCATCCTTGTTGTTTCCAGCAGGAAAATACCAGTGAAATGGTAGAAGAAGACTTGGGCTGGTGGAAAGCACCCCTGCCCGTGGCAGGGATTGGAACAAGATGAGCTTTGTGTTCCCTCCCAACCCAAACCCATTCCATGGGTCTGTGACCTCAGAGCAAGTTCTGCAGAGCCCACAGAGAATCTGGAACAGGCTGTGCAGACAATGGAATCCCAGGATCATTCAGGTGGGACAAAGCCTCCAGGATCATGGAGCTCATCTGTTAACAGGCCAGTTCACTCCCAGACTCTTTTCTCTTCCTTGTTTCTGGGCAGATGCCCTGGATTTTAGGATTTTGCTCTCGTGCTGCCTGGACAATGGTTCAGGAGCTGCTTGCAGGGCCTGGAGCTGTTTCCCTGTTTGTGGTGCTTTGCTCTCTGTGCTGTCTGATGGGTCAGACCTGGACATTCCAGCTCCCAGCCTGGAAAGGGGCCCAAGGCAGGACATCCCCTCAGGGTGGCTGGACCTTTCCAACAGGGCTCCCTCTGCTCCTGCAAAATCCTGTGGGGATGCAAACGGAGCCAGAAGTGACTCCCATGGTGGAATTGCTCCTGCAAAGCCCCACGAGGCTCGAGCAACCCTCTGGTGTCCCCAAATCCCCTGCATTTCCTCATCCTCTCTCCAGATTTGAGCACAAACTCATCCAGTGAGACCCTCCAGAGGGTTCCTGACACTGTGTGGGGCTCAGGGATGTCCCTGCATTACCCTTTTGGGTGACTCTGTGTGACCGTGGACAATGACAGAGCTGAGGGTTGTTCTTGCAGCCCAGTTTGGGAGAAGATTGTCTCTGAAGTCAAGCTGGATCCCCCAGCACCACGGCTCTGACAGAGCAGGAGGAAACAGGGAACCTTTGAGAACCTGGAGATGAAAGACTTCTGTTGCTTTGGATACTGTTGAATAATATAACCCAAATAAATTCCTTCCACTCACAAACCCTTTGCCCTTCAAATTCCACATCCTGGAAATGCCATGTCCTGCTTAGCTTGGACTCCACAGGCCAGGAATTTGTCAGGCATTGAGTTTCCTATGTCACATCAGACAAAATCCTGTCATTTAGCATCAAATTTTACTGCCCTGTGCTCCGTGTGTGCACGAGAGTGGGATAAAGGGGCTGCTGGGGTGGCTCCGCAGCGAAGCCTTGGGAGAGGATGTGGCCTGGCCCATTCCCTCTCTGCTCCGCATCCCCCAGCAGACAGAAGCCACCCCTCCCTCACCCAGACCTGCTCCAGCCACCACCTCTCCTGATTCTGTCCCACTCTGTGCTTCCAAGGCGATGCCCAAGGCCACTGTCCTGTCCTGGCCTGGCCATGCAGCTCTGGCAGCCTCCCTCACCCTGCTGGCACAATGTGGACTTTGGGGTCTGCTCATGACCTCTGCTGTGTGCAGGAGCTGAGCTGGCTCACAGGAATGGGGAAAGGAGTGTGAAAACAAGACATGAACTTCTGTGATGGAGCCAGGCATTAAAAAGGAGCCGGGATCATTTATTTGGGTCGTGAGGGAGCATCTCAAATTCTGTTTCTGGTCAGGTTGAGGAGGAGCAGCTGAGGGAGCTGGAAAGTGGCAATTCAGCCTGGAGCAAAGGAGGCTCCGGGGGACCTTGTGGCTCTGCACAACTCCCTGACAGGAGGGGACAGCCGGGGGGGTCGGGCTCTGCTCCAGGGACGAGAGGAGAAGGAAGGAACGCCTCAGGCTGGGCCAGGGAGGGGCAGGAGGGACATCAGCAGGAATTTCTCCATGGAAAGGTGCTCAGCCTGGAAGGGTCTGCCCAGGGAGGTTTGGAGTCTCCATCCCTGGGTGTCCAGAAGGCCTGGATGTGGCACTGAGTGTTGGGGGCTGGGGAAGGTGGGGATGGGTCACAGGCTGTAACTGATGGCCTTGGGCTCATTTCCACCCCGATGATTCCGGATTCTGGGTTCCTGTTCCTGTTCCCAGTATGGCAGCCTTCCTCACGCCCATTGCTTTCCTCAGCTGAAGGTCTTGTACTTCTCCTTCGATGGAGACTGGAACACTCCTCCATGGGATTCCCAAGGGCTTGAATCCTTCCCATGGGAAGCAAATGAATCCAGCAAAACCTGCCATGTCCCAGGTGGAGAGGAGGGAAGGAGATAAGTTTGGGTCCTTTAGGTATAGATCACCAACTCCTACAGAAATCTCTTTCATGGGGTCAGCTTTATGCTCCTGAGATGTGGCATGCCTTGGGCCTCTTCAGCCTTGGGGAAGGGGTGGAGGGGCAGATCCCTCAGCTGCCATCCCTTGCTGGGGGTGAGACCTTCCCAAGGTGCCCTGGTGTCTGCCATCAGGGGCTTTGGCTCCTGCCTTGGTGTTCAGGACTGAATGCAGCTGGTGAAGCAGAACCCACCCTGTCCTGCCCTGCTTGTCCTGGGATGGCTGCAGAGCTCGCAGGGATCTTGGGAAGCTCGGGATTCTTTCTGAAGCCTCGTTAGAGGAGCTCTGACAGGCCTCTGACAGGTTTTGAAGCCTTTCCCAAGTATCCCCTTCGGCCGCTCTCTGCTCCCGTTCTCCCACCATTTATTACTAATGGATCATATTGACTGGGCTCTCCGTGCTGCTCATGAATGAGGGAACATCTCCCTCCCTTGGCTGCTGGATCAATGACCTTCCACACCAACTCTCACTCCCACTTTTTTTGCCAACCTTGCTGTTTTCCCTGCTCTTTCGACTGCCAGGAAAACCTTGACTGGGGAAGATTTGGGTTTATAAAAAAGATGAGGTGACCTGTGTGTGGTGAGAACATGTGCAGGAGACTCAGGTCATGGACTGGAGGTGGGATGGATGTGCCATGGGGCTGTGTCCCTGTCCCACAGGAATGCCCCCATGCCCACCTTCCCCACTGCTTGCTGTGCCATTTGTTACTGCCACAAGTGTCCGCCAGCTGTGCACTCACTGCGTGAGCACCAAATTTTCTGGGAATAACAACCCCTGGTTGTCCCAGGGGTGAGATCACAGGCTTTCAATGGACAGAGGTAGATACAAGGAAGGATTAGATTTAGGATTAGATGTATGGGAAAAATCCTTCCCTGTGAGGGTGGGGAGGCCCAGGCACAGGTTCTCGGAGTATCCAAGGCCAGGTTGAATGGGGCTTGGAGCAGCCTGGTTTAGAGGAAGATGTCCCCCTGCTCTAGCTGGAATCAGGTAGGCTTTGAGCTCCCTTCCAACCCAAGCCATTGTGGGATTTTGTGGAAGAAGAGGGGGTATGCAGTGATACTGCCCTGGGAAGGGGCCAGGGGCTGTGCCTGGGTTTGGAGAGGGCAGGGACAGAGAGCAAGTCATTCTCTAAGGGACACAGGTGGCAGGGCCACCCTCTGCCCACTTTGTCCAGGCTCTGTCCTACACAGAGGGTCGGTGGCTGGGCTCAGTCCACGGTACATCCCATTTTATTTTCTGGATGAGGCTGGAGTCAGTCTGCTTGGACATGGGATCGCCAGCAGAGAGGGTTTGAACCAAACTGCCCAGGGCATGGTCCATGGGTGGAGGTGTGGAGGAGAGGGAATTTGGGCTGCTGACCCAAGCTGTGTCCTGCTCCCAGCACAGCCTTGCGCTCGGGTTAGAAACAGTGAGCACCTGCAGAGCCAGCCCAGGCATGGGAAGCCAGGATCCACTTGGAGCTGAGCAGGAGGGAGCTGAGGAGTGACTGGGCACTTGGCAGGGGATGAGATGCAGCTGCAGGGAGTGAAATGCAGTTTGCCTCCACGCCAAGCCTTGATGGCTTCATTCTGCTTCCTGAGGCTCTCAGCTCCCGCTGCCTGGAGCCAGCTCCTCACAGGGCTGGAGGGAGGGATGGGGGCAGCGCAGGAGGAGGCCTCCTGCAAACCTCTCCAAATATTTACCTGAGTGAAAACTCTGCCCTTCAGAGCTCTCAGCTCTGCTGCGGGTGTCCTGGCCATGGATGTTTTCTGTGCTCCCAGCCCTGCTACACAATCACGGCACTGCCTCTGGGATGGCTTTTCATGGAAATAACAACACATCCAGCAAGTGATTCCATCCAGAGACCTTCTGCCTCCAAGGCTCCCTGCAAAAAGTCCTCATGAGGTAGCACAGAATCCTAGAATCTGGAATACCTGCTGGAGGGACCCACGGACCATCCAGTCCAACCCTGTGAAACACAATCACCCCTGTGCATCCCTGGCAGTGCTGTCCAAACTCTCCTGGAGCTCTGGCAGCCCCGGGGCTGTGCCCATTCCCTGGGGAGCCTGGGCAGTGCCGCACCCTCTGGGACAGAAGAACCTTTCCCTGATCTCCATCCAACCCCTGACACAGCTCCAGCCATTCCCTGGGCACTGTCCCTGCTCACAGAGAGAAAAGAGCAGCGATTTTCCCTGGTGGCCTCAATTCCTCAGCCCTAAACCTTCCCATGAACAAAAGGAGATCTCCAGGACTGTGATGCCGGGGGAAGGGAGCTGGGACAGGCAGTGCTGGGGATCAGAGCTGCTGGGTTTGTTTGCTGTCTCAGCTCAGGGTGTTTGCAGGTCCAAGTAGTTTGGGGGTGAAAGCACCCCCTGAAGTCACACTGCTGTTCCAGGGTCATGGAGACTGCAGTGGTGGCTGTGAGTGAGCTCTGTTCAATGAGCTCCATCCCCTGCCTTTATCACACAGATGCTCCTGGGCAAGAATCTGAAGTCCTGGTTTATCCTCTAATGATGAACTTCATGAAATTATGAATAATTGGGGAAGATGAGGCAAAACTATCCTCAGTCCACTGCAAAACAAGGGTCCTGTATTTTCCCTTGCCCGGGAGAGAGGGAGGACCTGGAAGAGAAGGGAGGACCTGGGCCTTTCCTCATCTCCATGGATTATTGCACAGATAAATCTTGTCCCCACCCTCCACCTCCTTGCAGGAGGATCCAATCTGGGCAATATTTTGGCAGCTGCAGGGTCAGCACAGCCCTGCCCAGCACACTGTCCTCGTACCACATCCAACTCCAGTTATCTCCTGGCCCCTTCCCATGGGGAGATTGCCCTTTGGAAGAGGAGTTTGGGTCACGGGCACAGACAGAGCAGACACTGCCCAGTTTGGAGTTTGGCTGGAAAGCAGCAAATGGCAACTGCTCCAGCAGCAGCCCCTGACCAGTTCTTACCCCTCCGTGAAAAGGAACACATTCCCATTGCCAGGCTCAGCTCTCATCCTGTCAGAGGCATAAGCCCTTTCTCATTTTGGAGGGTGCTTGACTTCTCTTCTTTTCTTTTTTTTTTTTTTCCTCCAGCTTTTCTCTCCCTCCTTTTTTCTTTTCCTCTCTTTTTTTTTTTTTTTATTCCTCCCCCCCCCCCCCCTCCCTTTGCAGCCTCTGTTCTTCATCCATTATTTAGGCTTTTCTGACTGTAACAGCAACATTCGCCTTGTATACCTTGTGTGGGTTTAAAATATAGATAAAAGCAGAAGGTCAGACTTGAAACACGGATTCTGACGGTTGCTGCTGACTTTGTCTGGAAGCTACAAAATCTGGAGCTGTCTGTGCCCAGCAATGGTTTCGGTACAATTGGGTTTTGGGGTTTAGGTGTTTGTTTTTTTTTTTTTTTTTTTTTGTCTGCTGTCTGGTTGATATTCCTGCAAACTGTCTTGGTGTTTGATGCTTTCATCCAGCCTTTCAGTTTCTAAAAGTTCTGGGGCCTAGCTGGCTTCAGGACAGGGCAGTTGGAGCCCCAGAATTCCTGCTTGGAGGTGTAATCTTGCCCCAGCACATCGAGTACCTGCTGCTCTCGTGTCCAGAACGAGCTGGGGAGGGCTGGAGGTGCCTCCATCCACATCCAGCAGGCTCTAATTGGCACCTCTGGTCGCAGATTCAGTAGAGCCAAGGACTTTCCCTTTCAATTATAAATGCCCATGGTTCTTTCATGTTGCTTTCCTCAGCTGTTGGAGCGATTGGATTTTGAGGACAAATGTTTGTGGGAAATAAATTTCAAAGTCAATGTGGAAACGGTCCCAGAAAGCATAAAACACTTCATTGTCTGTTTGAACGGGCAGCCCTTCCAGCTGGGAGACAAACAGGGCAGGGGTGGGATTCCTGTTCCTGGGGGGTTTTCAAAGCTGTGGGGATGTGGCACTTGGGGACATGGGGCAGGGGTAGACCTGGCAGTGCTGGGGGAGTGGATGGACTCGATGGTCTTGGAGATTCCTTCTAAACCAACCTGTTGTGTGATTCACCGAGATGGGGACAGCAGGTGATCCTCAAAAAGAAACCTGCTCACTTGTCATATCAGTGAGATCCCTGTGGGCAGAGAAGGGCACTGGGGAAGAGCTGGGAATGTCTCAGGAATGGCTGAAGGGCTGTTTCAAATGGACACACAGATGGGGAGATGCCAGCCTTGCCAGGCAGCGCTCACCAGGAGCAGAGAGAGCAAGGGCTTTTCCTGCTGGGAGGTTAATGGGGAATCTTCCCTCCCTGCCCTGAGTGTTCCCAGTGAACAGAGGCTTTGGCTCACTTCAAAACAGAGCCAAGACTCTTGCAGTCCCCAGCTGAAACAGGAGCTGTTTCCAAACTGAGACCTGCACATTTCATTATCAGAGAACCCCAGACTGATTTGGGTTAGAAGGGTCCATAAACACCCCCCAGTTCCAATCCAGGGGTCACCACTGTCCCCAGCCTGGCCATTTGGCTTCAGCAGCCAGCTGGGATCTGCAGCTCAGGCACAGCTCAGCCTGCTGGGTGCCACCTCTTCCAGGTGGATTTTCCAGCAGCAGGTGTCATTCAGGAGGCTCCGTAGCCCAGCTGGCACTCCCCAATAAACCTTTTTTCAGTCTAGCCCAAGGGAAAATGCATCTGTCAGGTGAAAAAAGAATGGGAAACAGAGTAAATTTTTCACTGGAAGGGTGGGGAGGCCCTGGCACAGGTGCCCATAGAAGCTGTGCTCCCCTGGATCCCTGGCAGTGCCCAAGGCCAGGCTGGACATTGGGGCTGGGAGCAGCCTGGGACAGTGGGAGGTGTCCCTGCCATGGCAGGAGTGGGATGGGATGGGCTTTGACATCATCCCAACCTAAACCATTCCATGATTCCCTGATTCTGTCCTGGTTTTCTTGTAGGCAGAGTCCTCATCCAGACAGGATTGGGAAGGGCACAGAGAGAGGCTGCAGAACCCCAGTGTGTCCAGAACCCCTCCCTCAGCACCCCCTAAAAGCCACACTGGGCAGTAGATGTGGGTGTGGATCCTTCAGTGCTGTGAGGTTACAAAACCTCTGGCAGTGCCTGGGGTGGCTCAGGGATGATCCCATGGCCAAAGAATCGAACTCTTCCTCCCAGATTCCTGAACATGGAGCACTTCCCTCCCTGTGCCTGCAGCTGCAGGTTGTGTGACAGAGGTGTCACACGGAGCGTGAGGAGAAGGAACACAGATATGGTCATTTCCAAGAGCAGTAGCTCATGGTGCTCTGGCATCTCTGGATTTGGGAAGCAGGGTGTAGGGGTTGAAATTGTCTTTTTTGGGTTTATGGGGCCTTCAGGAATCACATGTCCAGTAGAGCTGGGAATCCTCATCCCTGGAGGTGTCCAAGGAAGGCCTGGACGTGGTACTGAGTGCTCGGGGCTGGGGACAAGGTCGAGGATTGGATTTGATGATCCTGGAGGATCCAGCTCTGAGATTCCGTGCTTGAGGAGCATCTCTCAAATCCTTGAGGTGACATTTTGATATCCACCCACAGGCTGGCCAAGCCACGTCCACAATTTGCTCTTCCCAGGATGTTAAAGACCCAAAGGAAAGCAAGAAACAGGATTTGTAGTAAATGCAGGAATCACTCCGATCAGGGCTGATTAAACTGACATCGTTAAACTCAGGAAGTTTTGAGGCAGGAGTGGGGGACTTTTTATTTATAGAAATGTCTCCCTTCCAGTCCTGCTGAATTCCTGGCCTCACTGGCAGCCTGGCACTGGATAATTATCCATTTTTGAAGCGTCTCTTTCCACTGGTGTTCAGCACTTTTGGGAATCCCTTTCCATTGTGATTCTTGGAGCATTCATTCTCCCTCTGACACCTGCAGCTCAGTGAATGTCCCCTTCTTAAAACACCGAAATACTAAAATGCCTGAATATTCTACTGCTCCTGATGAACAGGACAGGACCTGCGAGTCCTTGGCGCTCTGGGAAGGGAACCTGGAATTTTTACCAAGAGGACTTTCCCCCAGGTTTGGGTGGCAGAAATCCAATGTCCCAAGTCCAGCTCAGGAATTCCTGCTGCTCCTGGTCCCGGCAGATCCCAGAGCTCCGTGCTCCTGATGGGGGACTGAAACCACCCCGGTTTCCCAAGATCCCGTGCCTGCAATAATCCCTCCGAAGCCCGAGAGTTACTTTTATTTTCTTCCACCAATTCTGTCCATTTCGCCTTTGGCAAACATCGATTTTCCACAATTCCCCGCAGCCCTCATAAAGCAGCTGCCAAAACGGCTCCCTGGCGGGCCGCTTCTTTTATTTGTCGAACAAAAGAATCATCAGCATTGTCTCCGGAGCTCTTTGGCCGGTGCAGCCCGGGATCAGGATGCCGAGCTCCCTCTCCTGGCTGCCGGATCAAAAGGAATTGCTGAAAAGTCCCGCGCACCTGAAAACCGGGACCGCCGGACTCTGGCCGAGGTTTTGCGGATTTTGAGATTCCATAATTTTTCCACTCCGTGAAATGTTCTTGGAAAATGTTCAGGCGCAACATTTTGGGGAGAAATGTGAATTATCTATGGGCTAAACTTGCTTTGTCTCATCTCCCTTTTTTTTCTCATCTACCGCTGTCAGGAACAGATCCCAGGGGGAAGATCGCCCCGAGGGTCTCTGCAGGAATCCATGGTTGTGTCCCAGCAGTTATCCAGGAAATGTCACTCCACGGGGACAAGCCCGAGGAAGAGGAGCAGAGATGGTTGGGATGAAGGGTCTGGATCACTGGATCACTGGATCACTGGTTAATGTGATCCCAATGGATGCTGAAGGGCTGCTCTGGAGAGAGGAACAGCAGGATCTGGGAGGCAACCAACAGCACTCAAGGCTTACAACAGGGAAACTGGATGCTCAGACATTCCAAATCTTCACCTCAGTGTCCCAGCAGGGGTGGCAAACACAGCTTAATTCCAAAAACCCCATCAGATCTCTCCAAATGACCTTTTCTGTGTTCAAATCAAGGCTCCCCTCCTCTCCCCTTTGCAGGATGTGGTGGCTCAGCACCTGCTGCAGGCTGGGAATTGTGGGCTCCATCTGGGATCCTGCATGGATTGGACTGAAAAGCTCATGGCTCTGCACGTGGAGAGGTGAAAGCACTGGTGGATTTTGAAATGGAATCACGAGTTGTGTGCGTGTGTCCTGTTGCACCCTCTGTGAGCAAATGGGTGCCACAAATCCAATTTGGAAAACCCAAGCAGCCCTGGAAAACTTTCAGTCTGCCCACAATGCAATTATGTGACTCTCTAGGCTGCTTCAGGTCTAGGGAGAGCAGCAGGGCTTGCTGTCCTGAGGAATCATGGAATCAATGAATCATGGAATGGTTTGGGTTGGGAGGGACCTTAAAGCTCATCTCATCCCACGCCTGCCATAGTTGTTCCCTTTAAAATGATTCCCAACCCTCTGTTTTTCATCTCACTTGGCTCCTTTCAGATAATCAATCAAGAGTTTCCCGGGACCCACCAGAGGCTCCTGCCCGTGGCCCCTTTTGAAGTGGGAGGGAAGGGAAGAGTCATTCCTAAATAAATAAACAAATAAACTAAACTCTGCCTTTGCTGTATTCCTGTAAGGAATCATGCAAAGGCTTTCAAAGGAGAGGGAGAAGGAGCAGAGGGAGCAGAGTCCCAGCTCCACCCCGAGAGCACAGGAACCCCCCAGGACAGCCCCGGCTGCCCAGGCCCCTCACAGACCTTTCCTTTTCCTCATTAACCAATGGAGACTTTGGCTGGACATGGAATGGCTCTCACCGTCTCTCACAGAACAGGTGAATGTGCAGGTGTAGGTGGAATCCTCATGGAATCATGGAATGAATTGGGATGAGAGAGACCTTAAAGCCCATCCAGTGCCACCCCTGCCATGGCAGGGACACCTCCCACTGTCCCAGGCTGCTCCCAGCCCCAATGTCCAGCCTGGCCTTGGACACTGCCAGGGATGGGGCACCAAATCCCTGGACACCATATGGATTTGGGTGACCATCCTCATCCCAGCATCCCCATGGATTGCATTCCAGCTGCCTCTCCCACCCATCCTCCAGCCCCAGGGAAAATCAAGGAACAAGGAAGTCACCCCCACGCTCCTAGAATGAGTCTCATTGTCCTGGGAGATGTTTAGAAAAGATTGGGCCAGGACATTGCTGGGATTGTCCATCCTCTGTATGGGCCATTGGTCACTATTGACCATGAGGCAGCAATCTTGGCATGGCCAGAGGGTGGACAGCGCTCTGCTGGTCCACTCTGAGCACCAAAGTCCACACAAGGAGAGAAGACACTTAAAGGCTGAACCTGTGACCTTCAGCTCAAATATTTTCTTTTCTTGAACCCACTTCACTCCTGAGCCCTGTCCTCAAGCAGGTCCTGGCAGGGTGATGGAGGAACAGGCAGGTGACAAAGCTGGCTGCAGTTACACAAGTGTGTGTTGTTCAGAGCAGGTCAGGTACCATCATTCTTGCACCAGTTTTGGTAACTGGGGAATATTCTGGCCCCAGATCCTCCCACTTTTCCTCTGCAGCTGCCCAAAGCCCGGCATCTCTCCCCCTGTCCCTTCCCCCTGCAGCAACTCCCCT
Organism: Malurus cyaneus samueli; assembly: GCA_009741485.1. Classification (NCBI taxonomy): domain Eukaryota; kingdom Metazoa; phylum Chordata; class Aves; order Passeriformes; family Maluridae; genus Malurus; species Malurus cyaneus. Next base: position 252,776 of record VKON01000101.1, on the reverse strand, counting down.
GTGTCCAGCTGTGATACCCCCTGGAACCAGCTGGAACCCACCCCTGGGACCACCCTTGGGGCATTCAGGGCAGAGTGAGGAGCTGTGAGCTGGAGGGGGGTCTGGGAGGGGATTTGTGCTGGTCCTGGAGCCAGGCTCAGCCTGGCAGACTGTGGCTCTCTTCCTCTTCTGCAAGGGAGGGTGGGTGCTGGTCCCATGGAAACACAGAACATCCCGAACTGGGAGGGATCAGGGATCAGAGCCCCACTGCTGACCCTGCACAGCCCAACACCACAGACAGCAGCTCCAGGAGCCTCCCACAGGTGCCTTTCATGGCCAAATCCTGCCTGAACGAGCCTTGTACTGACAAGATGGAAAAGGATCTTCAGAGCGTGGCTCCGACGGCTCAAAGCAGGGAGAAGCTTCCCGAGCGAAAGGGAAGCGAGAGCTCGGTAACAAGGTCACCTCCACCGCCTCAGGCGATCTGAGGGATGACAAAAGTTTCCGTGTAGCACAGCAGCAGAAGAAAAAAGCCATCCCTGGAGGGTAGGAAGAGAGAGCGAGCACAAAGCAGACAAGGAATTTAATGTGGGGAAAGACATGAGGTTTGCTGCCAGGGACACGCTCTTGGGTGGGTCAGAGGATCAGGGAATCGCTGGGGTTCCATGGGACCTGCAGAGGTCCATCCCCAAGGTGGCCATGCAGGGTAAAGTGGATAATGGTTCCCAGGAGCCTCCAGCAGGATTCCTCAGAGCCACTGATGCTCGAGACCTGGCACTGCATCTCCCAAGCACTGCTGGTGGGCAGGGGACCAAGGGGCACCCAGGAACACCAATAATTGCTGGAATTTGGACCTGGTCTTCAAGCCTACAACTTCTTTCCACTTTACCCACACCATCCAAGTGCATTAGGGAGGGATGGGAATTGGTAGGGAAGCAAGATGCCAGGCCCAATGAGCCTTTCCCAGCAGCTGAGCTGCGCCAGTAACCCCACAGGGAAAGGGCTTGGTTTGTCTGGGAATTCTTCCTCTTTGCCAAGCTCTTGTGGTTATCCCTTTCCACAGATCCACCAGCTCCTAAGAGCAGAAGGGTCAGGACAACTGCTGTTTTGTAATTCCTGGGAGAAGTGCAAATGGCTTTAAAGTCAGCAGCCGGGATGCAGATGGCACTAATGTGGGAGAACAGCTGGGATGTGTGCAGGTTTTCCAGATGCACGAGGGAAAACAGAATGGAAGGTGTCTGGGTCCCTGCTGCAAGTTTTAGCAGAGCAGAAAATCGGACATTCCTCAATGCAAAGTGCCTGGCACGGGCAGAGGTACTGGGAATATGTGTAGGGCAGCCTCAGGATGGTGCAGCTGGAGCTGGAGTCCTAGGCACGCAGGGTGGGTGGCCCCATCCAAACTCTGCTCCAGAAGGAGCCCTGGAGGTGCTGGTTCCGTGGTGAGCAGCTGGGAGAGCTCTGAGGGTGAAGGGAGAGCGAGGGGCAGCCTGAATCCCACGGGATCCCAGTCATTCTCCCTCCCGGGCTTACTCCCTGCACCCCGGGACCCTCCTGGAGCCTGGAGCGGGGGCAGTGTCAGCACTGCGGGGAAAGGGAGCTCGATGGTTCCTCTGGGAAACGCAGAATGGGGGAATTCACCTCCCAAACAACAGGAAAAGCAGGATTTGCCCAGGGGAGCCGCGTCCTGAAGAACTGAATTCATCAGGCACCTGGATGTCTAAGGAGCACTAAAAGCTCCCCATCTTCTCTTATCCCCCATGTTCGTTTGAAATGCCTCTCCTGGGTGCCTGATTCTCCCGGGATCCTTGAAGATCCCAGCGCGGAAGAAAAGTGTCTCTGGGCTCCCAGGAAGAGTTAAAGTGATGTGTGGGCAGGCTGGAAGCTGGAGCCACTGCAATCCTTTCAGCCAGGCAGCCGCACTTCCCCTTTCTATCACACGCATTTAAAAGCTTTTAAGGGAACGATCCATCCCCTCCTCTGGCAGAGCCAGAGCTGGGCTGCTCCTTGGGTTCTTAAATCATTTTAAAATACGGAGCAATATTGGTTTAAAAGCCTTTGCTCTCCCCCTGCTGCAGGAAACCTCAGCAGAGCTCGGCAGTGGCTCGGGGCTTCCTGGGGATCCATCACCGGCCAGGAAAGGGCCAGGCACTGCCTGACAGGGACAGCGCTCTGAGACAAACAAGGATTCTCTGCCCACGTCATTCCCAGCTCTCCCAGGGCTGCACACGAGCCCAGGGAACTTTTTGTCCTTTAATAGATGAGATCTCCATGCTCGTGGCAGTTTATGTTTGCTGAGCTGCCCAGGGCTAAGGGTGGAAGGCTCAGCTGCCAAACCCACCTGACACAGGGAATGTGCCCAAATTCCTGGTTTCCAGGCGGGGCTCAGCTCCAGTGTCCCACATGCTGCCATTCACACCCAGGCTCTGGTTTCCAGCCCAGCAATTCCAATTCTCCCACTTTCCATGTGTCCTCAGGGAGAGGAGCAGGAGTGGTGAGCTGGGAGTGCTGGGAGGAATCAAAGGATGGGAGCCCCAGTCTGGGGACAGGAGTGCCTCTCCTGGGTCACCTTCTCTTTACCAACCTCTGGAACTCTTGGCTGTTGACAGAGAGAGCTGGGATTGTCCAGGCTGAGGAAAAGAAGATTCCACGGAAACCTCAAAGGCTCTTCCAGAGCCTAACGTGGCTCCAGGAGAGCTGGAGAGGGACTGGGGACAAGGGATGGAGGGACAGGACACAGGAATGGCTTCCCAGTGCCAGAGGGCAGGGATGGATGGGATATTGGGAAGGAATTGTTCCCTGGGAGGGTGGGCAGGCCCTGGCACAGGGTGCCCAGAGAAGCTGTGGCTGCCCCTGGATCCCTGGCAGTGTCCAAGGCCAGGCTGGACATTGGGGCTGGGAGCAGCCTGGGACAGTGGGAGGAGGAGGGGAGGGACAGGGGATGAGCTTTGAGGTCCCTTCCAACCCAAATCATTCTGGGATTTCATGACCTGTTTTGCCTTTTATCATTTTGATCTGTTCCTGGTGTGTTTATACTCAGATTTCCTGGGGCAAACCTGCTGGGCTGCTGCTTCTTCAGGGGTCGAGATGAATCAGTGCAATGAGCGGCCCTGGGAGCAGGATCGAGGTGCTGGCTCAGCCCTGCTCTGCCTCTGGATTCTGGGAATGGCTGAGATTCCACTCCCCTGCATGGCTGGAGAGGCAGAGAATTCTATTTCCCCTTTATTTCCCCCATCACAAATTCCTTGGCTCACGGGGGCCAGTGTGACAGGGAAACCACCCCGGAACCAATTTGGCTGGAAAAGAGGATCCCTGGAGTTTGGGGAGGGAGATGAGGACAAGGACATTTATCCCCCTCTCCCAGACACTGCAGAGGGTCTCTCCTGCCCAGCCCCAGGTTTCCACCCTGCTGTTTGCTGAAGGAATCAGGGGATCCCTCCCTTCCTACCCCTGAGATGCTCCACATCCACATGAGCCCATCCTGCAGTCGCTGAACTTTCCCTGAGCTGCTGCCAGGGATCCTCCCTCTCATTTATCTGCAGGATGGGTTGCAGCTGTATCGATTTTCCCTGCCTGCCTCTCCTCTCTGTGTTTGCTCTCTGAATTATGCAGCCGGGCAGTTTTTCCCCCTCGCGAGGAGCGGGAGAGTTGCGGAGGATCAATTGAGCCCTGCCATAGTTTAGTCAGGAATCCCCAGTAGGAACCAGGAGAGAAAAAGGAGAAGGGGAAGACAATGAAGGCAGGGTCGATCAATCCAGTCCTGGTGCAAAGGAAAGAAAGGGAAAGAAGAGAGAAAGGGGTGGAATAATCAGTCAGTTTTCCTCATGCAGCCCTCAGATCCCCCAGCCTCAATCAATAACCAACTTTGACAGTCATTGCTTCAGAAAGAAAGTTGAAAAATCCCCCTGAACTCAAAGAATGTTGGTGCTTTATCGCATGAAAATGGCCAGTAAAGCCCTGGCAAAGACATGGAGAGGGGCAGGATTCCTTCCCCTTCCTCCTCTTCCCTTTAAGATCCACATTAGGAAGGCTGAGCCGAGATGAAAGGGGAGCAAACGAGGCTTTTAGTCCTCGTTTTGTTGCAATTATTTTGCCAATAGTAATGATTTCAGGATAGGATGGAGGATCCTTGATGCTGTGCTGGGGACGGGGAGGAGGAGATGGGGCTGCTTGGGATGTTCCAGCAGCACAAATCCAGGAGATGGAACCCCCTGGACACAACAGACATTGGTTTGGGGCATGAAAATAAAACCAAATAGTGCCCAGGGACACAGGGAAGACAGGAACCCTCTGGGTCTCAAAACAGCATGAGGCAAGAGAGATTTGTGTTTCAAAAATAGTGTGGCCACAGGGCCAGGACAGGGATTGTCCCCTGAGCTGGCACTGCTGGGACACCTCGAGTGCTGTGGTCATTTCTGGGACCTTCACGGGAGAAAGACATTGAGGGGCTGGAGCATGTCCAGGGCAGGGAATGGAGCTGGGAAGGGGCTGGAACCCCAGGAGTGGCTAAGGGAGCTGGAAAGGGGCTCAGCCTGGAGAAAAGGAGGCTCCGGGGGGACCTTGTGGCTCTGCACAATCCCTGACAGGAGGGGACAGCCGGGGGGGTCGGGATCTGCTCCAGGGAACAGGGACAGGAGGAGAGGGAACGGCCTCAGGCTGGGCCAGGGGAGGGGCAGGGGGGACATCAGCAGGAATTTCTGCATGGAAAGGGTGCTCAGGCACTGGAAGGGGCTGCCTGGGGAGGTTTGGAGTCTCTGGAGGTGTCCAGGTGAGGCCTGGAGGTGGGACTGAGTGCTCTGGGCCGGGGACAAGGTGGGGATTGGGCACAGGTTGGACTCGATGATCCTGGAGGTCCTTCCCACTCTCAGTGATTCTGGAATTCTATTTCCATATTGTTTATCCATATTCCCCAACACTGTGCCTGTGAAGCTGAACCAGAATCCGTGCCTGTGAAGGGTTTCTGTGCTCGTTCTCCAGAATTTCACGAGGTCTTTGGAGATGCTGCTCCATCTGTACCATCCTGGAATCCCCCAGCTCTGCCTCCTGGGAGCAGGCTGCCCTCCACACCACCCTGGGGTTTGGGGATCAAACCTCTGAGTTCTCCAGGCTTTGGAAATCAAAATTCCCCCAAGTCCTGCCAGGTGTCCCATGGGAGAACCCCTGTCTTTGGGCTGCCTTATTTCCAGAAGGATGGGCTGGTTCTGGATTTGGATTTCAAACGGCTCCAGTCAAGTTCAGCTCCTACAGAAAAACATTCTGGAAACTCCAGATCTGAAGGCATCAGATCATCATCTGTGGAAAACTTTGAAAACACCATTTGTCCTAGAGGACAGACACCTCTGCAGCTCCACTGCCAGGCTTCATTCCCAAGGGGACCAGCATTCCAGGCTGGATCCAGATGTGTAGGTTAAAGCAGGGGACTGGAGCCCACAGTGGCATCAAAAGTCATGTCTGGGTTATTGCCCATGGATGAACCACGGCTGTGTCAGGTCACGTAGCAGAGGGCAACTGAATTTTCTACACTGCAGTGCTCGAGTTCAGAACAAATCTTTCTTTCCTCCAAACCCTCTTAGCCAAACAATCTCTATTTTTTGTGTCAGAAATGCTGGAAGAAATCCTTGTTCAAATTTCAGAAGAATAATTGGTAATTATTCCTTCCCTTGTCATCCATGGCAAAGACAAGCAGTAGTTGCATTAATCCCATTCTGCAGTTTCCCACAAAACAGGGGCTGATTCACTCCCTCTCTTTATATTAATCTTTATTCTATAGGGACATTATAACTCCTGAGATTCCTCACCCAAGAGCCTGACTTCAGCCAACGGGTCCAGGAGTGGCTGAGGAGAAGGGCAGTGCCTGCCAGACTGGAGGTCAAAGCCATTGATGGGAGGTCAGGACTGGAAAGCGAGAGAAACCGGCAGAAAAATACTTCAGATTTAATGTTTTCCCTGATTTGATTCAGATTAGTGAAAATAGTCAGTTCTGAGTTCTGTGGTTCCACCACCATTTATCCCATAATCTTATGGAGGGATCAGCACAAGGTTCAGCCAGCTGTATTAATTAACCCTTTGGTTGATGGGAATGGAGGTGGAGCTCCAGCTGGCAGGGATGGATAGTAAATGCTAGGAAGTCACTTCCGATCAGGGCTGATAAACTGCATGTTAAACCTCAGGAAGTTTGAGGCAGGAGTGGGAGGCTTTTGTTTTATAGAAAATGTCTCCTTCCAGTCCTGCCTGATATCCTGGCCTCACTGGCGCCTGGCCTGGATAGATTATCATTTTTGAAGCGTTCTTTCCACTGGTGTTCAGCACTTTTGGGAATCCTTTCCATTGTGATTCTTGGAGCATTCATTCTCCCTCTGACCCTGCAGCTCAGTGAATGTCCCCGTTCTTAAAACACCGAAATAACTAAATGCCTGAATATTCTACTGCATCCTGATGAACAGGACAGGACTGCGAGTCTTGGAGCGTCTGGGAAGGGAACCTGGATTTTTACCAAGAGGACTTTCCCCAGGTTTGGTGGCAGAAATCCAATGTCCCAATCCAGCTCAGGTAATTCCTGCTGCTCCTGGTCGGCAGATCCCAGAGCTCCGTGCTCCTGATGGGGGACTGAAACCACCCCGGTTTCCCAAGATCCCGTGCCTGCAATAATCCCTCCGAAGCCCGAGAGTTACTTTTATTTTCTTCCACCAATTCTGTCCATTTCGCCTTTGGCAAACATGATTTTCCACAATTCCCCGCAGCCCTCATAAAGCAGCTGCCAAAACGGCTCCCTGGCGGGCGCTTCTTTTATTTGTCGAACAAAAGAATCATCAGCATTGTCTCCGGAGCTCTTTGGCCGGTGCAGCCCGGGATCAGGATGCCGAGCTCCCTCTCCTGGCTGCGGATCAAAAGGAATTGCTGAAAAGTCCCGCGCACCTGAAAACCGGGACCGCCGGACTCTGGCCGAGGTTTCGCGGATTTTGAGATTCCATAATTTTTCCACTCCGTGAAATGTTCTTGGAAAATGTTCAGGCGCACATTTTGGGGAGAAATGTGATTATCTATGGCTAAACTCTGCTTTGTCTCATCTCCCTTTTTTTTCTCATCTACCGCTGTCAGGAACAGATCCAGGGGGAAGATGCCCGAGGGTCTCTGCAGGAATCCATGGTTGTGTCCCAGCAGTTATCCAGGAATGTCACTCCACGGGGACAAGCCCGAGGAAGAGGAGCAGAGATGGTTGGGATGAAGGGTCTGGATCACTGGATCAACTGGATCACTGGTTAATGTATCCCAATGGATGCTGAAGGGCTGCTCTGGAGAGAGGAACAGCAGATCTGGGAGGCAACCAACAGCACTCAAGGCTTACAACAGGAAACTGGATGCTCAGACATTCCAAATCTTCACCTCAGTGTCCCAGCAGGGGTGGCAAACACAGCTTAATTCCAAAAACCCATCAGATCTCTCCAAATGAACCTTTTCTGTGTTCAAATCAAGGCTCCCTCCTCTCCCTTTGCAGGATGTGGTGGCTCAGCACCTGCTGCAGGCTGGGAATTGTGGGCTCATCTGGGATCCTGCATGGATTGGACTGAAAAGCTCATGGCTCTGCACGTGGAGAGGTGAAAGCACTGGTGGATTTGAAATGGAATCACGAGTTGTGTGCGTGTGTCCTGTTGCACCCTCTGTGAGCAAATGGGTGCCACAAATCCAATTTGGAAAACCCAAGAGCCCTGGAAAACTTTCAGTCTGCCCACATGCAATTATGTGACTCTCTAGGCTGCTTCAGGTCTAGGGAGAGCAGCAGGGCTTGCTGTCCTGAGGAATCATGGAATCAATGAATCATGGAATGGTTTGGGTTGGGAGGGACCTAAAGCTCATCCATACCCACGCCTGCCATAGTTGTTCCCTTTAAATGATTCCCACCCTCTGTTTTTCATCTCACTTGGCTCCTTTCAGATAATCAATCAAGAGTTTCCCGGGACCCACCAGAGGCTCCTGCCCGTGGCCCTTTTGAAGTGGGAGGGAAGGGAAGAGTCATTCCTAAATAAATAAAAAATAACTAAACTCTGCTTTTCTGTATTCCTGTAAGGAATCATGCAAAGGCTTTCAAAGGAGAGGGAGAAGGAGCAGAGGGAGCAGAGTCCCAGCTCCACCCGAGAGCACAGGAACCCCCAGGACAGCCCCGGCTGCCCAGGCCCTCACAGACCTTTCCTTTTCCTCATTAACCATGGAGACTTTGGCTGGACATGGAATGGCTCTCACCGTCTCTCACAGAAAGGTGAATGTGCAGGTGTAGGTGGAATCCTCATGGAATCATGGAATGATTGGGATGAAGAGACCTTAAAGCCCATCCAGTGCCACCCTGCCATGGAGGGACACCTCCCACTGCCCAGGCTGCTCCAGCCCCAATGTCCAGCCTGGCCTTGGACACTGCCAGGGATGGGGCACAAATCCCTGGACACCATATGGATTTGGGTGACCATCCTCATCCCAGCATCCCCATGGATTGCATTCCAGCTGCCTCTCCCACCCATCCTCCAGCCCCAGGGAAATCAAGGAACAAGGAAGTCACCCCCACGCTCCTAGAATGAGTCTCATTGTCCTGGGAGATGTTTAGAAAAGATTGGGCCAGGACATTGCTGGGATTGTCCATCCTCTGTATGGGCCATTGGTCACTATTGACCATGAGGCAGCAATCTTGGCATGGCCAGAGGGTGGACAGCGCTCTGCTGGTCCACTCTGAGCACCAAAGTCCACACAAGGAGAGAAGACACTTAAAGGCTGAACCTGTGACCTTCAGCTCAAATATTTTCTTTTCTTGAACCCACTCACTCTGAGCCCTGTCCTCAAGCAGGTCCTGGCAGGGTGATGGAGGAACAGGCAGGTGACAAAGCTGGCTGCAGTTACACAAGTGTGTGTTGTTCAGAGCAGGTCAGGTACCATCATTCTTGCACAGTTTTGGTACTGGGGAATATTCTGGCCCCAGATCCTCCACTTTCCTCTGCAGCTGCCCAAAGCGGCATCTCTCCCTGTCCCTTCCCCCTGCAGCAACTCCCTGTGTCCAGCTGTGATACCCTGGAACCAGCTGGAACCACCCTGGGACACCCTTGGGGCATTCAGGGCAGAGTGAGGAGCTGTGAGCTGGAGGGGGGTTGGGAGGGGATTTGTGCTGGTCTGGAGCAGGCTCAGCTGGCAGACTGTGGCTCTCTTCCTCTTCTGCAAGGGAGGGTGGGTGCTGGTCCATGGAAACACAGACATCCGAACTGGGAGGGATCAGGGATCAGAGCCCCACTGCTGACCTGCACAGCCCACACCACAGACAGCAGCTCCAGGAGCCTCCCACAGGTGCCTTTCATGGCCAAATCCTGCCTGAACAGCCTTGTACTGACAAGATGGAAAGGATTTCAGAGCGTGGCTCCGACGGCTCAAAGCAGGGAGAAGCTTCCCGAGCGAAAGGGAAGCGAGAGCTCGTAACAAGGTCACTCACCGCTCAGGCGATCTGAGGGATGACAAAAGTTTCGTGTAGACAGCAGCAGAAGAAAAGCATCCTGGAGGGTAGGAAGAGAGAGCGAGCACAAAGCAGACAAGGAATTAATGTGGGGAAAGACATGAGGTTTGCTGCCAGGGACACGCTCTTGGGTGGGTCAGAGGATCAGGGAATCGCTGGGGTTCCATGGGACCTGCAGAGGTCCATCCCCAAGGTGGCCATGCAGGGTAAAGTGGATAATGGTTCCCAGGAGCCTCCAGCAGGATTCCTCAGAGCCACTGATGCTCGAGACCTGGCACTGCATCTCCAAGCACTGCTGGTGGGCAGGGGACAAGGGGCACCCAGGAACACCAATAATTGCTGGAATTTGGACCTGGTCTTCAAGCCTACAACTTCTTTCCACTTTACCCACACCATCCAAGTGCATTAGGGAGGGATGGGAATTGGTAGGGAAGCAAGATGCCAGGCCCAATGAGCCTTTCCCAGCAGCTGAGCTGCGCCAGTAACCCCACAGGGAAAGGGCTTGGTTTGTCTGGGAATTCTTCCTCTTTGCCAAGCTCTTGTGGTTATCCTTTCCACAGATCCACCAGCTCCTAAGAGCAGAAGGGTCAGGACAACTGCTGTTTTGTAATTCCTGGGAGAAGTGCAAATGGCTTTAAAGTCAGCAGCCGGGATGCAGATGGCACTAATGTGGGAGAACAGCTGGGATGTGTGCAGGTTTCAGATGCCGAGGAAAACAGAATGGAAGGTGTCTGGGTCCCTGCTGCAAGTTTTAGCAGAGCAGAAATGGACATTCCTCAATGCAAAGTGCCTCACGGGCAGAGGTACTGGAAATAGTGTAGGGCAGCTCAGGATGGTGCAGCTGGAGCTGGAGTCTAGCACGCAGGGTGGTGGCCCATCCAAACTCTGCTCCAGAAGGAGCCCTGGAGGTGCTGGTTCCGTGGTGAGCAGCTGGGAGAGCTCTGAGGTGAAGGGAGAGCGAGGGCAGCCTGAATCCACGGGATCCCAGTCATTCTCCCTCCGGGCTTACTCCCTGCACCCGGGACCCTCCTGGAGCCTGGAGCGGGGGCAGTGTCAGCACTGCGGGGAAAGGGAGCTCGATGGTTCCTCTGGGAAACGCAGAATGGGGGAATTCACCTCCCAAACAACAGGAAAAGCAGGATTTGCCCAGGGGAGCCGCGTCCTGAAGAACTGAATTCATCAGGCACCTGGATGTCTAAGGAGCACTAAAAGCTCCCCATCTTCTCTTATCCCCCATGTTCGTTTGAAATGCCTCTCCTGGGTGCCTGATTCTCCCGGGATCCTTGAAGATCCCAGCGCGGAAGAAAAGTGTCTCTGGGCTCCCAGGAAGAGTTAAAGTGATGTGTGGGCAGGCTGGAAGCTGGAGCCACTGCAATCCTTTCAGCCAGGCAGCCGCACTTCCCTTTCTATCACACGCATTTAAAAGCTTTTAAGGGAACGATCCATCCCCTCCTCTGGCAGAGCCAGAGCTGGGCTGCTCCTTGGGTTCTTAAATCATTTTAAAATACGGAGCAATATTGGTTTAAAAGCCTTTGCTCTCCCCTGCTGCAGGAAACCTCAGCAGAGCTCGGCAGTGGCTCGGGGCTTCCTGGGATCCATCACCGGCCAGGAAAGGGCCAGGCACTGCCTGACAGGGACAGCGCTCTGAGACAAACAAGGATTCTCTGCCCACGTCATTCCCAGCTCTCCCAGGGCTGCACACGAGCCCAGGAACTTTTTGTCCTTTAATAGATGAGATCTCCATGCTCGTGGCAGTTTATGTTTGCTGAGCTGCCAGGGCTAAGGGTGGAAGGCTCAGCTGCCAAACCCACCTGACACAGGGAATGTGCCAAATTCCTGGTTTCCAGGCGGGCTCAGCTCCAGTGTCCCACATGCTGCCATTCACACCCAGGCTCTGGTTTCCAGCCCAGCAATTCCAATTCTCCCACTTTCCATGTGTCCTCAGGGAGAGGAGCAGGAGTGGTGAGCTGGGAGTGCTGGGAGGAATCAAAGGATGGGAGCCCCAGTCTGGGGACAGGAGTGCCTCTCCTGGGTCACCTTCTCTTTACAACCTCTGGAACTCTTGGCTGTTGACAGAGAGAGCTGGGATTGTCCAGGCTGAGGAAAAGAAGATTCCACGGAAACCTCAAAGGCTTCCAGAGCCTAACGTGGCTCCAGGAGAGCTGGAGAGGGACTGGACAAGGATGGAGGACAGGACACAGGAATGGCTTCCAGTGCCAGAGGCAGGGATGGAGGGATATTGGGAAGGAATTGTTCCTGGGAGGGTGGGCAGGCCCTGGCACAGGGTGCCCAGAGAAGCTGTGGCTGCCCTGGATCCCTGGCAGTGTCCAAGGCCAGGCTGGCATTGGGGCTGGGAGCAGCCTGGGACAGTGGGAGAGGAGGAGGGACAGGGGATGAGCTTTGAGTCCCTTCCAACCCAATCATTCTGGGATTTCATGACCTGTTTTGCCTTTTATCATTTTGATCTGTTCCTGGTGTGTTTATACTCAGATTTCCTGGGGCAAACCTGCTGGGCTGCTGCTTCTTCAGGGGTCGAGATGAATCAGTGCAATGAGCGGCCCTGGGAGCAGGATCGAGGTGCTGGCTCAGCCCTGCTCTGCCTCTGGATTCTGGGAATGGCTGAGATTCACTCCCTGCATGGCTGGAGAGGCAGAGAATTCTATTTCCCCTTTATTTCCCCCATCACAAATTCCTTGGCTCACGGGGGCCAGTGTGACAGGGAAACCACCCCGGAACCAATTTGGCTGGAAAGAGGATCCCTGGAGTTTGGGGAGGGAGATGAGGACAAGGACATTTATCCCCCTCTCCCAGACACTGCAGAGGGTCTCTCCTGCCCAGCCCCAGGTTTCCACCCTGCTGTTTGCTGAAGGAATCAGGGGATCCCTCCCTTCCTACCCCTGAGATGCTCCACATCCACATGAGCCCATCCTGCAGTCGCTGAACTTTCCCTGAGCTGCTGCCAGGGATCCTCCCTCTCATTTATCTGCAGGATGGGTTGCAGCTGTATCGATTTTCCCTGCCTGCCTCTCCTCTCTGTGTTTGCTCTCTGAATTATGCAGCCGGGCAGTTTTTCCCCCTCGCGAGGAGCGGGAGAGTTGCGGAGGATCAATTGAGCCCTGCCATAGTTTAGTCAGGAATCCCCAGTAGGAACCAGGAGAGAAAAAGGAGAAGGGGAAGACAATGAAGGCAGGGTCGATCAATCCAGTCCTGGTGCAAAGGAAAGAAAGGGAAAGAAGAGAGAAAGGGGTGGAATAATCAGTCAGTTTTCCTCATGCAGCCCTCAGATCCCCCAGCCTCAATCAATAACCAACTTTGACAGTCTTGCTTCAGAAAGAAAGTTGAAAAATCCCCCTGAACTCAAAGAATGTTGGTGCTTTATCGCATGAAAATGGCCAGTAAAGCCCTGGCAAAGAATGGAGAGGGCAGGATCTTCCCCTTCTCCTCTTCCCTTTAAGATCCACATTAGGAAGGCTGAGCCGAGATGAAAGGGGAGAAAACGAGGCTTTTAGTCCTCGTTTTGTTGCAATTATTTTGCCAATAGTAATGATTCAGGATAGGATGGAGGATCCTTGATGCTGTGCTGGGAGGGGAGGAGGAGATGGGCTGCTTGGGTTGTTCCAGCAGCACAAATCCAGGAGATGGAACCCCCTGGACACAACAGACATTGGTTTGGGGCATGAAAATAAAACCAAATAGTGCCCAGGGACACAGGGAAGACAGGAACCCTCTGGGTCTCAAAACAGCATGAGGCAAGAGAGATTTGTGTTTCAAAAATAGTGTGGCCACAGGGCCAGGACAGGGATTGTCCCCTGAGCTGGCACTGCTGGGACACCTCGAGTGCTGTGGTCATTTCTGGGACCTTCACGGGAGAAAGACATGAGGGCTGGAGTGTCCAGGGCAGGAAATGAGCTGGGAAGGGCTGGAACCCAGGATGGCTAGGGAGCTGGAAAGGGGTCACCTGGAGCAAAGGAGGCTCCGGGGGACCTTGTGGCTCTGCACAACTCCTGACAGGAGGGGACAGCCGGGGGGTCGGGATCTGCTCCAGGGAACAGGAACAGGAGGAGAGGGAACGGCCTCAGGCTGGGCCAGGGGAGGGCAGGGGGACATCAGAGGAATTTCTGCATGGAAAGGGTGCTCAGGCACTGGAAGGGGCTGCCTGGGGAGGTTTGGAGTCTCTGGAGGTGTCCAGGTGAGGCCTGGAGGTGGGACTGAGTGCTCTGGGCCGGGGACAAGGTGGGGATGGGCACAGTGGACTGATGATCCTGGAGGTCCTTCCCATCTCAGTGATTCTGGAATTCTTTTCATATTGTTTATCCATATTCCCCAACACTGTGCCTGTGAAGCTGAACCAGAATCCGTGCCTGTGAAGGGTTTCTGTGCTCGTTCTCCAGAATTTCACGAGGTCTTTGGAGATGCTGCTCCATCTGTACCATCCTGGAATCCCCCAGCTCTGCCTCCTGGGAGCAGGCTGCCCTCCACACCACCCTGGGGTTTGGGGATCAAACCTCTGAGTTCTCCAGGCTTTGGAAATCAAAATTCCCCCAAGTCCTGCCAGGTGTCCCATGGGAGAACCCCTGTCTTTGGGCTGCCTTATTTCCAGAAGGATGGGCTGGTTCTGGATTTGGATTTCAAAGGCTCCAGTCAAGTTCAGCTCCTACAGAAAAACATTCTGGAAACTCCAGATCTGAAGGCATCAGATCATCATCTGTGGAAAACTTTGAAAACACCATTTGTCCTAGAGGACAGACACCTCTGCAGCTCCACTGCCAGGCTTCATTCCCAAGGGGACCAGCATTCCAGGCTGGATCCAGATGTGTAGGTTAAAGCAGGGGACTGGAGCCCACAGTGGCATCAAAAGTCATGTCTGGGTTATTGCCATGGATGAACCACGGCTTGTCAGGTCACTAGCAGAGGGCAACTGAATTTTCTACACTGCAGTGCTCGAGTTCAGAAAAATCTTTCTTTCCTCCAAACCCTTTAGCCAAACAATCTCTATTTTTTGTGTCAGAAATGCTGGAAGAAATCCTTGTTCAAATTTCAGAAGAATAATTGGTAATTATTCCTCCCTTGTCATCCATGGCAAAGACAAGCAGTAGTTGCATTAATCCCATTCTGCAGTTTCCCACAAAACAGGGGCTGATTCACTCCCTCTCTTTTATTATCTTTATTCTATAGGGACATTATAACTCCTGAGATTCCTCACCCAAGAGCCTGACTTCAGCCAACGGGTCCAGGAGTGGCTGAGGAGAAGGGCAGTGCCTGCCAGACTGGAGGTCAAAGCCATTGATGGGAGGTCAGGACTGGAAAGCGAGAGAAACCGGCAGAAAAATACTTCAGATTTAATGTTTTCCTTGATTTGATTCAGATTAGTAAAAAAAAAAGTCAGTTCTGAGTCTGTGTTCCACCACCATTTTCCCATAATCTTATGGAGGGATCAGCACAAGGTCAGCCAGCTGTATTAATTAACCCTTTGGTTGATGGGAATGGAGGTGGAGCTCCAGCTGGCAGGGATGGAGGTACAGCTTAATCTGGAAAGGATGGGGCAAAATTTATCCTGGAAAGGGTGGAAGAACCGCTCAGACTGGAAAGGATGGAAGTGCAGCTCCATCAGGAAGGGATGGATGGATGGATGAATAGCTCAGGCTGGAAGGGGTGGAGGAACAACTCAGTCAGGAAGGGATGGAGGCAAAGTTCAGCCTGGAAAGGATGGAAGAACATCTCAGACTGGAAAGGATGGAGGCCCAGCTAAGCCTGGAATGAATACCTCAGACTGGAAGGGACAGAGGTGCACCTCAGCCTCGAAAGAATGGAGTAGAGGTCCATCAGAAAGGGATGGAGGCACAGCTCAGTGAGGAAGGGATGGGGGCACAGCTCCATTGGAAGGGATGGGCACAGCTCCTGAATACACAGCTCGGAAGGGATGGAGGCACAGCTCCTTTGGAAGGGATGGAGGCACAGCTCCTTGGAAGGGATGGAGGCACAGCTCCTTGGAAGGGATGGAGGCACAGCTCCTTGGAAGGATGGAGCACAGCTCCTTTGGAAGGGAGGAGGCACAGCTCCTTGGAAGGGATGGAGGCACAGCTCGTGAGGAAGGGATGGAGGCACAGCTCCATTGGAAGGGAGGGAGGCAGAGCTCCATTGGAAGGGATGGAGGCACAGCTCCATTGGAAGGGAGGGAGGCACAGCTCCATCAGAAGGGATGGAGGCACAGCTCAGTGAGGAAGGGATGGAGGCACAGCTCCATTGGAAGGGAGGAGGCACAGCTCCATCAGAAGGGATGGAGGCACAGCTCAGTGAGAAGGGATGGAGCACAGCTCCATCAGAAGGGATGGAGGCACAGCTCCATTGGAAGGGATGGAGGCACAGCTCCATCAGAAGGGATGGAGGCACAGCTCCATTGGAAGGGATGGAGGCACAGCTCCATGAAGGGATGGAGGCACAGCTCAGTGAGGAAGGGATGGGGCACAGCTCCATCAGAAGGGATGGAGGCACAGCTCAGTGAGGAAGGGATGGAGGTACAGCTCCATCAGAAGGGATGGAGGCACAGCTCCATTGGAAGGGATGGAGGCACAGCTCCATTGGAAGGGATGGAAGCACAGCTCAGTGAGGAAGGGATGGAGGCACAGCTCCTTTGGAAGGGATGGAGGCACAGCTCACCCCTGACATTTAAGATGGTTCAGTCTTTGCTTCCATGGGCTTCTCCCAGCCAGCCTTCCCTCTCAGCTCCTTGCCCAGCCCCTCCACCAAGGGAAGGTCCCCCCAAGCCATCCTGGTTGATCACTGGCTCCCAGCTGCCTGAGGAAGCAGGAACCAAGCTGCTCCTTGAGCAACCTTATGGAAGAAGCTCCTTGCTCGCCTCCTCCCAGAATTTGTTCCACATTTTCTGCTAATAAGGGCACAGGGAGAGAGAGAGACAGAGAGAGAAGAGGAGAAAAACTGCTCTAAATTATTCATGGACAATATCATTATGTGTCATAACAGTGTGTCTGTGATGGGAAAGAGTGAGTGTGGCAGGGGCTGGGGTAGCACAGGCCGGGCTGCACAATAGCGAGAGCTGATTAATTATTGATATGCACTAATTGGCTACAGGGTTTCAGGACAGCTTGGGCTTTGTTGGGATCATTTGTATTCTTGCTTTGGAAATGGACCCCCCCACACTCATAAACCCAACATTTTCGTGTGCAAATCTTCTCCCTCCTCCTCCTCTTTTCATCCTCCTCCTCCTCTCCCTCTCTCCCCCCCTCTTGCAGTGCTCCTGATCCCCCTGTGTGTGTACAAATTAACATGATCTTAACCTCTGCTGATTTTCTGCAGTGCTGACACGCTGCCAACACCTCGGTGTGACTGGGCTCAGCCTGCAACGCTGCTTTTTGGTGCAGAAAACCGGCCCTGCCCTCACGGACCGGCCTCTCTTTGCATCTGGGACTGGCCTCTTCCTTGCCCCGCTCTGCCTTTGCCCCCAGAATAGGTGGGAAGTCCTTCTCAGGTGGTTTTTCCTTCTGGAATGGTCTAGACCTTGCCATGGCTGTATCCCAAGATCTGAGTGCCAGCCTGGGAGGTCCCAGCAGGGTGAGGGGAGAGTACTCAGGTCACTTCATGAACTTAAACACATCAAAAGTTCAGTGCTTGGGCTGCTTTTCCGGAGGCTCCAGCTGTTCCCAGTGTGTCCACTCTGGTGAGACCCCACTGCACCCCCCCTGCCGTGAAGCCCGCACAGAAGGACCTGGAGCTGCTGGGGAGAGCCCAGAGCTGATCAGAGGGATGGAGCACTCTCTGAAAGGCTGGAGAGCTGGATTTCAGCGTGCAGCTGGGAGAACTCAGACCCTGCCAGGCTGAAGGGCTTCAGGAGAGCTGGAGAGGGACTGGGGACAAGGGATGAGGGACAGGACACAGGGAATGGCTTCCCAGTGCCAGAGGGCAGGGATGGATGGATATGGGAAGAAATTGTTCCCTGGGAGGGGGGCCCTGGCACAGGGTGCCCAGAGAAGCTGTGGCTGCCCCTGGATCCCTGCAGTGTCCAAGGCCAGGCTGGACATTGGGGCTGGGAGCAGCCTGGGACATGGGAGGTGTCTTACTCATGGAAGTGGGGTAGATGAAGATGACTTTAAGGTCTCTTCCCACCAAAACCATTTCACAGTTCCATGATTCCCTGATTCCATGATTCCATGGTTCACTATCCATGATCCCATGATCCCACGGTTCCAGATTCCATGTTTCCATGATCCCATGCCCAGCTGCTGGTCCAGCCCAGGCTCCCTCTGCCCGTGCCCTCCCATGGCACAGCACGTTGCCACAACCTTCCAAGGGCTGTTCCAAGCCAAGAGCTCCCCTACAAACGTTGGTTTTTCACCCCTCAGGATGCCCCAGTGAGCCTCAGGATTGACCTGGGGTCCCTTTACTCCCTGATATCCCAGTAAAGCCAGGCTGGGCTGTCTGGAGCCAGGACTTGCTCCCAGCAGAGCAGTGTCTGAGCAAGGGACACTCGTGCAGTGCTTCACGCTCTGCTAAATCCCCTTGCCCTGCCCGCTGGCATTCTAAGGATGCTGTTGGCAGAGAAGAACATCCAAGCGAGCATCCCAAGGACACCACCAGCACCTTCCTAAGGAATTAACTGGGACTGATGACATTTTTTTTAGTTCTCAGAGCTCCTGTTTTCTGATAGTTGTGATTAAAATTGTAATGGGAGGATGACATGCATGGGCTGCAGCATCTGCCAGCTGAATGGCTGAGAGGGGCACTTTGGGGACAGCTGTTTGCTACAGATCATTCCCAAGCTGCTTTTCAATAAACCACAGGGCCTGCAGCGAGGTCAGACCTGGCCAGAGCACCTCTGGGTTGAGCTTTGCTGGGTGTCCCCAGTCCCACTCTGGAGTTCTCCTGGAGCCAGGGCTTCCTGAGGGATTGGTTGATCCAGCAGAGAAAGGATGAGACAGATGCTGACAAGAGGGTGGCACAGCTGCAGGAATTGATTTGTAGGATCAGATCTTGGAGGCCACCAGGGGTTTCTCTGATCCCAATGAATGAGCTGGTGCACTTGGACAAAGCACTCTGGAAGAGGATTGGGACTGTGTGGGCTCGGTGCTTCCCCTCATCATGGACTTGCTGGATAAGCTGGACATGTGGTATTCCTGACTTTCCCTGGGGTTTCTCTTCCTCCAGGATCTGGGATATGTGCAGGCCAAAGCAACCTGTATCCCCTGGGGAGTGTGAGTTGGAACCAGTCAGACAGAGGGTGAATACAGCTTGAGCTGGGGAAGGGCGGCTTTGGGCTCGTATGGGGAAAATTCCTCCCTGTGAGGGTGGGGAGGGCCTGGAATGGATTTCCCAGGGAATGCCCCATCCCTGCAGTGTCCAAGGCCAGGTTGGACAGGGCTTGGAGCACCCTGGGATAGTGAAAAGCATCCTTGTGCATGGCAGGGGGTGACCTGAATGAACTTTAAGGTCCTTCCGCCCCATTCCATGATTCTGTGATTCCCTGTGTTTATTTTTGTATCCATTCCCCATGATTCCCAAGGAATTTACTGAAATCTCTCTCTATGCCATAGAAACCAGACAAAAAATCCTATTAAAATCTATTCCACTTTCCCTTGGAAGCTGAGCAGCTCTGTGCATGAGATGTACCAAAATCTGGGATGTTCTCCCAAAGCAGCAGCTGGCTCTGCCCTGTCAGCCCCTCCCTGGAACGCTGCAGGCTCCAGTTCTGGATCCTGTTTGCTGGAATTTGCAGGAGATCCACAGCCCAGGAAATCCCTGGAGAGCAGGAACTGCTGATTCCTCCACATCCTCTTGGAGTCTTGGCAACTGCCAGATGCTGAATGAAGGACTTGGATGTGTCCTGGAAATCTGAACAAGGACCTGGAATTTCTCCTTTCCAGCGATAAATTAAAAGATTAAATGAATTAAGATTAATTAAAGATTCTCAAAGAGTCTGGGTTTCTTTAATAGCCTGAGAATGTCTTGGGATAATGAGGAGTGAGCAGGTGGGATCTGGAAACCACCAACAAAATTCATCCTTTCCATCAAAATCTCACCGTGTTAATTTTAGGTGACCCTTGCAGAGTCCTTATCCTTTCCCAGGCCATTGTCATTGGGAAGGAGAGGGATGGAAATATTTTAGAATGAAACAAAAAAAACTTCTAAGTGAAATCTCTGGTAAATTTATTTCCCCTCTGATTTCCTATAGAATAGATTTGAGAAAAGGAAAGTCTAATTGGAATAGAGAAAACACTAAAAGAAAGGTCTGATAAAAAATAACACTCAAAACCACTGAAAAACCAATGAAAAATTTTGGACAATTTAACTGGGAATGTGGAGAATTCCAGTAAAAGTAGGAAGGATTTTTTTCCACATGTAAAGAGAGAATGAGGTAAACGGCTTAAAAGCCATGATAATCTGAAATGATTTTTCAAATCCTGATCCCTCACCCAGGACATTCTGGGAAAGGACACAACTTGAAGCTGATCCCTATGGAAGGACACAGAGCCCTTCCAGGGATGCTGGACAAGCTGACTGGGAGAAGTTGGAGTTTCCACCTGCTTGGAGAGACTCCTCCCTTTCCTTGGCACACATGACCCTCCAGGGCTGTGAAAAGCCTGGGATTCAGGGCAGAAATCTCTTCTTATCCTGCCCCAACTGCACATGGCTAGCAGGCTGGAGAGCTGGGGTGCTCACCTGGAGAGGAGAAGGATCAGGGAGAGCTCAGAGCCCCTGCCAGGCCTAAAGGGGCTCCAGGAGAGCTGAGGAGGGACTGGGACAAGGGAGGAGGGACAGGACACAGGGAATGGCTTTCCCAGTGCCAGAGGGCGCAGGATGGATGGGATTTGGGAAGGGATTGTTTCCCTGGGAGGGTGGGCAGGCCCTGGCACAGGGTGCCCAGAGAAGCTGTGGCTGCCCCTGGATCCCTGGCAGTGTCCAAGGCCAGTGGACATTGGGCTGAAGCACCTGGACAGTGGAGGTGTCCCTGCCATGGCAGGGTGGCACTGGATGGGCTTTAAGGTCTCTCTCATCCCAACATTCCATGATCCATGAGGTTCCACCTACACCTGCACATTCACCTGCTCTGTGAGAGATGGTGAGAGCCATTCCACTGTCAGCCAAAGTCTCCATTGGTTAATGAGGAAAAGGAAAGGTCTGTGAGGGGCCTGGGCAGCCGGGGCTGTCCTGGGGGTCCTGTGCTCTCGGGGTGGAGCTGGGACTCTCTGCTCCCTCTGCTCCTTCTCCCTCTCCTTGAAAGCCTTTGCATGATTCCTTACAGGAATACAGCAAAGGCAGAGTTTAGTTATTTGTTTATTTATTTAGGAATTACCTTCCCTCCCACTTCCAAAGGGCCACGGGCAGGAGCCTCTGGTGGGTCCCGGGAACTCTTGATTGATTATCTGAAAGGAGCCAAGTGAGATGAAAAACAGAGGGATGGGAATAATTTTAAAGGGTAACAGCCACTAAAATTCATCAATTTTTTATTAAACAGAATCTTTCAATAGACAAAATGAACTTTTCTCTCTTCACATATTTCCTCTGTTTTTCCACCCATTTTTGTTTTCCTTAGACATGGGGACATTCTCATTTTCTATCTTTTTTCCCTCTTTTTTTCTGTTCCTGGGGCTGGTCAGAGATGTGGTTAACAGGTGACCTGGGCCCCAGTGTGGCTAAAGGGATGCAGGTGGCTTTCCATCAGGAATCCTCTGCTCTTTTCCACTGGAAAAGGAGAAGAGACAAGAGGGAATCTGGTGAAACAGAAGCAGTTCAGACTGAGCGAAAGGTTTAGGTTAACAACAAATTCTTCCCCAAAAATATTTTCCAGCCCTGGCCAGCTGCCCAGGGCAGTGGTGGATCAACGCCATCAGAAGTGTCAGAAATGTGTGACTGTGGCACTTGGGACGTGGCAGAGCTGTGGGAATTGTTGGACTCGGTGATCTCAGAGGCTCTTCCAACCACATCATTCCACAACTTCGTAAAAATCATGGTAAGGTACCCCAGAAAAGCTGGACAACCACTCAATAACTGTCTGAATGGGGCCTGAGGGTCTTTGCTGACCTAATTCGAGCAAGAGTTTGGACTGGATCCTCTGGACATTCCTTCCAGCCTGAATTATTCCCTGATCCTGTGAAGCAAAGGCCCAGAGCCCCTGGGCAGGACAGGGGAGTGAGGTGGGGACATGGCTGAGTTTGGAGAGCTGCTGGGCAGGGGACAGTGACAGCTTCACGGGCAGGGCTGGGGCTGAGGGACAGCACAGAGGAGGAATTTGGTCTGGGCTGTTTTAGGTGCAGGAGACAGGTTGTGGTGGCTTGAGAGGGGAAGGAGCTGTTGGTGAGGTCTTTGGGAGGGGAGAGGAGTGGGAAATGTTCCATCCATTAAGGATAACCTGGGGGATCGTGCTGAGGCTTCTGGAGTCCTCCTGCTGCCTCAGGCAGCCCTGCCCGGGAGCTGCAGGGGTGTGGTGAGAGCAGAACCACGGGACGACCATTCCAAACCTCAGGAGACTGGGAACGTGGCACATTTGGGTCAGAGGAGCAGCTCCAAGGCTCAGAGCAGCAGGAGAATGCAAAGAAGGTTGGAAGAACAGCGGCAGTGAACAGAGAGTGGGAGTGGAGAAATCCAGGAGAGGCAGCCACGTGGATCCAGCTGATTCCCAAACAGCCCAAGAGGAGAGGGGCTGGACTCAGAGCAGCTTTGGGGTCAGCTGGCATCACAGCATCACTAGAGAGGCCTTAAAATCACTTTCCATGTCTATAAAATAAACATGGAGAGCAGCTCCCCCCGTCCTTGGTACTGCATTACAACCTGGACAACTCCTGCTCCTCCTCCAGCCTCGGCCTCGCTTCCCACTGGGAATTCGGCACTTTGGGAGCAGGTCCTGGCACTTGGGTGGAAACATCAGCAGGGTGGGGACAGAACTTGGACATCCTGAGAGGGGATTTGGTGACCCCTCCCTGCACAGAGGTGTGTCAGGACTCCACACATCCCTGTTGGTGTGCAGAGACAGTTGTCCTGCTGCAGGCTGGCATCCTGATGGATGGAGGCATCCCGATGGATGGCAGGATCCTGATGGATGAAGACATCCCAACAGTGCATCCTGATGGATGGAGGCATCCAATGGATGGAGGCAATCCCAATGGATGGAGAATCCCAATGGATGGCAGGATCCCGATGGATGAAGACATCCCAACAGTGCATCCCGATGGATGGACGCATCCCAATGGATGGAGATATCCCAATGGCTGCATCCCGATGGATGGAAGAATCCCAATGGATGGAGGAATCCCAATGGATGGAAGAATCCCAATGGATGGAGGAACTCCCAATGGATGGACGCATCCCAATGGATGGCAGATTCTGATGAATGACATATCCCAATGGATAGAGGACATCCCAACAGGTACATCCCAAAGGTGCATCCCGATGGATGGAGGCATCCTGATGGACAGAGGTGTCCCAATGGATGGAGATATGCCATGGATGGAGGAATCCCGATGGAGGAGAATCTTGATGGGTGGGGGCATCCTGATGGATGGTGGGATCCCAGTGGATGGAGGCATCCCAACAATGCATCCTGATGGATCGTGGAATCCCAAAAGATGCATCCAATGGATGGAAGGTATCCAATGGAT
>VKON01000101.1:214992-229684 GCA_009741485.1 Malurus cyaneus samueli | reverse complement strand
ATGGAGGTACAGCTTAATCTGGAAAGGATGGGGGCAAAATTATTCCTGGAAAGGGTGGAGGAACCGCTCAGACTGGAAAGGATGGAAGTGCAGCTCCATCAGGAAGGGATGGATGAATAGCTCAGGCGAAGGGGTGGAGGAAAACTCGTCAGGAAGGGATGGAGGCAAAGTTCAGCCTGGAAAGGATGGAAGACACTTCAGACTGGAAAGGATGGAGGCCCAGCTAAGCCTGGAATGAATACCTCAGACTGAAGGGACAGAGGTGCACCTCAGCCTCGAAAGAATGGAAGTACAGCTCCATCAGAAGGGATGGAGGCACAGCTCAGTGAGGAAGGGATGGGAGCAGAACAGCTCCTTTGGAAGGGATGGAGGCACAGCTCACCCCTGACATTTAAGATGGTTCAGTCTTTGCTTTCATGGGCTTCTCCCAGCCAGCCTTCCCTCTCAGCTCCTTGCCCAGCCCTCCACCAAGGGAAGGTCCCCCCAAGCCATCCTGGTTGATCACTGGCTCCCAGCTGCCTGAGGAAGCAGGAACCGAGCTGCTCCTTGAGCAACCTTATGGAAGGAGCTCCTTGCTCGCCTCCTCCAGAATTTGTTCCACATTTTCTGCTAATAAGGGCACAGAGAGAGAGACAGAGAGAGAAGAGGAGAAAAACTGCTCTAAATTATTCATGGACAATATCATTATGTGTCATAACAGTGTGTCTGTGATGGGAAAGAGTGAGGTGTGGCAGGGGCTGGGGTAGCACAGGCCGGGCTGCACAATAGCGAGAGCTGATTAATTATGATATGCACTAATTGGCTACAGGGTTTCAGGACAGCTTGGGCTTTGTTGGGATCATTTGTATTCTTGCTTTGGAAATGGACCCCCCCACACTCATAACCCAACATTTTCGTGTGCAAATCTTCTCCCTCCTCCTCCTCTTTCATCCTCCTCCCTCTCTCCCTCTCTCCCTCCCCTCTTGCAGTGCTCCTGATCCCCCTGTGTGTGTACAAATTAACATGATCTTACCTCTGCTGATTTTCTGCAGTGCTGACACGCTGCCAACACTCGGTGTGACTGGGCTCAGCCTGCAACGCTGCTTTTTGGTGCAGAAAACCGGCCCTGCCCTCACGGACCGGCTCTCTTTGCATCTGGGACTGGCCTCTTCCTTGCCCCCGCTCTGCCTTTGCCCCCAGAATAGGTGGGAAGTCCTTCTCAGGTGGTTTTTCCTTCTGGAATGGTCTAGACCTTGCCATGGCTGTATCCCAAGATCTGAGTGCCAGCCTGGGAGGTCCCAGCAGGGTGAGGGGAGAGGTACTCAGGTCACTTCATGAACTTAAACAATCAAAAGTTAGTGCTTGGGCTGCTTTTCCGGAGGCTCCAGCTGTTCCCAGTGTGTCCACTCTGGTGAGACCCCACTGCAGACCCCACCCTGCGTGAAGCAGCACAGGAAGGCCTGGAGCTGCTGGGAGAGCCCAGAGCTGATCAGAGGGATGGAGCAGCTCTGCTGGGGAAAGGCTGGGAGAGCTGGGATTTCAGCGTGCAGCTGGGGAGAATCAGACCCTGCCAGGGCCTGAAGGGGCTTCAGGAGAGCTGGAGAGGGACTGGGGACAAGGGATGGAGGGACAGGACACAGGAATGGCTTCCCAGTGCCAGAGGGCAGGGATGGATGGGATATTGGGAAGGAATTGTTCCCTGGGAGGGTGGGCAGGCCCTGGCACAGGGTGCCCAGAGAAGCTGTGGCTGCCCTGGATCCCTGGCAGTGTCCAAGGCCAGGCTGGACATTGGGGCTGGGAGCAGCCTGGGACAGTGGGAGTGTCCTTACTCATGGAAGTGGGGTAGATGAAGATGAGCTTTAAGGTCTCTTCCCACCAAACCATTTCACAGTTCCATGATTCCCTGATTCCATGATCCTAGGTTCCACTATTCCATGATCCCATGATCCCACGGTCTATGATTCCATGGTTCCAATTGGCACAGCACGTGTATGCCACAATGTCACAAGGCTTGATCTTACAACACTGGAGCTCCTCAAGTGTTTCACCTCGGAATGCCCAGTGCTCCTACCAGTTACATGGACATTCCTATCCGCTCTATGAGTACCGACAAGATTCATATCCGTAACAACGCCATCAGCCATTCCATTGGTTTTGAAGTAGGCACTGTGAGAGTCAGATAACCATGCAGAATGGGTTCCAAGAAGAATACAGTTTCAAACGTGATGGAAACCAAAGAAAAAAGAAATCTTAAGGCAGTGCACACGGAATAATCTATGCTAACAAATTATAATGTTAGGGATGAGTGACTCTGGGATGGCTGAAAAAGGAAGACACTAGGATTGCAAATCGACCAGGTCATGGCACTAAGCAAGTGCAGGGCTGTATTGACTCACATGTACCCCTATCCATAATATTACTAAGGATAGACGGCTGTGGCACTGGCCTTCGCAGGCTGAACTGGACCTTGCCAAGTCACTTCCATTCAGGGGCGTCCTGTCTACCACAGCCACAAACTAGCATCTCCCTCTCGCCCTTTGATAACCACAAGGCAAACCTGAGCCCAAATAGGCTGGCAGCTGCCTTTTTTTTCTGATTTCAATCCACCGTGCTGTGTTGGCTGTTGTATTTGACCTATTAACCCATGAGTCGATGATTACTTATTACAAGCACATTCTGTGTCTGCTTGGTCGGAACTAGTTTACTGGGTTAGTGAGTTTCCAATCAGAGCTTTTTATGCAGGCAAGAGTTTAATGTATTCAGTTTTGGGTACTAGGCTGCTGAAATTAAACTTCTGTACTTAGGGAATTCCGGATCATCAATTGTATTGACCTTGTTAGCATTCCACTCCAACAAAATATGGTGTGAAAATTCACCACATTGGCGCTAGAGCCAAACTTGCAGAGTGAAAGTGGTGAGCTTCTTGCAACAGACTGAAAGAGGTGCTCTTGATACCTACAACTGGAAATGTCATTCAGGCTGAATACCATTTTACAGTGTACCTGTAACACAACTCCTTTGCAACACAATTTTATGCTTTGCATTTCTCTTATGTGTCCATCATTAACAAAGATTGAATTTTTTTTTTCCTAAAAAAAGCACATTATCATAATTTTTGTTGAAGATGATACTGTGATAATTTGGATGATATTTATGTGTTTTGATTGCCATAAATGGATCAAGATGCTATTTTGCTTTTCTGAAAGAATCAGAACTGATTTTTTTTTTTTAATACTTCTTTTTCCTTTTACTGCTTCTTGGAAAATTGCCTAAATAAATAATGGCGGATTAAATTAATGGATCTTGACTGCTAGCGCTAAAATATGTTTTTGTGTTCACATGTCCCTATTAAGCTATTAATTGTCCTCTAGTTTTGTCTTGATATAGGCATTGTTAATTAATGTCACTTATTTTGTCCTTTCTCTTCATTTGATTTAAATTCTAGAAACTTTTGGTGCCTATGATATTATTTTAGACAGAACAGAGAATGTTATACTGTGAAATGCCCCTAAAGCACAGACAAATCAAATTTAGAATAACAAGTTCACACTGAAGAACATTTTACATTGCCTTATTATTATACTTATTATGAGAAAATAGTCTTAGAGAAATGGTAATATTAAAGAAAATATTTGTACATATTCTAGATTGAGTCATAGTCAAATCAGGGCCTTATTGCAAAATGTATAGAAATTAATGCTTTACAGCTTCTAGCAGGTATTAGCTGGAGTTCAAA
The DNA here is from genome assembly GCA_009741485.1 of Malurus cyaneus samueli. Taxonomy (NCBI): domain Eukaryota; kingdom Metazoa; phylum Chordata; class Aves; order Passeriformes; family Maluridae; genus Malurus; species Malurus cyaneus. The sequence goes on along the minus strand of VKON01000101.1, from coordinate 225,969 downwards.
GGCCAAGCATTCATGACAACTAAGAAGGTCAAATTATACATATGATAATACTTTGGTGACACAAAGCCAAGGTCAAGTCTCTGAGGCATATTGTGGCACATCAGAGAAATTCATTGCACAGATATCATATGGCATTGCTTAGCCGGCTTCCAGGGCCCTGATTCTGCAATCTTGGGTTCTGCTGTTGCAATAGCGAAAGATTCCAGTTTAGCACTGTCGCATTTGAAAAACCGGGTTTATTACTTGAATCTTTAGACCGTAGTTCAATGCAAGATCTATCCAGTAGAGAAGGTAAACAAGTTCCCCTTGACAGTTTTTATGGCCATTTCCATATTTTAAGATGTGTAGACTTCTTTTCAAATAGATAAAATTGGCTGCCAAGGAATTTCCGCTTTGTTATTGCAATAATTTATGCAATCCTGAATTCTAGACAAAAATAAACCAAAGCACAGATTGCACAATCTACATGGTGAGAAACTGTGTCCTGTGAATTATAAGAAAGCAAAAGAAATACTTATTTACTTTTTGTTGCACATTTTTTAGTGATTGATATTTTAGATTAATGCTGTAAACTGGTTTACTGTCCCAGCTCTAAACTTTGAAAGTTTACTTCATTTTGGAAAAGGTTTAATTTAGTTTTCTGTCTTGATAAGTGGACGAAGATGCCGACGACGAACAATGAAATGAATGAATGAATGAATGAATGATTTTTTCAAAATAATTTGTTTTTCGTAATAGTTGTTCACTAATTCTCCTGAACATCCACTTCAGAAATCTAGTTGTAAGAACTTAAGGGAGAAAAATTCAACGTATTTAAAGCAATACTTATCCGTCCTTTTCTGTTGTTTAAGTAAAGTGTTTGTGTCCACACAGATCAGTGAAATGGTTTTCACACAATCATGCGAAGAAATGTTAAATTGATTTGAGGCTACACATCAGATAAATGACACTGAGCGCCATACCCAAAGAGTGGCATAACTTGTGTATTTACTCTATACATTGTTTTACTTGGGAAGGTCCCCCCAAGCCATCCTGGTTGATCACTGGCTCCCAGCTGCCTGAGGAAGCAGGAACCRAGCTGCTCCTTGAGCAACCTTATGGAAGGAGCTCCTTGCTCGCCTCCTCCCAGAATTTGTTCCACATTTTCTGCTAATAAGGGCACAGGGAGAGAGAGAGACAGAGAGAGAAGAGGAGAAAAACTGCTCTAAATTATTCATGGACAATATCATTATGTGTCATAACAGTGTGTCTGTGATGGGAAAGAGTGAGTGTGGCAGGGGCTGGGGTAGCACAGGCCGGGCTGCACAATAGCGAGAGCTGATTAATTATTGATATGCACTAATTGGCTACAGGGTTTCAGGACAGCTTGGGCTTTGTTGGGATCATTTGTATTCTTGCTTTGGAAATGGACCCCCCCACACTCATAAACCCAACATTTTCGTGTGCAAATCTTCTCCCTCCTCCTCCTCTTTTCATCCTCCCTCCCTCTCTCCCTCTCTCCCTCCCCTCTTGCAGTGCTCCTGATCCCCCTGTGTGTGTACAAATTAACATGATCTTAACCTCTGCTGATTTTCTGCAGTGCTGACACGCTGCCAACACCTCGGTGTGACTGGGCTCAGCCTGCAACGCTGCTTTTTGGTGCAGAAAACCGGCCCTGCCCTCACGGACCGGCCTCTCTTTGCATCTGGGACTGGCCTCTTCCCTTGCCCCCGCTCTGCCTTTGCCCCCAGAATAGGTGGGAAGTCCTTCTCAGGTGGTTTTTCCTTCTGGAATGGTCTAGACCTTGCCATGGCTGTATCCCAAGATCTGAGTGCCAGCCTGGGAGGTCCCAGCAGGGTGAGGGGAGAGGTACTCAGGTCACTTCATGAACTTAAACACATCAAAAGTTCAGTGCTTGGGCTGCTTTTCCGGAGGCTCCAGCTGTTCCCAGTGTGTCCACTCTGGTGAGACCCCACTGCAGACCCCACCCCTGCCGTGAAGCCCAGCACAGGAAGGACCTGGAGCTGCTGGGGAGAGCCCAGAGCTGATCAGAGGGATGGAGCAGCTCTGCTGGGGGAAAGGCTGGGAGAGCTGGGATTTTCAGCGTGCAGCTGGGGAGAACTCAGAACCCCTGCCAGGGCCTGAAGGGGCTTCAGGAGAGCTGGAGAGGGACTGGGGACAAGGGATGGAGGGACAGGACACAGGGAATGGCTTCCCAGTGCCAGAGGGCAGGGATGGATGGGATATTGGGAAGGAATTGTTCCCTGGGAGGGTGGGCAGGCCCTGGCACAGGGTGCCCAGAGAAGCTGTGGCTGCCCCTGGATCCCTGGCAGTGTCCAAGGCCAGGCTGGACATTGGGGCTGGGAGCAGCCTGGGACAGTGGGAGGTGTCCTTACTCATGGAAGTGGGGTAGATGAAGATGAGCTTTAAGGTCTCTTCCAACCCAAACCATTTCACAGTTCCATGATTCCCTGATTCCATGATTCCATGGTTCCACTATCCATGATCCCATGATCCCACGGTTCCATGATTCCATGGTTCCATGATCCCATGCCCAGCTGCTGGTCCAGCCCAGGCTCCCTCTGCCCGTGCCCTCCCATGGCACAGCACGTTGCCACAACCTTCCAAGGGCTGTTCCAAGCCAAGAGCTCCCCTACAAACGTTGGTTTTTCACCCCTCAGGATGCCCCAGTGAGCCTCAGGATTGACCTGGGGTCCCTTTACTCCCTGATATCCCAGTAAAAGCCAGGCTGGGCTGTCTGGAGCCAGGACTTGCTCCCAGCAGAGCAGTGTCTGAGCAAGGGACACTCGTGCAGTGCTTCACGCTCTGCTAAATCCCCTTGCCCTGCCCGCTGGCATTCTAAGGATGCTGTTGGCAGAGAAGAACATCCAAGCGAGCATCCCAAGGACACCACCAGCACCTTCCTAAGGAATTAACTGGGACTGATGACATTTTTTTTAGTTCTCAGAGCTCCTGTTTTCTGATAGTTGTGATTAAAATTGTAATGGGAGGATGACATGCATGGGCTGCAGCATCTGCCAGCTGAATGGCTGAGAGGGGCACTTTGGGGACAGCTGTTTGCTACAGATCATTCCCAAGCTGCTTTTCAATAAACCACAGGGCCTGCAGCGAGGTCAGACCTGGCCAGAGCACCTCTGGGTTGAGCTTTGCTGGGTGTCCCCAGTCCCACTCTGGAGTTCTCCTGGAGCCAGGGCTTCCTGAGGGATTGGTTGATCCAGCAGAGAAAGGATGAGACAGATGCTGACAAGAGGGTGGCACAGCTGCAGGAATTGATTTGTAGGATCAGATCTTGGAGGCCACCAGGGGTTTCTCTGATCCCAATGAATGAGCTGGTGCACTTGGACAAAGCACTCTGGAAGAGGATTGGGACTGTGTGGGCTCGGTGCTTCCCCTCATCATGGACTTGCTGGATAAGCTGGACATGTGGTATTCCTGACTTTCCCTGGGGTTTCTCTTCCTCCAGGATCTGGGATATGTGCAGGCCAAAGCAAACCTGTATCCCCTGGGGAGTGTGAGTTGGAACCAGTCAGACAGAGGGTGAATACAGCCTTGAGCTGGGGAAGGGCGGCTTTGGGCTCGTATTGAGGAGAAATTCCTCCCTGTGAGGGTGGGGAGGGCCTGGAATGGATTTCCCAGGGAATGCCCCATCCCTGGCAGTGTCCAAGGCCAGGTTGGACAGGGCTTGGAGCACCCTGGGATAGTGGAAAACATCCCTTGTGCATGGCAGGGGGTTGGACTGAATGAACTTTAAGGTCCTTCCCTGCCCCATTCCATGATTCTGTGATTCCCTGTGTTTTATTTTTGTATCCATTCCCCATGATTCCCAAGGAATTTACTGAAATCTCTCTCTATGCCATAGAAACCAGACAAAAAATCCTATTAAAATCTATTCCACTTTCCCTTGGAAGCTGAGCAGCTCTGTGCATGAGATGTACCAAAATCTGGGATGTTCCTCCCAAAGCAGCAGCTGGCTCTGCCCTGTCAGCCCCTCCCTGGAACGCTGCAGGCTCCAGTTCTGGATCCTGTTTGCTGGAATTTGCAGGAGATCCCACAGCCCAGGAAATCCCTGGAGAGCAGGAACTGCTGATTCCTCCACATCCTCTTGGAGTCTTGGCAACTGCCAGATGCTGAATGAAGGACTTGGATGTGTCCTGGAAATCTGAACAAGGACCTGGAATTTCTCCTTTCCAGCGATAAATTAAAAGATTAAATGAATTAAAGATTAATTAAAGATTCTCAAAGAGTCTGGGTTTCTTTAATAGCCTGAGAATGTCTTGGGATAATGAGGAGTGAGCAGGTGGGTCTGGAAACCACCAACAAAATTCATCCTTTCCATCAAAATCTCACCGTGTTAATTTTAGGTTGACCCTTTGCAGAGTCCTTATCCTTTCCCAGGCCATTGTCATTGGGAAGGAGAGGGATGGAAATATTTTAGAATGAAACAAAAAAAACTTCTAAGTGAAATCTCTGGTAAATTTATTTCCCCTCTGATTTTCCTATAGAATAGATTTGAGAAAAGGAAAGTCTAATTGGAATAGAGAAAAACACTAAAAGAAAGGTCTGATAAAAGATAACACTCAAAACCACTGAAAAACCAATGAAAAATTTTGGACAATTTAACTGGGAATGTGGAGAAGATTCCAGTAAAAGTAGGAAGGGATTTTTTTCCACATGTTAAAGAGAGAATGAGGTAAACGGCTTAAAAGCCATGATAATCTGAAATGATTTTTCAATCCTGATCCCTCACCCAGGACATTCTGGGAAAGGACACAACTTGAAGCTGATCCCTATGGAAGGACACAGAGCCCTTCCAGGGATGCTGGACAAGCTGGACTGGGAGAAGTTGGAGTTTCCACCTGCTTGGAGAGACTCCTCCCTTTCCTTGGCACACATGACCCTCCAGGGCTGTGAAAAGCCTGGGATTCAGGGCAGAAATCTCTTCTTATCCTGCCCCAACTGCACATGGCTAGCAGGATGGGAGAGCTGGGAGTGCTCACCTGAAGAAGAAAGGCTCCAGGGAGAGCTCAGAGCCCCTGCCAGGGCCTAAAGGGCTCCAGAGAGCTGGAGAGGGACTGGGGACAAGGGAGGGACAGGACACAGGGATGGCTTCCCAGTGCCAGAGGGCAGGGATGGATGGGATATTGGGAAGGGATTGTTCCCTGGGAGGGTGGGCAGGCCCTGGCACAGGGTGCCCAGAGAAGCTGTGGCTGCCCCTGGATCCCTGGCAGTGTCCAAGGCCAGGCTGGACATTGGGGCTGGGAGCAGCCTGGGACAGTGGGAGGTGTCCCTGCCATGGCAGGGGTGGCACTGGATGGGCTTTAAGGTCTCTCTCATCCCAAACCATTCCATGATTCCATGAGGATTCCACCTACACCTGCACATTCACCTGCTCTGTGAGAGATGGTGAGAGCCATTCCATGTCCAGCCAAAGTCTCCATTGGTTAATGAGGAAAAGGAAAGGTCTGTGAGGGGCCTGGGCAGCCGGGGCTGTCCTGGGGGGTTCCTGTGCTCTCGGGGTGGAGCTGGGACTCTCTGCTCCCTCTGCTCCTTCTCCCTCTCCTTTGAAAGCCTTTGCATGATTCCTTACAGGAATACAGCAAAGGCAGAGTTTAGTTATTTGTTTATTTATTTAGGATTGACCCTTCCCTCCCACTTCCAAAAGGGGCCACGGGCAGGAGCCTCTGGTGGGTCCCGGGAAACTCTTGATTGATTATCTGAAAGGAGCCAAGTGAGATGAAAAACAGAGGGATGGGAATAATTTTAAAGGGTAACAGCCACTAAAATATCATCAATTTTTTATTAAACAGAATCTTTTCAATAGACAAAATGAACTTTTCTCTCTTCACATATTTCCTCTGTTTTTCCACCCATTTTTGTTTTCCTTAGACATGGGGACATTCTCTTTTCTATCTTTTTTCCCTCTTTTTTTCTGTTCCTGGGGCTGGTCAGAGATGTGTGGTTAACAGGTGACCTGGGCCCCCAGTGTGGCTAAAGGGATGCAGGTGGCTTTCCATCAGGAATCCTCTGCTCTTTTCCACTGGAAAAGGAGAAGAGACAAGAGGGAATCTGGTGAAACAGAAGCAGTTCAGACTGAGCGAAAGGTTTAGGTTAACAACAAATTCTTCCCCAAAAATATTTTCCAGCCCTGGCCCAGCTGCCCAGGGCAGTGGTGGAGTCACAGCCATCAGAAGTGTTCAGAAAATGTGTGACTGTGGCACTTGGGGACGTGGCAGAGCTGTGGGAATTGTTGGACTCGGTGATCTCAGAGGGCTCTTCCAACCACAATCATTCCACAACTTCGTAAAAATCATGGTAAGGTACCCCAGAAAAGCTGGACAACCACTCAATAACTGTCTGAATGGGGCCTGAGGGTCTTTGCTGACCCTAATTCGAGCAAGAGTTTGGACTGGATGCCTCTGGACATTCCTTCCAGCCTGAATTATTCCCTGATCCTGTGAAGCAAAGGCCCAGAGCCCCTGGGCAGGACAGGGGAGTGAGGTGGGGACATGGCTGAGTTTGGAGAGCTGCTGGGCAGGGGACAGTGACAGCTTCACGGGCAGGGCTGGGGCTGAGGGACAGCACAGAGGAGGAATTTGGTCTGGGCTGTTTTAGGTGCAGGAGACAGGTTGTGGTGGCTTGAGAGGGGAAGGAGCTGTTGGTGAGGTCTTTGGGAGGGGAGAGGAGTGGGAAATGTTCCATCCATTAAGGATAACCTGGGGGATCGTGCTGAGGCTTCCTGGAGTCCTCCTGCTGCCTCAAGGCAGCCCTGCCCGGGAGCTGCAGGGGTGTGGTGAGAGCAGAACCACGGGACGACCATTCCCAAACCTCAGGAGACTGGGAACGTGGCACATTTGGGTCAGAGGAGCAGCTCCAAGGCTCAGAGCAGCAGGAGAATGCAAAGAAGGTTGGAAGAACAGCGGCAGTGAACAGAGAGTGGGAGTGGAGAAATCCAGGAGAGGCAGCCACGTGGATCCAGCTGATTCCCAAACAGCCCAAGAGGAGAGGGGCTGAGACTCAGAGCAGCTTTGGGGTCAGCTGGCATCACAGCATCACTAGAGAGGCCTTAAAAATCACTTTCCATGTCCTATAAAATAAACATGGAGAGCAGCTCCCCCCGTCCTTGGTACTGCATTACAACCTGGACAACTCCTGCTCCTCCTCCAGCCTCGGCCTCGCTTCCCACTGGGAATTCGGCACTTTGGGAGCAGGTCCTGGCACTTGGGTGGAAACATCAGCAGGGTGGGGACAGAACTTGGACATCCTGAGAGGGGATTTGGTGACCCCTCCCTGCACAGAGGTGTGTCAGGAGCTCCACACATCCCTGTTGGTGTGCAGAGACAGTTGTCCTGCTGCAGGCTGGCATCCTGATGGATGGAGGCATCCCGATGGATGGCAGGATCCTGATGGATGAAGACATCCCAACAGTGCATCCTGATGGATGGAGGCATCCCAATGGATGGAGGCATCCCAATGGATGGAGGAATCCCAATGGATGGCAGGATCCCGATGGATGAAGACATCCCAACAGTGCATCCCGATGGATGGACGCATCCCAATGGATGGAGATATCCCAATGGCTGCATCCCGATGGATGGAAGAATCCCAATGGATGGAGGAATCCCAATGGATGGAAGAATCCCAATGGATGGAGGAATCCCAATGGATGGACGCATCCCAATGGATGGCAGGATTCTGATGAATGGACATATCCCAATGGATAGAGGCATCCCAACAGGTACATCCCAACAGGTGCATCCCGATGGATGGAGGCATCCTGATGGACAGAGGTGTCCCAATGGATGGAGATATGCCAATGGATGGAGGAATCCCGATGGATGGAGGAATCTTGATGGGTGGGGGCATCCTGATGGATGGTGGGATCCCAGTGGATGGAGGCATCCCAACAATGCATCCTGATGGATCGTGGAATCCCAAAAGATGCATCCAATGGATGGAGGTATCCCAATGGATGGAGGTATCCCAACAGATACATCCCAATGGATGGAGGCATCCCAATGGATGGAGGTATCCCAACAGATGCACCCCAATGGATGGAGCTATCCCAATAGATGCATCCCAATGGATGCCGCAATCCTGGGTGCTGCCTCTGGGGCTGTCGTGTGCCACTGGGCAAAAGGACACCTGTGTGGGTGTCCACAATAATTCCATCTCATTCTTTGATTTCTACCCCATCCCGCTGTTTTCCTGCTGCCTGTGGGTCACACGGAGCCTCTAAACCCCAGGACACATCCTGGGGTGTGCTCAGCTCCCTGTGATTGCTGCTCAGCAATGATTTAATGAGAGAGCATCACCAGCTTGGGTTAAAATTACCAAAATGTGAGGGAAGCTGTGAGGTGACAGGAGCATGACTTCAAACGGATGGGAACAGCTTCAGGTGGGATATTTGGGAGAAATTCTCCCCTGTGAGGATGGGGAAGCCCTGAGGTGGAGAGAAGCTCTGGCTGCCCCTTACATGGAAGTGTCCAAGGCCAGGCTGGGAGCAGCCTGGTGCAGCAGAAAGTGACCCTGTCCATGGCAGGGGTGGAACTGGGCCATCTGTACAGTCCATTCCAACCCAAACCAGGGGAGGATTCTGTGATAGGATGCGTGAGGCTGAGCCACAGTTCCTGCTGGGGAAAGGCTCTGTGCACAGGGTTTGGGATCCTGAATGTGTGAGTGCTGCTGTGCTGAGGGGTGTGAGTGTGAGTGTGTGTGAAGGTGGTTGTGGTTGTGTTTGTGCCTTCCCAAGCCACAGGGGACAGAGACACGGCCAATTTCCACTGTCACTGTGGCTGTGTGGATGTAGCTGTGCTGGGAGTCAGTACCAGCAACTGGGTGTGTGCTGAGGGCATTTCTGGATGTGTGGCAGTGCTGGGGGTCAGTACCAGTGCCTGAGTGTGTGCTGAGGGCATTTCTGGGTGTGTGACAGTGCTGGGGGTCAGTACCAGTGCCTGAGTGTGTGCTGAGGGCATTTCTGGTGTGTGGCAGTGCGGGGTCAGTACCAGTGCCTGAGTGTGTGCTGAGGGCATTTCTGGGTGTGGCAGTGCAGGGGGTCAGTACCAGTGCCTGGGTGTGTGCTGAGGGCATTTCTGGGTGTGTGGCAGTGCGGGGGTCAGTACCAGTGCCTGAGTGTGTGCTGAGGGCATTTCTGGTGTGTGGCAGTGCTGGGGGTCATACCAGTGCCTGGTGTGTGCTGAGGGCATTTCTGGGTGTGTGGCAGTGCGGGGTCAGTACCAGTGCCTGAGTGTGTGCTGAGGGCATTTCTGGGTGTGGCAGTGCTGGGGTCAGTACCAGCCTGTGTGTGCTGAGGGCATTTCTGGGTGTGTGGCAGTGCGGGGGTCAGTACCAGTGCCTGAGTGTGTGCTGAGGGCATTTCTGAGTGTGCAAGAACTGCAGTGTACAAGGAGCTTGCTGCTTCTCGCAGGGGTTGCCTCATTTCCTTCCTTACAGCTTTAACCAGGAGCTCCCGGCGTGGAAACCTTGCCCCGACTCCAGAATGTACCAGGGGAAAAAGAAAAAAAAAAAAAACCCCACCGACAACAATGCGTATTTAGGATCCATTTACCAGGGGGATTTTTCCCCCCTTCTCCTAATCCCTCCCGAGCCGAGCGAACGCGAGCACCAGAATAAAAACCACACACAAAAAAAGAAAGGGCGAGAGCAAGTGAGAAAGAGGATTTCCTTCAAATCTGCTCTGTCTGCCCGTGATGGAGACTCATTCCCATAATCATTTTGACAGGTGTGCAATGGTTGAAAAGTTGGGGGGGCCGGGGGAGGCGGGGGGGAGCGGCGGCATCGCCCTTTGGCGGCGCGGGCGCGCCGTGCGCCGGGCGCGCTGATTAGACATGACAAGCACACCTGCCAGCGCCGCAGCCCGGCAATTAAAGCCTCTTTGAGGTCCCAGGAAGTGACCGCATTAGAAAAGCCCCTCGCAGGCGGCTCCTTAGCATATTCCCAGTGTCATTAGCGCGGCGGCAAAGGCGAGGCACAGCGGCGGAGGGCTCTGACATGACCCGTGCTCCCTTCCCCTCGGGGAGGGGATGCAAAGTGACTTTTAAAGAGGAGTCTTTTTTTTTTTTTTTCCCCTTTAAATTTGATTTCCAAGCCCCTCTCGTCGATGCCTCCCTCCTGCTCTTGGAAATGTTCCATCTTCGGGGTCGGCAGGGGGAAGGGAGCCAGAATTCATTAAAGACAGAAAAGGACTTTGCTAAAAAGGGTGGCTTTTGGACAAAAAAAAAAAAATCAATTCTGGATTCCAGGAGGTAGATGTGCTGGCTTACTTAAGAGAGAGATGCCTGGGACAGTGGAGGTGTCCCTGCCATGGCAGGAGTGGCACTGGATGGGCTTTAAGGTCCTTCCAACCCAAACCATTTGGGGTTCTGTGATAACCTTGGAGGTGCAAGATGAAGAGAATAAAATGGAGGTGGATTTAGGGCTTCACTTGGGATGAAAGACAGAGGAACTGCAAGGGACACAACCTCCCTGCCCAGGAGTATTGTGAATGTTGAGGAGCAGTGGCTCTTTGGGGGCTCCCAACTCGTGTGGAAACAGGGCTGAGGGACCACAAGAGCTCACACACGTCCTTCAGAGTCAAGGAGTGCGCAGGGAAAGCCTGCCTGCCTCCTGGTCAGAGGGAAAGGGGTCTGGCCGTGAGGACTTTGTCTTGGAGAGAAACTGCAAGGCTGAGCTGCTCTTGAGTGGATGGATGGATGGACAGGGATGGATGGATGGATGGATGGATGGATGGATGATGTGAGGAGGACGGATGGATGGATGGATCAGGGATAATCCATGGCACCAACTCTCGTAATGTGCCAAGGTGAGTGACCCCAACAGGACCTCACACGGTCACTCCACAGCAGCTCGAAGAGATCCAGAGCAGGATTGGGAAGGAAGGAGGAACAGGAGATGATGGAGGAGAGGAAGAGGATGCTGAAAAAAGGAGGAAGAAGGAAAGGAGGGACAGAGAGAGACCAA
>VKON01000101.1:197465-212828 GCA_009741485.1 Malurus cyaneus samueli | reverse complement strand
CATCCCGCACATCCCCACTGCCCCACATCCCCACACAGACCCGTACCCCGCAAATCCCACACTGCCCCATATCCCGCACATCCCGCACATCCCTCACATCCTGCACAGTCCCGCATCCTGCACATCCCGCACATCCCACACATCCCGCACATCCCCATTCATCCCGCTCATCCCACACATCCCGCACATCCCGCACCCCGCATCCCGCACATCCCGCACATCCCGCACATCCCGTGCACCCCTCATCCCACACATCCCGCACATCCCGCACCCTGCACAGCCCCGCACCCCACACAGTCCCTCATCCCGCACAGCCACAGGATGCTCCGCAGGGAGCTCTCCTGCAGGAGCTCTCAGCACACAGCAGTGACAAGAGGTGGCCAGAGGGGCGTGGGGACCGCAGGGTGGGATTTGCCTCATCTCCTTCCAAGATGTGGGACCTACTGGGGTTTTTTTAGCGTCATCTGAGAAAGGAGTCACTGAAGGGACATCCCGAGGGGGCTCCCTGGGGTGCTCTGTGGAGATGTTTCTGCCTGGATGGGAATGGAAGCAGCCACCTCAGAGCCCTCACCATGAACCGCAGCAGGGATGTCATTCACCCAGGGGCCCTGCCGGGGTGGCTTCCCCTCCCACGGCAGTGTCTGGAGCACCTGGGCACTGCCCCGCTCCAGGAGGAGCCTGGAACAGGAATCAGGGACCACTGGGAGTCTGAAATCCACAGGTTTATGAGTTGGTGGAAGCTCTGAGAAATTGTGATCACACAGATTTCACCTGCTCTGAGAGGGACCTGCCTCTCCCCCCTATAAATCTGTTGAACACCTTCCCTGTGACAGAATCCCAGGGTGGGCTGGGTGGGAGGGACATTAAAGATCATCCAGTTCCACCCCTGCCATGGGCAGGGACATCTTCCACTGTCCCAGGCTGCTCCCAGCCCCAATGTCCAGCCTGGCTTGGCACTGCCAGGGATCCAGGGGCAGCCCAACCGCCTGTGCCAGGGCCTCCCTTTCCTCATAGGGAAGAACTTCTTCCTAATTTCCCATTTAACCCACCAAGAAACCTCTCCCCAGGCAGCCTATGAGTCAGAATCCATCAGGGAAGGAGAATTGTGAGTTTTGGCAGGAGCCTGATGAGATTTTCATATCATGGAGTTGTCACAAAGGGTTATTAAGGACAGAACAGAGCTTGGCAGCCAAGGTGGGCACAGAGGGTTGGCAGATCTGTGGGGCTGCCCACACCCCTGATCCATCAGGTTTGAGTCATGTGTGTGTTTTTCCCACAGCTTTGCCTCTCCCTCCTCTCCTTTTGCCCCGTTTGGCTCTGTCGGGCTTGGAGTCAGTGCTGGCTGTCCTCGATGCCTTGGAGGTACAAAGGGCTTCAATTTTTTCTTTTGGGAGCTGTACAAATGTGCTTGGAATTGAGAAAAACAGGGAAGAATATCTGAACTTGAAGCTTTTCAACAAATCAATGTTTCTGGTTCCGAAAAAACAGAGAAGCCCAGCCTGGAGGAGTCTCCTCATCCCTCATTCCCACCCCACCACTGGACCAGTTTGCTCCAAGCCCATCTTCTGGGGGAGAAAAGGGCCCAGAGGGGCAGGGAGTGTCAGCTGGAAGCAGAGCAGAGCCCCAGAGGAGCAGAGCCAGACACATCATTCACCCAAATAATTCCCTCCAAACACCCTTGAGCTTAATTCAGGCTGAGGAATTTGTGGCATGGGGAAGACAGCCCCACACAGCCCTGTCACTGCTCAGGTGACACCAAGGGCAGCTGGGGGCACCCCTGCATTGATGTGGCCATCAGAGGGCTGAGGTGGAGCTGGCCTGGGAGATGCTCCAGGGCAGGTGCCACCTGCTGAGGATGGGATGGGGATTCAGCCCTGGGGCTCTGCTCCTGATGTTATCGAACCTGTGCTGGGTTTGCTCTTTGCCTGTGTGGGGGAGGAAGCCCCAGCCCAGCTCCACAGGGAATCCCATCCCAGCTCCACAGGGAATCCATCCCAGCTCCACAGGGAATCCCATCCCAGCTCCACAGGGAATCCCATCCAGCTCCACAGGATCCCATCCAGCTCCACAGGGATCCATCCCAGCTCCACAGGGAATCCATCCCAGCTCACAGGGAATCCCATCCCAGCTCCACAGGGAATCCCATCCCAGCTCCACAGGGAATCCCATCCCAGCTCCACAGGGGAATCCCATCCCAGCTCCACAGGGAATCCCATCCCAGCTCCACAGGGAATCCCATCCCAGCTCCACAAGGGAATCCCATCCCAGCTCCACAGGGAATCCATCCAGTCACAGGAATCCCATCCCAGCTCCACAGGGAATATCCCAGCTCCACAGGGAATCCCAGCACACACCCACTACCTCAGAGCCGAGGATCCGTCCCTGAAATGGCTTTGCTGGTCCCCCCCTGTCTACCAAGGAATCCCCAAGGTCCCTTTTGCTCGAGGTCTGGGTGTCCTCACCGAGTCCAACCACCCCAGGTGCTTCAGCAAGAAAAATTTCCCAGTTTATCCTTGGTATGGCTGTTCCATGGAGCAGCCGCACTCCCCTGCCCGTGGGGTGAGGTGAGACCTCCACAGCTCCATCCTGCCATGCTGGGAGGGTTGCAATGGGGTGGGAATGTCATGATCACCAGGGGCATTCTTGGCCAGAGAGAAGGTCCCGGTGTCATCACCAGGGAAGCTGCAGCCAGCACTGCTGGAGGAGGGAAGGGAAGTGTCCAGCAAGGCCAGAGGTGGAAGGGGGACAATGAAGGGGATTTGAGGAAGGAAGGGGCAGCATCTTCTCTTAAAGGTCCCCCACAGCATGGCAGAAGGCCATGGTTGTGAAGGCCAGATGGAATTCCTGTCTCTAGAGCAAATTTTGGGAAGGAATTGTTCCCTGTTTGGGTGGGCAGGCCCTGGCACAGGGTGCCCAGAGAAGCTGTGGCTGCCCCTGGATCCCTGGCAGTGTCCAAGGCCAGAGCTGGACATTGGGTGGGAGCAGCCTGGGACAGTGGAGGTGTCCCTGCCATGGCAGGAGTGGCACTGGATGGGCTTTAAGGTCCCTTCCAACCCAAACCATTTGGGGATTCTGTGATAACATTGGAAGGTGCAAAAATGAAGAGAATAAAAATGGAGGTGGATTTAGGGCTTCACTTGGGATGAAGACAGAGGAACTGCAAGGGACACAACCTCCCTGCCCAGGAGTATTGTGAATGTTGAGGAGCAGTGGCTCTTTTTGGGGGCTCCCAACTCGTGTGGAAACAGGGCTGAGGGACACACAGAGCTCACACACGTCCTTCAGAGTCAAGGAGTGCGCAGGGAAAGCCCTGCCTGCCTCCCTGGTCAGAGGGAAAGGGGTCTGGCCGTGAGGACTTTGTTCTTGGAGAGAAACTGCAAGGCTGAGCTGCTCTTGAGTGGATGGATGGATGAATGGATGGATGGATGGATGGATGGATGGATGGATGGATGGATGGATGGATGGATGGATGGATGGATGGATGGATGGATGGATCAGGGATATCCCCATGGCACCAACCTCTCGTGATGTTGCCAAGGTGAGTGACCCCAACAGGACCTCACACTGCTCCAGGCAGCCTCCCAGGGACAAGGGACACTGGGAAGGAGGAATATCCAGAGCAGGATGTGGGAGAGGAAAGAGGAACAGGGACATGATGCAGGAGAGGAAGAGGATGCTGAAAAAAGGAGGAAGAAGTGAAAGCAGGGAGCAGAGAGAGAATCCACACTGGATCCAGAATTGATTTTTTTTTTTTTGTCCCAAAAGCCCCCTTTTTAGCAAGTCCTTTTCTGTCTTTAATGAATTCTGGCTCCCTTCCCCCTGCCGACCCGGCAAGATGGAACTTTCCAAGAGCGGAGGGAGGCATCGACGAGAGGGCTGGAAATAAATTTAAAGGGAAAAAAAAAAAAAAAAAAAAAAGACTCCTCTTTAAAAGTCACTTTGCATCCCCTCCCCGAGCGGGAAGGGAGCACGGGTCATGTCAGAGCCCTCCGCCGCTGTGCCTCGCCTTTGCCGCCGCGCTAATGACACTGGGAATATGCTAAGGAGCCGCCTGCGAGGGGCTTTTCTAATGCGGTCACTTCCTGGGACCTCAAAGAGGCTTTAATTGCCGGGCTGCGGCGCTGGCAGGTGTGCTTGTCATGTCTAATCAGCGCGCCCGGCGCACGGCGCGCCCGCGCCGCCAAGGGCGATGCCGCCGCTCCCCCTCCCCGCCTCGCCCCGGCCCCCCCAACTTTTCAACCATTGCACACCTGTCAAAATGATTATGGGAATGAGTCTCCATCACGGGCAGACAGAGCAGATTTGAAGGAAATCCTCTTTCTCCCTTGCTCTCGCCCTTTTTTTTTGTGTGTGGTTTTTTTTTGGTGCTCGCGTTCGCTCGGCTCGGGAGGGATTAGGAGAAGGGGGGAAAAATCCCCTGGTAAATGGATCCTAAATACGCATTGTTGTCGGTGGGGTTTTTTTTTTTCTTTTTCCCCTGGTACATTCTGGAGTCGGGGCAAGGTTTCCACGCCGGGAGCTCCTGGTTAAAGCTGTAAGGAAGGAAATGAGGCAACCCCTGCGAGAAGCAGCAAGCTCCTTGTACACTGCAGTTCTTGCACACTCAGAAATGCCCTCAGCACACACCTCAGGCACTGGTACTGACCCCCAGCACTGCCACACACCCAGAAATGCCTCAGCACACACTCAGGCACTGGTACTGACCCCAGCACTGCCACACATCCAGAAATGCCCTCAGCACACACCCAGTTGCTGGTACTGACTCCCAGCACTGCTACATCCACACAACCACAGTGACAGTGGAAACTGGCTGTGTATCTGTCCCCTGTGGCTTGGGAAGGCACAAACACAACCACAACCACCTTCACACACACTCACACTCACACCCCTCAGCACAGCAGCACTCACAATTCAGGATCCCAAACCCTGTGCACAGAGCCTTTCCCCAGCAGGAACTGTGGCTCAGCCTCACGCATCCTATCACAGAATCCTCCCCTGGTTTGGGTTGGAATGGACGTACAGATGGCCCAGTTCCACCCCTGCCATGGACAGGGTCACTTTCTGCTGCACCAGGCTGCTCCCAGCCTGGCCTTGGACACTTCCATGTAAGGGGCAGCCAGAGCTTCTCTCCACCTCAGGGGCTCCCCATCCTCACCATGGGGGAGGGAAATTTTCTCACCAAAAATTTTATCCCAAACCTTTTTTTTTGGAAAAAAAAAAAAAGGGCTTTTGGTTCCCCAAAATTCTCTCCCTTTTCCCCTTTTTTTTTTTTTTTTTTTTTTTTTTTTTTTTTTTTTTTTTTTTTTCTGCGGGATGCGGGGATGCTCCTCCAGCGGGATGGTCTATGGAGCGCGCCTGCACATCGGAGCGATGTTTGGGGCTGAGCGCGGGGCTGGGACAGCTGCGACATTCCTCACCTGCTTCTAAGGGCAAGGGCCGGAAAACTCCGTGGGAGGGGGAGCGTGGGATGAGCAAGGAAGGAGAGGAAAGGGAAAAGAGGAGGTACAGGAGGGGCGGGTGCTGCAGGAGGAGAGCGGCAGAGCCGGGGATGAGCTCCCGGCCCGCTCTGTCCCTCCAAATCCCCCGGGACAGGGATCCGGTGTGAGGAGCAGAGCCGGATGAGCTCCCAGCCCGCTCTGTCCCCCCAAATCCCCCGGGACAGGGATCCGGTGTGAGGAGCGGCAGCGCTGTTCCCGGGAATGGTGAGATCGATGTGTTTACGGATGGTGACACGAGAGTGACACACAGTGGAGGAGCCTCATGAAAAAATAAACAGGCAATAATCGCGCTGCCATGTGCACACTGCGCTCCTCGTTATTGCAGGAGGAAAGCCCACCAGAGTCAAGGCTGTGTGAGGTTAACCATTGCCTCCCCGGACGCGCCCACCCCGGGGTGCTGCTGCTCGGGATCCCCCGCTCCATGACACGGGGTGCCGACACCTCGCTGGAGCTGAGGGCTGGGAGAGGCTCCAGCTCCATTCACGGGAGGCAACCCCAGGAGCAGCTTGTTGGTGTCTCCCAGCAGCAGCTCCCAGGGCTGTTTGTGCACAGTCCAGCTGCTGCCCCGGCCTCTGCTGACCCCCGCATGTCCCCAGAGCCCGTTCTGGTGGCCACAGTTTCCCACGTGCAGGGCTGAGTCCTGGGGATCTGCTCCCACACGGCTCAGCCCAAGCACAGAGCTCTGAGGTGACTGCTCAGATCCCCCTCTGCCTCCCTGCCCCAGCTTCCCCCGAGGTAAAGAGATGCTCTGGCCAAGGAAAACACATAAAAATCAAGCAAATGAGTAAAAAAAAAACAGTGAAAATCGACTTTCTAGATGTGTTGTTTCCTTTACAGATGACTCAAGGAGAAGCATGTAAGGAGGAAATTAATAACAGTGCCTGGTTGAGTCAGGGTGAGCAATGACCCCCCCTGAGGCGTCCTGGAGGCAGATGGGGGGTCCTGCAGGGCTCTGGGAGATCTCCACACCCTGACAGGACCTCTCCATACAGAAATGGTCAATCCATGACCACTCCTCACCCAGACCTGTCCCTGGGGCTGGGGAGAGGAGCAGGACGGTTGAATTGGGGTTGTGAAATCATCCCACAAAAAACAGAGAGGGAAAAGCCCCTCCAGACAGTGAATGTTTGACAACTTCTGGGAAGACTCCACTTCTCCACATCTCGCTGTTCTGAGAAACCCAAACTTTTTTGCTGGACATTTCTTTACACATTATATCTTCTTCTATTGGAACATCTCCTTTCAGTGCCAGCAGGAGATGGGTAAAGTTGTTCCAAGATACAAAAAAAAATCCCTACAAGGATATGAAGTGAACTTGATGCTGGAAAAACATCCCTGTCCAGACTGAAGGAATCTTTTTCCTCTCTTGCAGCAGGAAAGTTTGAAAGAAGCTTCCTCTCCTTTTATCAGCAGCACTAACACCTGACAGCTGACAGGACAAGAGGAAATGGCCTCAGGTGGCACCAGGGGAGGGTCAGGTTGGATACTGGAAAAATTTCTTCTCAGGAAGCATTGCCCAGCCCTGGCTGCCCGGGACAGTGGTGGAATTGTCATTCCTGGAGGGATTTAAAGCCGTGTGGATGTGGCACATGGGGACACGGGTCAGTGGTGGGGGGAATGTCTGGACTCAAAGGTGTTGAAGTGCTTTTCCATCCCCAGTGATTCTGTGATTCCAGGAGAGCCTCAGGAGAGCCTGGACGACCCATAAGGAAGATCTGGAGAGTGGTAACAGGGCAGGAATGACCACCTCCATCTGCAGCTCCCTCTTGGCCTCCAGGAAGAGGAAAAGAGGGTGTGAATGAGGGCAGAAACCGCCCTGCAGCTCCCTGAGCTTCCCAGTGTCACCAGCTCCAGCTCACAGCCCCTTCCCTGCCTCCCACACCCCTCCCCGGGGCTGCTCCCCACTCCCACAGGAATCCAGTGGGTTCACCTGGGTGTTGGGGATGGCTCGTGGAAGAAATGAATGGATGGATGGATGATGGATATGGACTGGATGGATGGATGGATTGTGGACATGGTTGGAGATGGATGGGGGATCAGGGATGGATGCGATGGAACGGGCATGGATTTTGATGAGGTGATGAAGGATGATGGATGGTGGATGATGGATGGATGGATGGATGGAATGGATGGGATGGATGGACAGGATGGATGGATGGATGGATGGATGGAGATGGGATGGATGGATGGATGATGTGATTGATGATGATGATGGTTTGGATGGATGGATGGATGGATGGATGGATGGATGATGGATGGATGGATGGATGGATGGATGGAGAGGATGGGATGGATGGATGATGGATGGATGGAAGGGTGGATGGTATGGATGGATGGATGGATGGATGGATGGATAGGTATGGATGGATGGATGGATGGACAGGGGGATGGACGGTGATGGAGGATGGATGGATGGATGGATGGATGGATGGATGGATGGATGGATGGAGAAAGAGCTGAAGGCTTGGGATCCACCCAAGGGTCTATGCACAAACCAACTTCAATTTCCTCTGTGCAGAAAAATGAAGATGCAGCTCTGAGCCCTCAGCTTGCCTGACCCCAGGCTCTGTCACCTCCCTGCTGTGTTTGCCTTGTCCAAATTCTCAACCCCAAAGTTTTACCCCAAATCATTGATTTTTTTTTTACACTGACAGGAAGCAGACCTGTCTCTGGGTGGCAACAGAACAGCATTTTACATTGGAATTGGATCTGCCCTAAAGCTACTCCTCAAGCCCCATGGACTGCATTCCACATGGTGATGCCTTCCCGGAGTGTTTCCCAACTTGGATCTTCCTGAAGGGTCGATCTCCTTGCCCAGAATTGCCTCTGCCCCATACCTGCACACGGAGTGCAAGCCCAGAAACCAATGGAGGAGCTGAAGAACTGCTGGAAAACAGCTGAAATGCAAGCACATGCTGCCCTGGAGCGTCTGTGTGAGCTCCTTTTGGGAAGGATTTTCCTAATGCAGGGGGATTACACCCAGAGTGCTCCTCTGTGGCACCGCTTCACTCTGGATGTTGGACAAACAAATCACTCAGCTTCAATACAGCCCCACCGAGGGGATCAATGTTCCTTGGCTTTATCATGGACACTGGGAAACTGAGGCACAAAGGGATTGATGTGGCTTTAAAAGGAAGAAAAGGGGAATCAAGAGGATAATCCAGAGCAAGGCAGGGATGGGCAGAGGGAGGGAATGCTGAGCTCCCAGTTTCAGCTCCAGGGATGTTCCTCTGATGGAGGAGCCTTCCTGGTTCTGTCACTGCTGCCGAGCACAGCTCAGTGTGGGATGAGAGCAGGGTCCAGCCCCCACATCCCCTTGGGAATGGGCTGAGTCAGAGGGCTCCTGGACAAGGACACACGGACGGGAACGACAGACAGACGGACAGAGCTGAACTCCGGGCGGCGATGGGAAAGGGGGGGAGGAGACAAGGTTTTGTTGAGACAGTGGCTGCACCCTCAGGACTGAGAGCTCATCCATATTTCAAACACCAGTTAGACAAACAAAACAAGAACCAGAGAGCCAAGCAAGGAGCCCGTTTGTCATATCAAAAGGGGTTTCAGTGGTACCTTCCTTGCCCTCCTGTCCCCTTGAAGTTTGTAGCTGGGGGGGAGAAGGGACAGCTCCCTCTCCATCCCAACGGCTCCGTGCCACAGCCGGAGCCGGGCTGTGTGTAATTAACCCCGGAGCCAATCCCCCAGTGAGGGCTGCCAGGCAGATCAAAGAACTCACACATCTTTGTCTGCGAGCGGCAGCCAAGGGGAGCTGGGAGGAAAGCAGAGCAGGGGTGGGAGAGAGCCAGGGAGCCGTGTGTGTGCTCCTAATTGATAAAAAGGGAAGAGCATCTTCCTCTGAGACATCTCCAGCCCCATCAAAATGCAGCAGGAGAAGAAGAAGGGGAAAGAAAAAAGCTTTGCTTTGCCTGGCAGGAGCCGGCCAAAATCCAGCTGCTTCCAGGAGAAGGGGTGGTCAGTGCCCCCGGGCAGGGCTGGGGGACAGGGCATTACTGGCCTGGGGGCACACAGCCAAGGTCAGGGGCTCTCTGGGGTTTGCCCTGGGAGCCCTCAGAAAGGTGAGGGATTCCAGGAGCACCCAGAGGGGTGAGGTGAACCCTGTGCCTCACCTGCTCCTGCAGCACAGGGAGAGGTGAAACCAGCACATCCCACACCTGATCTAACCCAGGATATCCCACACCTGACCTAACCCGGGATATCCCACACCTGACTTAGCCCGGGACATCCCATGCCTGACCTAACCCGGGACATCCCACACCTGATCTAACCCGGGATATCCCACACCTGACCTAACCCGGGACATCCCACACCTGGCCTAACCCGGGATATCCCACACCTTCTGTAACCCAGGACATCGCACCTGACATAACCTGGGATATCCCACACCTGATCCAGCACATCCCAGACCTGACCTCCAGCCTGGCCCTGGTCCCTCTGTTTGCCATCAGCCCGTGCTTCTTGGCGAGTGGCCCAGGCAGGTGACCAGACCATGGGTGAGCTCCTGCTGGAGCTCAGACTGGATGGAAGGAGTCACCAGATGTGCCAGATGTGCCAGGAGATGAGGGAAGGAAAGCATCCTGAGGGGTGTGGGGGTTCCACTGGTGGTTAAAGGGGTTGGTGAGAGAAATGACCCAATTCCACAGACAGCCAAAGGGAAAGGAGGTGCTGGGGACCCCCTGGGTCTGAAGTGACCCCAGCCCCTTGTGCTGATCATGGCATGGGTGTCTGAGCTGCTGGGACAGAGCAGAATCCTGGTGTCACCAGGCACCTTCCCAATTGATTCCAACCCTGAGGCTGCAGGACTGAGCCCTTCCCTTGGGCCTCCACAGCTCCATCCACCCAACAATGAGACACCTGAGCCTAAGCATCCCTGTGGCCCATGGAGAGGGACAGCAGCGCTGCCAGAGCAGATTCACTCATCCTGGACTGAGGGGTGAGACTGATGGAAAAATCACCTGCCAAAGAGGTTTTTCCTCCAGAAATAGCAGCAAAAGCCTGGATTCCCCAGGAACTGGAAGATACCCGAATCTCTTCTGCCCCACAGACCATAGGGCTGCACCCGAGCTGAGCCCCACGGTTTGTGTTTGGCTGAATTTCAATGAATTGCACATTCCCTGATCCACAGGGTTCAGTGGGGTTGGTTCTGCCTTGACAAAATGCCAAAGGCTCTGTCCCCACCAGGGTATGGGGGTGGAAGTGCAGGAATCTCCTGGTGGCCCCTCCTCCCATCCCGCAGCCACCCTCACATCCTCACCCCCATAACCCCTCACATTGTTACTTACACTTGGTTATTTTGCTGCACACAACGCCTCACCTGGGACCCCAGCAACCTGGTTTGGTTAATTTTTAAGTTGTTATTTTTAAAAATGCACTAAATAAAAGAGTAGGAGCAAAAATTTCAATTATTTACTGGAATGCAAATTGGGGTGAGCACCATCCCAGCATCAAACAAGGGGGAATTTATGGTTTGGTTGGTGGTGGTTTCCAGAGCAGTTATCTTGTTGCGGGAACCTCGTGGTTTGCTTTTAATTCAAGAAGACACAAACCAAAAGGGAAACCTGCTGGGGATGGAGAATTTGGATTGTCCATGTGGGTGTGAGTGAGTGAGAAGGAGAAAGGGAGTTTGTAGGTATTGGGCTCTAGAAATAATCAAAGGGACTTCAAAGAGATGATGTGACCTCATTAAAGAGCAGATTAAAACTGGGGAAAGGGTTTATCAGAAATTCCCACTTCTGGACTGTCCCAGCCCACAGCAAGGAATGGGATGCCAACAAGCAACAGGAAAACTGTGCAGCCTTTGCCACTTGGATTTGAAAATAAATGGAAAAGAAATAATTTAACCCCCAACAGAATCCCACAATAGCTGGGTTGGAAGGACATTAAAGCTCATCCCATTCCACCCCTGCCATGGGAAGGGACAACTTCCACCATCCCAGGGTGTTCCAAACCCTGTCCAGCCTGGCCTTGGACACTGCCAGGGATGGGAAAGGCACACAGTGGCACCCAGGAGCTCCCATCAGCTGGTTGGGGTTTGACAGGATCTGAACTCTGAGCTTGGACAGAAGAAAAGGCATTTCCCCAATTAAAGCTGGGCCTGGGGGCAGTGCAGTTTATCTGGTGTGATCCCTGTCCCAGCTGAGGGAAACCAGGAAACAGCATCCATTTCTTGGTTAAAATAAGTTCATTTATTCCTTGTAGTTTCAGGACAGAAATCATTGGGGTAATAAAAACAATAAGAGATTGGTTGGGATTTTTATTATTTCCCAAGTCCTTACAGGGAATAACCAGATTCCCAGGAGGAAAAGGCAGAGTAGTTGGTTATTACACATCCTTTGCAAAGCTTAGACTCAAAAAGGCACACAAGTTTAGCAGATCAGGTCCTGAGGTCTCACAAAAACAAAATCTGTGGGCGGGAGCAGAGGAACTCCCCAAACTTATTCCATTGGGATAAACCTCACCTGCACCACGGGTGTGACTCAGGGGCTGGACAAGGGATCGGGGATTCGGGATGAACAGTGGGGTCTTCTGGGGGAAGCCACAAATGGGAAGAGGGATAACAGACCCAGTGAGTGGGAGCTGCTTTCAGCTGCAAGGATTCCATGGAAAACTCTTCTCTGGCTCACTCCATCCTCCCGTTCCTCGCAGCCCCAGCAGGTAACGGGGCTGTGTCCTGCTGCTTTTCCCTCTCCTGTGCTGGTATCCCAGCCCCTCCTCAGTCACACTGCCACAAAACCAGGCTCTCCCAACCCTGACATTGCCCCAGGCAGGATTGGCAGAGAATCCATTTAAAACTATATGAATGAAACAACTCTGACTTAATTAAAGCCAATTATTGACAAACCCATCTCCTCACTCGCTGACCAGTGTCAAATGATTGGATTTCCTCTCTCAGCACCTGACTCCAAGCAGGGATTGCAGATATTTCCTGGATTTCTGGAAATCACTGCACTGCTCATGGCAGGCAGCCAGGCTTGTGGAGAGCCAGAGGCTCCATGGAGCCTGTCAGGAGGAAATTCTTCCCTGGGAGGGTGGGCAGGCCCTGGCACAGGGTGCCCAGAGAAGCTGTGGCTGCCCCTGGATCCCTGGCAGTGTCCAAGGCCAGGCTGGACAGGGTTTAGAGCAGCCTGGGACAGTGGAAGATATCCGGGCCATGGAACGGGGGTGGAACTCGATGGGCTTTAAAGCCTTCCCAGCCCAAACCAATTCTGGGATTCTGATGTAAGGGCAGGTTTTTAGCAGATCCCAGAACTGAAGTCTGAAGTGTTTACAGTTTATGTTGCATTTGCAGTAATTTCCTTATGAACCTCCCTGATGGATTTCCACAGGGATGATTTTTGGACTGAAGATGTGCCCATGGAGGAGAAGACCAGGAGACAGGCACGGTGCAGATATTGGAGTAGGTAAGAGGCTTTTGAGGTTTGACAGCCTTTTTTGTGCCTTTATATTTTCCAGAAATAATTTTTAAGCCCTAAACCAGTGAATTCCATGGATCCCTTCCCATTTGCACCATGGAGACATTTGGACTGTTCATTTAATCTCATTTCTTACCAGGAACTCCCTGGACGTCTCAATTCTGCATTTCTGTTTTTTTAAAAACTTTCTATTTCTCCTGCTGAATTCCCAAGACGCCCCTTCCCATCCATGCTGAGGGTCCCCTCCATCCCTGGGGGCTCACCACCCACCACGCCGGTGTCCCAGTCCCCATCCCTGCTGGATTCCAGAGGCTATAAAAGCTCCCCAAATCCTGTTGTGAATCCAGCCCTTCATTTCCACAGCCAGTGCCTGCAGGAGATGGAAGGTGCTCCAAGGACATGGTCCCTCCTCAGGCAGGAGCTGCTGGAGCCCCATTCCTGGCAGGTTTGGCTCTGGCTGTTGGACTCTCTGATGTCTGGAGCAGTGGCAGCTTAGCCTGGAAAATAACTCCCTCCTCCAGGGCTTTCCAAAGTCTTTCTGCTCCCAAAAGCTTTCTCCAGGGCCTTGTTGGGGTTGGACGTTCTGAGGGCTTGTCCAACCTCGGGCTGTTTGTGGGGTTTGGGTCTTACACCCTTTGCTGTGTCTTGCTTTATCTTTTTATATGGCATTGATCAACTATAGATAAATGAGGCTAAAGCTGGTGAGGGGGTTCATGTGTCACTGCTCGGAAGGACAGGTGACACAGAGCTGTGGGATTGCAGACACCTTCCTCTGGAAAACAGATGGAGAGTTCCATTTGCTGGTATCACAAAAAATTCCTGTTTCAGGCTGGCCCATATGCAAATGGACACAAATCCTGAGCTCAGCCCATGAATATAAAATGTCTTTGTCATGCCCAGAGAAGCTGTGGCTGTCCCTGGATCCCTGGCAGTGTCCAAGGCCAGGCTGGACATTGGGGCTTGGCACAGCCTGGGACAGTGGGAGGTGTCCCTGCCATGGCAGAGATTTGAAGGAGATGGATTTTAAAGTCTCTTCCAACCCAAACCATTCTGGGATTCCACAATTTTGTGGTTCCAAGATCAAAACCTGCAGCTCTCCCTTGCTCCAGAGACGTTTCTTGTTGCTCTCCCAGGAGGAACCATGAGACCATGAAACCAAACACTGAATTACAAAGCTAGGCAAAATTCCTGGTGAGAAAATAAAAATGTCCCCATTTCCAGTGACAGTCTGGGAGCAGGGAGGGCTGCAGCAGAGGAAGAGGGAGCTCGGTGTCACCGGCAGGGATGGTGGGGTGTGGCCCTTCCCATGGTGAGGAAGCATCACTATCAAAATCAATAGCTGGTGTTCTGGGGGAGGGGAGTGATCTGAGCAGGGACAGAGGTTCCCTCGCAGCTGGGAGTGCTCGGGGTAATCCATTATTGATGCTTGACCACCAGGCCTCGCACTTTCAGAGGTGGTGTTGGGGTAGGAGCACATCCCTCATTCCCAAACATTCTGGGGAAGTTAAACCCGGGCTCCTTCGCCTGGGGCTGCTCTCAGGGAAGGTCTCTGAGAAGTTGGATTTGGTAAATCCTGATGAAACCTTGGCACGAGGGCAAAAACCAACACCCACCCAATCCCTTTGGGGCTGCAGCTCATCCCAGGCAGCAGGAGAACCTCAGGAGTGGATTTTTTTCTTCCTTTTCCACACTGAGGTGTTGGTCACTGAACTGTGTCCAAGGAATCAATGGCCTTGGAGACAGGGATGCAATCCAAAGGAAGGATGAGGAATTTGGGTGAGGCCATAGTTGAGCTGAGGAGCTTTTGATTCTGTTTAGACCCAGCTCATCTGCCCTGACACCAAACATTCCCATGGCTTTGAAGCAGGGGGGTAAAGATCTCTTACATCATTTATTCCATCAGATTTCCACTGCACATCTATGAAGAACGTCTCCAGTTTCACAGGAATAGCTGTATCCCAGCATGGAACAGCTCCAAATCAAAATCCCAAACCCAGATCCCACCTCAGACCTGAGCCTGGAGCTCAATCCTCTCTTTGTTATTGAGCAGCCCCAATAAACTTGAGCTCTAAGAAAAGGTCTCTCAACTTGAGTTGAGAAAGAGAAGATAGAACCTCAAAAAAGCTCTTGACTAATCAATAAATCAATGGAATTGGTCAATGATCTGAGGAGTTCTTCAGACTCAAGCCTGAAGCCACAGTTGGATATTAGAGATATCCTGTCATTGTTTTATTTTAGTGAAATCTTGCCCAAAGCTGCAAGACTCAGGATAGGATGGAAAAAATTCACCGTTGTGTCCATTATCTGGACAAAATGTCCTCCACCTTCTCCTTGGAGAGCACAGGGCAAAGGTCCCTTTATCCCCAAACCACACAACAGGACAGGGGCTTCTCGCAGGTGGGACCCCAAAGAGCAGGAGGTGGGTGACATGTCCAGAGGGA
>VKON01000101.1:71787-187056 GCA_009741485.1 Malurus cyaneus samueli | reverse complement strand
TATCTGGCCTTCCTCCCGCTTCCCTCCCCCTTCCCCAAGCCCATCTTTTCCATCTGTGGGATGTGGAATGCAGCAAACTCTCAGCAGAGCTCATTACTCCGGGCCCACGGCTCCAAACGGGGCCGAAAGGTCCTGCTCGTAATGATCCGGAGGTGATTTGTATTTAAGGCGCTCAGCTCGAGATGCTGCCAAGGGGGAGGGGAAATGGAATAATTGAGAGCTGTGGGGAAGGGAAGGAGAGGGCCCTGGGTGGAGGGAGAGGACCAGAGCTGCTCCTGGTCCCCAAGTGTTTTGGCTCACCTGCATCAGGTGCATGGGTGCAGATTTAAAACACAGGGACCGAGGAAAATGTTCCTTTTGTCTGTGCAGGGTCAGAACATGCTGAGAGATGGGAGAGATGGGTGCTCCAGGGATTGATGGGTGCTCCAGAAAGAGATGTATACCTCAGGAACTGATGTATGTTCCAGGGGGAGATGGGTGCTCCGGGGGGAGATGGATACCTCAAGGAGAGATGGATGTTCCATGGATTGGTGGGTGCCCCAGGGATTTTCCAGGGATGGCCCAGCTGCCCAACGGGGGCAAAAAGTCTGGTCCAAGTCAAAGACGGGACACTCCAGCCCCAATGTCCTGGGGGGACAGGACTGCCCTGGCCATCCCACTGCTCCTGTCCCTCCTGTCCCTTGTCCCCGCCTGTGGCACACTCCGAGCAGTAAAGGCAACATTC
This sequence comes from Malurus cyaneus samueli, assembly GCA_009741485.1. Lineage (NCBI taxonomy): Eukaryota > Metazoa > Chordata > Aves > Passeriformes > Maluridae > Malurus > Malurus cyaneus. Next base: position 186,332 of record VKON01000101.1, on the reverse strand, counting down.
CAGCCTGGCCATCAGCAGGGGAGGAAGGCTGGAGCCCACAGGGATGTCCCCTGGCTGGGCAGGACACAGCTGGTGGCCCAAAGCCACCTAGGGACAACTCTGAGCAAGGGCCACCCGGTGTTTGTCAGAGCTCAGAGCAGAAGAAAACCCCATGGGGGCAGGCAAACTCTGTGGGGTGGGTGGGGAAACTGAGGCACGGAGAGTGGGAATTAACTTCCTGGGAAAAGGGTAGGTGGGCTGAGTGTCACCTACCTGACAGTTCCAGCTGGGCTATGGAGCTCAAACTCGATCAAAAGCACAGTTGTTACACTTTCAGCCTCATTCCTTCTCTATTTTCTGTTTGGTTTGTTATTTTGCTTTGCTTTGTTTTGTTTTGTTTGGTTTGTGGTGGGTTTTTTTTTGTTGTTGTTGCTGGTTTTGTTTGTTTGTGGTATTTTTGGTTGTTTTTGTTTTGTTTTGTTCTGTTTTTACCAAATAATCCAGCAGTCTGGCCTGGCTTTACCTAAAAATAAATGTCTGTGAGCACTGCAAGGTTGTGGCTCTTGCTCCTCTCCCCGCTGATGCCAGGGCCTGGGAACACCGGTGGTGCTGGGTGTTCCAAGGGTTTGGCACCAGCCTTTGGGTTCTGGGAAGCAGAGGCCCCTCCCAGAGCCTCTCCTGCCCCTGATCCTGGAGTTCTGTCCCCAAAACCGGACTTTAACCCTGACCCAAGCCCCTGCCTGGCTGTGGATGCTCGGGGAAGCTGCTCGGGTGCCGATGCCCTAAAGAGCTCCTGGCGCGGCAGCAGCCCCAGGAAGGGGCAGGTTTAGGGCCCTCAGGCTCGGCTTTAGGGCCGGGAAGGGGAATTTGCCCCAGGCCGGTGGGTGAAGATCACAGAGCCAGCCCAGGCTGCGTGCTCCGGGCTAACGAGGCAGGCCAGGGCTGGCCAGTGAAGGTCAGGAATCAATAGCCGGGGAAGCTCTGATGCTTTTCCATAAGCCCTTCGTGTATTTCCCGGCTCTGTGTAGAGAGCAGTGAAGTTTTAGGAGCCTCCCCTGAAGTCTGGTGTTTAACCTTTGTTATTTTCCTCGTTATTTTCCCCTCCAGCCCCGTTTTCTCTTCCAGGGTGGGATTCACACAGCGCCATCCTCCCAGAGCACCACATTTTCTCCCAAAAAAGAGGTGGAGCTGTGTGCCTGGCTCTCTTCTAGAGAGCAAAGTCTGAGAAAAAGAGTTTTTCTTAATCCCACTGTCTCAAAATTCCCTTCTAGGTTAAACAGAGTGGGAAAGTGAAGGGCTGGGCAAGGTGATAATTCCCTAATTCATTCCCAAAAGGTGATAATTCCCTAATTAATTCCCACAAGGCGATAATTCCCTGATGTTGGCAGCACTGCTATTCAGACCCGGTACCCAAACAGACCTTTCCTCGCAATCTCTTGGGGAAAACGCTCTCCTGCTGATTTGGGGTGAGGACAAACAGCACCTCTGTTCCCCCTACCCCCAGGGGGCTCTGATGTGTCCATGGCTGGAGCCGGTTCTGCAGCTGCTGCCCCTGAGCTCTGGCCATTCCTGCCTCCGTCCCTCCCTCCCTCCTTTTACCCTTCAATCCTTCCTTCACCCCCTTCCTTCCCTCCCAATCCATTACCAATTTCCCATATTCCATCCATCCCAATCCCATCCCATCCAAACATCCAGCCAATCCATCATCCACCATAATCATCTCATCATCCCACTATCCCTTCCATCATCCAATCCACATCCACCTGCCGCCCATCCACCATCTCCATACCTTCTCCATATACTCCATGCCATTTTCCCCATCCCGTCCATCCATACCATCCCCACATCCATTCTCCATCTCTCTCTCTTTTGAACAAACCAAACAGAAAATAGAGAAGGAATGAGGCTGAAAGTGTAACAACTGTGCTTTTGATCGAGTTTGAGCTCCATAGCCCAGCTGGAACTGTCAGGTAGGTGACACTCAGCCCACCTACCCTTTTCCCAGGAAGTTAATTCCCACTCTCCGTGCCTCAGTTTCCCCACCCACCCCACAGAGTTTGCCTGCCCCCATGGGGTTTTCTTCTGCTCTGAGCTCTGACAAACACCGGGTGGCCCTTGCTCAGAGTTGTCCCTAGGTGGCTTTGGGCCACCAGCTGTGTCCTGCCCAGCCAGGGGACATCCCTGTGGGCTCCAGCCTTCCTCCCCTGCTGATGGCCAGGCTGGAATGTTGCCTTTACTGCTCGGAGTGTGCCACAGGCGGGGACAAGGGGACAGGAGGGGACAGGAGCAGTTGGGATGGCCAGGGCAGTCCTGTCCCCCCAGGACATTGGGGCTGGAGTGTCCCGTCTTTGACTTGGACCAGACTTTTTGCCCCCGTTGGGCAGCTGGGCCATCCCTGGAAAATCCCTGGGGCACCCACCAATCCATGGAACATCCATCTCTCCTTGAGGTATCCATCTCCCCCCGGAGCACCCATCTCCCCCTGGAACATACATCAGTTCCTGAGGTATCCATCTCTTTCTGGAGCACCCATCAATCCCTGGAGCACCCATCTCTCCCATCTCTCAGCATGTTCTGACCCTGCACAGACAAAAGGAACATTTTCCTCGGTCCCTGTGTTTTAAATCTGCACCCATGCACCTGATGCAGGTGAGCCAAAACACTTGGGGACCAGGAGCAGCTCTGGTCCTCTCCCTCCACCCAGGGCCCTCTCCTTCCCTTCCCCACAGCTCTCAATTATTCCATTTCCCCTCCCCCTTGGCAGCATCTCGAGCTGAGCGCCTTAAATACAAATCACCTCCGGATCATTACGAGCAGGACCTTTCGGCCCCGTTTGGAGCCGTGGGCCCGGAGTAATGAGCTCTGCTGAGAGTTTGCTGCATTCCACATCCCACAGATGGAAAAGATGGGCTTGGGGAAGGGGGAGGGAAGCGGGAGGAAGGCCAGATACAGCTGGGCAGGGGAAATGCTTGCTGCTCACCTGTTCCTCCCTCTGCAGGGGCCGGGGGACGGCCAGCTCCTCCTGCAGCTTGGGCTCTGAGCTGGGAGCAGACAGACAGGGAGGCTGCAGCTGGGCATTTCAGCCCTGAGGAGCTCAGACATCCTTCCAAGGACTGGACCTCACCCCAGCAGACCCTGAGCAATCCCTCATCCCCAGGACTGTCCCCCTCCCTTCGTTCAGCTCTGTCACTGAAGGGACAGTCACAGACCCCTGGTGCCGCTCCCAGCTCTCCATCCCCAACCCTTCCAGTGCAGTGTTTGTTGGCACAAACATCCCATCCTGCCTTCCCCCAGGGCACTGTGCCCGCCTTGGGATGCTCTCTGCAGGTGGGGTCACTCCCTGCAGGACCCCACGGCACCGAGGGCCAGGACACCATGGCCTGGGGACAGCCATGACCCAGGGTCACCATGGCCTGGGGACAACCATGGCCCAGGATCACCATGGCCCGGGGTCACAATGGCCTGGATCACCATGGCCAGGGGGCAACCATGACTCAGGGTCACCATGGCCTCGTGACAACCATGACTCAGGGTCACCATGGCCTGGGGACAACCATAGCCCCAGGGGGACAAACATGGTCTGGGGTCACCAATCCTGGGAACATCAATTCTGTGGTCACCAAGGCCCAGGGTCACCATGGCCTGGGGACACCAAGGCCCAGGGTCACCAATCCTGGGGTCACAAAGGCCTGAGGTGACCATGGCCTTGCTCCCAGATTTGGGGTGTCCTAAGCTCAGGTTCTGGAGGTTCCAAATGATCCCTGGGGTGCCAGGAGGAGCTGCACAGCAGATCCAGCGTGGCCCTCCTGCCATGGAAATGCTGCCCCAGGTCCCAGCAGGACCAGGGGATGCCTCCATCGCCCTTCCCCTCTAGAGCCCAGAGCCATGGAGGTGCTGAGCTCCCACCAAGGACCATCCTCTACAGCGCCCAGAGCTTTTCCCCTGCTCCAGCAGTGCCAGAGGGCTCCATGCAAGGTGAAAAACCCCTCTGTGTCCCCAGGAAAGATCCCACCCCAGGGACAGCCAGACCTGTCCAGGACCCCCTGCCCTCCCTCCATCCCTGCTGGGAGAGGTGAGGCAGGAGGGGCTGGCCAGGAGGGAGCACGAGCGAACCCTCACACCACAGACTTCAAAGTCCTCGTCAGCAGGAGCCTTCAGAACAGTTTAAGTACAAAATGAATTGTTTTAATATTTAATCAGCCTATAATAGGCCTGGGGATCCCAGTGGAGATGGTTTGCAGCTGGAAGGATGTCCAGAGTGAGCATCCCCCTCCCTGGAAAGGGCAGTGGTCCTGCAGGAGCCCTGGGACACCTGGAGAGATGGTCCCCTCTGTGCTGGTGGCCCTGGATGTGACACAGCACCTGGGAACATCTCCCACTCCTCACCTGCCAGCTGCCCAGGGCTTGGAGAGCCACAGGCACTGATCCTCACCCTGCAGGAGGATGATTTCACTCCCTGAGGAGCTCAGAATCAATTCCAGCCTGCACCCACTCACCCCTGACATTCACCCAGAGGGGTCAGTGCCCCTTAGCCCCTGCCCTCCCCCTTCCCCGAGGGTGGATGGGGGCACCCAGCCATGTGAAGGGCACAGTCCCGAATTCTGGCACTATCCAAGCTGGGGAAAAGCCCTTGGCTCTTGTGAACTGGGTTTTTTGGACATGCAGGGGCACAGAGCAGGTTTGACTCGGCTCAGCCTTTCCTCTCCTGGCTCCAGGGTTGGGAGCTGCAGCCTTGGAACCCCAAAGCCATTTCCCCCAATCCTGGGCCGCATCCCAGCCCCAGCCCCACTCATGCCTCACAGATGGGGGCAGGATTTTAAACTAAAACAGGGTTGAATTATATGTGATATAAGGAAGTGGTATTTTTACAGTGAGGGTGGGCAGGCCCTGGCACAGGGTGCCCAGAGAAGCTGTGGCTGCCCCTGGATCCCTGGCAGTGCCCAAGGCCAGGCTAGACATTGGGGCTGGGAGCAGCCTGGGACAGTGGGAGGTGTCCCTGCCATGGAATGAGATGATCTTTGATGTCATTCCCAACCCAAACCGTTCCATAATTCCCCGCTGCTGGGGGGATGCAGGAGCCTGCCCGGGGATGGCTCATGAATTCAGTGCCCTTCCCCTCGGCACAGGGGCAGGGTTTGGGTGTGCAGGGATCCCTGTGGGATTGCCGGACCCTGGGGAATCAGGGAGCAGCCAGGGGCAGCAGCAGCAGCTCCAGAGGCACCAGGGATGCTCCTGTGGCCCCACCAGAGGGGATTCCCCCCACGAGGATGGAGTGTGCCCCAAACCGCAGCAGAACAAACCAGTCCCTGCATTCCCAGCCTTGGCCAGGGCACCTCCACCCCAAAAAAACCCTTCTCCAGGGTAGGGAATCTCCTCGGGCTGCTTAGGGGGCAATCCCCAGAGTTACCCCCCTGTAGGGCAGCTCGGCTTGGCCCCGCCAGGCAGCAGGATATTCTGGGAAAGATCCTGAGGAAAATAAATCATCCTGAGCCCATTATCCATCATTATCCATCGGGGCCATGCTTCCATTAGAGAATCCCCAGCCCGGGGACTGCCGGAGCCCCGCAGCTCTCGGGTTGGTGCAGCGGAGCTCTCTGGACCCCGGAATGCGATAAATCACCCGGGACTGCGGTGGCACCGGGAGAGGGGAGGGAAAGGGAAAGGGAAGGGAAAAGGGAAAGGGAAGGGAAAGGAAAGGGAAAGGGAAGAAAGGGAAAGGGAAAGGGGAAGAAAGGAAGGAAAAGGAAAGAAGGAAAGGAAAGGAAAGGAAAGAAAGGAAAAGGAAAGGAAAGAAAGGAAAAGGAAAGGAAGGAAGGAAGGGAAAGGAAAGGAAAGGAAAGGAAAGGGGAAAGGGAAAGAGAAGGAAAGGAAAGGAGGAAAGGAAGGAAAGGAAAGGAGAAGGGAAAGGAAAGGAAAAGGAAAAGGAAAGGAAGAGAAGAAAGGAAAGGAAGGAAAGGAAAGGAAATAAGGAAAGGAAAGGAAAGGAAAGGAGGAAAGGAAAGGAAGAAAGGAAGGAAAGGAAGGAAGGAAGGAGGAAAGGAAAGGAAAGGAAAGGAAGGAAAGGAAAGGAAGGAAAGGAAGGAAAGGAAAGGAAAGGAAAGGAAAGGAAAGGAAGGAAGGAAGGAGGAAAGGAAAGGAAAGGAAAGGAAAGAAGGAAGGAAAGGAAAGGAAAAGGAAAGGCAAAGGAAAGGAAAAGGAAAGAGGAAAAGGAAAGGGAGGAAGGAGAAAGGAAAGGGAAAAAGGAAAAAGAAAGGAAAAGGAAAGGAAAGGAAAGGGAAAGGAAGGAAAGGGAAGGAAAGGAAAGGAAGGAAGGAAAGGAAAGGAAAGGAAAGGAAAGGAAGGAAAGAAAGGAAAGGAAAGGGAAAGGAAAGGAAAGGAAGGAAGGAAGGAAAGGAAAAGGAAAGGGAAAGGAAAGGAAAGGAAAGGAAAGGAAGGAAAGGAAAGGAAAGGAAAGGAAAGGAAAGGAAAGGAAAGGAAAGGAAGAAGGAAAGCTCGGAGTTCTCCTGTGCCGGCAGGAGCGGAAAGAGCCAGGCTCCATCCCCTTCCCAGCAGCACCATCTTCTGGCCAACGCCAGCCCTTCGTCCGGAGGAGCCACGGAATCTCCGAGTATTTCGGGTTGGGATTTGGTCGGGATCACCGAGTCCGAGTGTCAGCCCATCCCTGCCAAGACCACGCCTGCCCCAAGTGTCACAATATCCACACGGCTGATAAATCCCTCCAGGTATGGGGGTTCCACCCTGCCCCGGGCAGCTGTGCCAGGAAAAAATTCCCCAAAATCTCCCCTGTTCCTCCCCTGGCCCAGCCTGAGGCCGTTCCCTCTCCTCCTGTCCCTGTTCCCTGGAGCAGAGCCCGACCCCCCGCTGTCCCCTCCTGTCAGGGAGTTGTGCAGAGCCACAGGCCCCCCAGAGCCTCCTTTGCTCCAGGCTCAGCCCCTTTCCAGCTCCCTCAGCCGCTCCTGGGGCTCCAGACCCTTCCCCAGCTCCATTCCCTTCCCTGCACACAGTTCTTTGGGGCACAGGAGCTCAGGCTGGACGAGCTGTGCTGGTTCCCCATGTTTTGGTAGCTCACAGGATCCCAGACCTTCTCCCTCGGGGCTGGAGGGTCAGGATAGGGGCAGGATCTCCCACCAGAATCACTCCAGGATGATTTCTGGGTTTGCAGCTCGGTGGTCCAGGTGCTCCATGCCCATAGTCCTGGTGAGGGTCCTGGTGAGGGTCCTGTGCTCCCACTGCCTCTGTAAAAGGCCCAGAAGCTCCCAAGGGATCATTTTGGGGCTCAGAAACACAAACCCAAATCTTCTTTCCCTCCTACATTTTGCCCTCCAGGAAGTCAAATCCTGGCAAGCCCCAAAAATTAACACCTGAACAAGGTGATGCCCAAGGCTGCTCGGCCAGGGACAAAACAAGCAGCAGTTGGCCCAAAATGGATCCAGCAGCATCCTGCTTCTCGAATATTCCACTTGCTGAGCATCCTGCTTCCCCACCATCCCACTTCTCCACCATCCTGCTTCCTGAGCATCCCACCTCTTCAGCATCCCTCTTCCTGAATATCCCACTTCCCGACCATCCCCTCCCCAGCATCCCCTTCCATGGGGCAGCCCAGGGCTCCTGTGCCACTGTCATTTCCATCCCACCACACTATCCCAGCTCTGCCAGCTCCATGGGAACAGGGGAGGAGCTTTCCCGAGTGCTCTGCTTTGGCCTGGCCCTGCTGGCACCACAGAAGGTCCCTCAGGGGCTCCATCAGTCCCTGCTCTCCTCCAGATGGCCCCATCCTCCTCCCTGCCAGGGACATGGGGACCAGTGGACTTTGCCTTGGTGGCACCTCAGCAGAGGTGCCCAGGTGACACCAGGCAGGTCCCAGCTTCACCAGGGGACATTTTCATGCCTGATTTAACCACCTCTGTCACCTCAGAGCCACAGCCCCTGGCACGGGGAGAAGATTCCAGGCTGCTCATCCCAGAGAGGACCCAAAGGTGCCACCACTCCTCACCCTGGCTGCCACAAGTGCCAGGGAATTTTACAGGCACTCAGTGCCAGGTTGGTGCTGGGGACATTCACCCTCCCCTGGGAGGTGACATGGCCTGCTGGAAGCAGCCACAGCCCCTCCATGGCTGGGTCCACGGGCTCCCAGCAGCTCCCAAAGTCTGCTCAGGAATGGTTTGGGTGTTGCTGCCTCTCCCAGGTGCAAACCAGGCCAGGGATAATTTTCAATGTAAGAGACAACTGAAACATTCATGAGCCCCACGACAGCTCCAGGGGCCCAGCAGGCCTGGTGGGAGGTGGGCAGAGGCTGAAAGGGGATCATCTTCAGGGTCCTTTCCAAGCCAAACCCTTCCATGATCCTGAGATTTGGTACAGCAGACTCAGGGAATCTGCAGTTCTAGAGCATGGAAAACATTGTGGATTCATCCCAGAGTGTCTCAGTTTGGAGAGTCCAGCAGCAAAGGGAGTTCCCACAGAACCTCAGTGTGTCCATGGCAGGGGCAGGGCTGGGACTGACTCCTGCCTTTGGAGCCCCTGGACAAGCCCTGCTCTGGATTGGGGACAGAACCCCTGGCATTCTTTTCCCTGTAGCCCTCTGGTCATGGTTTGGGCAGCCCAAGGAAGTCTCTTTGTACTTCAACAGAAATGGAGAAAGGGCTGGGATCCATCCTGGCTGAGACAGCTGCAGGGCACAGGGGATGAGCTGCCAGCAGCATTGGGTGCCTCACCTGGACAAGGGTATGAGAAGAGGAAGGAATTGTTCCCTGTGAGGGTGGGCAGGCCCTGGCACAGGGTGCCCAGAGAAGCTGTGGCTGCCCCTGGATCCCTGGCAGTGTCCAAGGCCAGGCTGGACATTGGGGCTGGGAGCAGCCTGGGACAGTGGGAGGTGTCCCTGCCATGGCAGGGGTAGAATTTTAAGGTCCCTACTGACCCAAACCATTCGTGCTCTCTCTCAAAAATCCACAATGCCTAAAGAAAGGAAAAAACCGGGCACAAATGTCCTACAAACCCTGTGGATGGGATTGTTTGGAATGTTTCGGACAGGCCCTACAGCCACCCCGCTGAAAGACCCCTGTTAGGACCTCCTGCAGCCTCATTGTCCCCTCAGGTTTGGTGCCACCACCCCAAGCAGTGGCTCCTGAATTTCCTCATTTAATTCTCAACAATCCCAAAGTTTCCAGGGAGGGACAGAGGAGGAAGGCAGGAATTGTCAGAGTTGCTGCCCCACCCTGGTCCTGGAGCCCATATGGGGCCAGTCCAACACCCTCTGAGCTCTGGGAATTGCAGCACTCTGGCCGGGCCAAGGGCCCCATATCTCTGCAGAGGACAGGCAGGATGTGACAGCGCCTCGGAGCCCGCTCTGTCCTGCAGAGGAATTCCTGACAGCACGTCCCTCCCGCGGGTCAGTGACACATCAAAGGGGTCAGCCCTGCCGAGCATCGCCCTCTCAGGCTTTGGGTGCCTTTATCTCCCTCCAGCTCTGCCTCTGCATTTCTGTCCCATCACGTGGCCACGGCCCATGGACACCATTCTGCTCCCGCTCCTTCTCTCTCCACTCCCCCAAAATTTTCCACAGGTGCCCAGCTGGGCCTAGAAATGGATCCAGATGTCCAGGATTCCCACTGGGCACTGTGGCCATGGCACTGCACTCCTGACCCGTGCTTGGTACCCATGGATGGTTCCAGGCTGTGACACCAAGGAATGGACTGCAATTCCTCTGATAATTCCCAAACCTGCACCAGTTGGTCTCGTGTTGGTGGCTCAGCTCTCACGGGTGACAGAGCTGTCCCCTCCCAGAGTCAGCAGGCAATGGCAGCTCCCAGCAGCTCCATTGGAAGTGAGTACCATGGAATCATGAATGGGTTTGGGTTGGGAGGGACCTTAAAGCCCATCCAGTGCCACCCCTGCCATGGCAGGGACACCTCCCACTGTCCCAGGCTGCTCCCAGCCCCAATGTCCAGCCTGGCCTTGGACACTGCCAGGGATCCAGGGGCAGCCACAGCTTCTCTGGGCACCCTGTGCCAGGGCCTGCCCACCCTCCCAGGGAACAATTCCTTCCCAATATCCCATCCATCCCTGCCCTCTGGCAGCTCNCCTGGCCTTGGACACTGCCAGGGATCCAGGGGCAGCCACAGCTTCTCTGGGCACCCTGTGCCAGGGCCTGCCCACCCTCCCAGGGAACAATTCCTTCCCAATATCCCATCCATCCCTGCCCTCTGGCAGCTCAAGGCCATTCCCTCTTGTTCTGTCACTCCAGCCCTTGGGGAAAGTCCCTCTCCAGCCTTCCAGAAGTGTAACTGAGGGGTCAGTCCTCGATGTCACCTGCACCAACATTTGAGGTGAGAGGGAAAACAGGAGCTGATCCAGCAAAGAGCACAGGTAACAATATTCCCTCCATGGACTGGGACAGCTGGCAGATTTCTGTTCCACACAGGACAATCCCAAACATCTGGAGAGATGTTCCAGATGTTGATCCTGTTTGACCAGGGAGGCTGAACCAGAGGACTCTCCGTGGTCCCTTCCAGCCTCAGCCACTGCTGTGCCAGGAGGGTGCAGGGGCAGCTCTCCATGTCTGGCCCCTCAAAGCACCCTCTGACCCTCACCCAACCCTGCAACACCCTTGCCATAACCAGCTGGACCCTTCCTTGTCCCTCTGCCCCTGGTGCCAGCTCTGTCCCTGGTGCCAGCTTTCTCTGGGAGCCTCCCTCTCCCATCCCAGCCCATCGGGGATGATGGCCAGATTCCAGGCCTCCATCCCCATGACAGCACCTCACTGCTGCCCTTCTGTGCTTCACAGGAATTAACCAGAATCCAGGCAGGATTGGAACCTGGCATTGCTGGAAATGTCTCCTTCAACCCCAGGGCTGCTGGCAGAGGGTCTTCTGGGCTGTTCTTTCTCAGCTTCTCAGTGCTCCAGGGCAGGAGGTTAATTAGGTAGCAGGGTAATGAGGAGTCATTAAATCCACCCGCAGCACACTGTAAACGTAAAAAGGGCAGCCCAGGAAGGTTAAAACTGGGATTCTCCTTCCCCCTTTGCCTTCAATTAACCTTTCCGTGTTTCTGCAACACTCCAAGCCCCAGAGATGGGGTCTGGATGTTCTGGTCATTAGCAGAACACAGAAACAAACTTGTCTTTGAAGTCAGTGGCAGGAGCCTCTTGGCTTCCTGCTTAAAAAAAAACAGGAGATCCCAGCTTTCCCTTCAAACACTGCCGCTGTCCCAGCCCTCTCTGGGAGGGGGGATGAGGCTCCCAGGCTTTATTTAGAGTTGTTATTCCACTTTTGCTTTCACCTCCTCAAGCTGGAAGTGCTGGGAGCTCATCTCAGCCCCCCACCAGCGAGACCCCTTTACTGCAGCACTGGGGGGTCACAGCTGGGACAGTGTCCCTAAAACTGGGGTGTGCTGGGAGAGGAATTGTCCCAGCACCTTCTCTTACAGCCCTGGAAATGCTGGTCAATCCAGCTGCAAGAGTTGTGGGGTGTCCACAATGGAATTCAGGGCCAGGAGATTCAGAGCTCCCGCTAATCCGTGAGCAGGATCCTACAGGATCTGGATTTAGGGGTCTGAAAATAGGTGATGTCCATGATAAATGCGTCCATGGGTACACAGGGACGGCAGGGACATCCCAGGGAGGGAGGACTGAAAGCTCAGAGTAAGCCCAGGAGCATTCTGGTCAGTCCAACCCTTCCACTGGGATTGGGGTGATGGATGAAGTGGTCCCAGACTGCACAGGATTGGGAACAAGGCCTGGCTGCAGGATTCGCTTCCCCTCCTGCTGGATTTTGCCTAACCTGAAGCAGAGAGCATCATCTTGTGGGATTTTCCTGCCTCCAAGGACTGCAGGCAGGTTCTGCCTCTGGATCCAACCACCCCAGGGCACACAAATCACTCGCCCAAGGCTGGCAGGCTGCACCTGCCCTGGAAAAACTTGGAATGTGAAGGCTTGGGGGGCAGCTGGATGCAGTCCCTGGGTGCTGGGACATCCCCAGCCCGGTGGGGGTGGGAAGGAGATGGAGAAATCCCTGCTGGAGGGTTTGGTGGAGCTGATGGTGATGCCTTATCAATCAGGCTAATCTGAAACAGAGGCCAGACAAAGTTAAGAGAATGAGAATAGACAACTTTAATCCAGGCCTAACAGCCCCCCTGGTACATTAGGGCAGACAAAAGCCTCCTTCTGAGGCTACACCCAAAATGGACACTGGGTCACAGGATCTTCACCTTTTATAAGTTCTGCCTTATTAACATATTGGGTCTTAATTCTCCAATGATCTTTACAGGTGATGATGTCAACCACCCCAAACTTGCTCCCCCCAATTCTCTGTTGTTTCCATATTTTGGGGCTCTCAGGCAGGGAGGTGTCCTTGGATTCAGGCTCAGAGTAGGGATTTTTGGTTAAAGTTGGGAGAATGGTAGTTTATATGTGTTACAGAGAACTATAAGAATACAGACACATGAAAATACAGAAACTAAAAATCCTAAGGTATCAGTGGTGGGAGGCAGAGCAGATGGATTTGGAGTCTTCTGGGATCCTGTGGTGCAGGATTTCCCACAGGTGAGGAGGGGCAGAGCTGACTGATGGGGAGGAACTGGGAAGAGTCTGGAATGCTCCAGGGATTTTTCTCACTGTGATGAAGTTCCTGGCTCAGGGCAAGACACATTTTCTCCTGCAGATCTTTATAAGAGCACCAAGACATCCCCTTCCCTTCCCTTCGCTTCCCTTCCCTTCCTTCCCTTCCCTTCCTTCCCTTCCTCTTCCCTTTCCCTTCCCTTCCCCATTCCCTTCCTCCTCCTTCCCTTCTTTCCCTTCCCTTCCCTTCCTCTCCTCCCTTCCCTTCCTTCCCTCCACTTCCCTTCCCTTCCCTTCCCTTCCCTCCTTCCCTTCCCCCCAGGGCTGTCCCAGGAGTGTTCCTTCACTGGTGGAGAGACCCCTCAGCCTGAAGGACCCTGCCAGCCCCACATTTGGTGGGTGCTGTCCCTCCCGTGGTGGTGGGGATGGAACGGGATGACCTCGGAGCTCCTTCCCACCCAAAGCACTCCGAGATGTGTTCAACAGGTAACAGGACATCAGCTCCTGCCCGTGGGCTGCTTTCCTGTCTGAAATCCCAAAGGAGATCTGTGTGTGACAAATGAGGAATCTCCACGGGGTCCTCATTGGTCCGTGGCAGCAGGAACCACGCTGCACAATTCCCGTGTGCAGGAACCCACAAAGCTCCCCAGGAATCAACATTTAATGAAATGGGATATCGGGAACACTTTTTAAATGGAACCCTCTCAAATACCCCATTTCCATTCCCTCTGTGCCTCTCCTTCATAAATAATGGAGCAGGGAACGGCTTCCCAGCAGCCCATCCTTCATCCCCCTGAATGGACTGGCCGTGCTGGGGTGGCAGTGTCCAGTCACATGTGGTGCTCGTGACCCTGCAGCTCTGGAGGACGTGCAGCCCTCACAAGGGCCCAGTGTGCCCTGACAGAGCCCCATTGAGGCTCCTCACATGGCCCAGCCATCCCTGACACGCGTGATTGTGTCTGTCCCCAGGCCATCCTCGTTTACAAGGCAGCTCCTCTTTGCTGTGCTCTCCCTTCCCTCCATCACTGTCACTCCAGCTCCCCTCCATCAGGATGAACCCCCTGAGCTTCTCTGCCCCCCTGTGTCACCTGACCCACCCTGGCCTCCCAGGGTGAACACTGTCCCCTCAGCACATCCCCCCCAGCAGAGAATCCTGGAATATCCTGAGCTGGGAGGGACCCCAAGGATCATGGACCCACCCCCAGCCCTGCCCAGACCCCCCAACAATCAACCCCACCCTGTGCATCCCTGGCAGCGCTGTCCAAACCCTCCTGGAGCTCTGGCAGCCCCGGGGCTGGGACCATTCCCTGGGGAGCCTGGGCAGTGCCAGCACCCTCTGGGGACACAAGAACCTTTCCCTGAGATCCAACCTAAACCTCCCCTGATACCCAGGCCATCCCCTGGGTCCTGTCCCTGTCACAAGAGCTGCCCCTCAGGAGGAGGTTCCAGACCCCAGGGAGGTCTGACCTTGGTCTTCTCTCCTCAAGTCCCCTCAGCCACTGCTCATTTGGCCTCCTCTCCTCCTTCACCATCTCTTCAGCCTCCTCTGTATGCTCTCCAAGAGATTTAGGAAGGAGGATTTGCCTGCTCTTGTTGGAATCCCCCTCCCCATCAGGAGTGGGACACACAGGATCTCTCGGGAGGCCTGGAGGTTCATGACATGAAATCCAGGACTGGAACAGCTCTGGGCATCCCTGGGGGCTGAGATGGGATCATCCCTGCAGATGGATGGATTTTCAGGGGATAGTTCCTTTTCAAAGCCAGCTCCACACACGTGCCAAGTGCCTTTTCCCACCTCTTCTCTCAGGATTCCCTTGTGGCAGCTGGGGAGTTAAAGATGGACAATTCTCATCTTCCTCAAATGTTTTTGGGGACACTGATCTCAACAGCCAGTGCCTGCCCCAGAGACAACTGTGATGGGAGCTGCCAGCCTGCAGGGCTCTCACCATCCGTTAGGGACATCCCATGGCATGATTCCAAGGATCCTAAAGCATTTTCCATCTCTCATCTGATTGTCTCTCTGGGGAGGCTCCAACGGGCAGAGCTCTAAAACTCAGCTGGTTCCTGTCAAGCCTCCTCCACATTCCTGCCAGAGGTGCCATTGCAAAACTCATCAAGAAAGGGTCAGATCCTCATTAGGCAGTGGGGACTTCCAGGGACAGGGATTCCTCACTTTTCTTGGATGGAATCCATGGTTTTCTCTCCTGGAAGGGTCCAGGCTCAGCAATGCCCAGCTGTGATTTTGCCACCAGCTGTATTAAATTCTGCTTTTTCCTGGCTCACCCCTGAGCTGGCCAGGTTATGGCAGTGATCCCAGCCTGAAGCCAGCCTGGAGTTCTTGGCTGTGCCTTTGGCTTTCCCCCTCCTTCTCCAGGGATAACCAGGGCCCAGGCCACGGGAAGGATGGATGCTCTCCCAAATGCCAGGGAGGTGATCCCCACTGGTGTTTTCCTTCTCTTACTCCCAGAGCATTTTTGCTCCTGCCAATGAGGCATTTCCCACTTTCCCACTCCCACCTATTTCCAGTGAGCAGTGAGGGGGTGCCACGGGGTGATGGGGGACTCTCAGCAGCCCTGCCCTCCCCACAACTGCAAAGACTCCAAATTCCACATTGTTCATCCCACCCATCTCCCACTGTGTCGCCTCATTCCCGTTTCCTGGAAAGGTCAATGGTCCTTGGAGCTCAGTGGCTCTCCAAGGAGAGGCCGTTAATCTCCCTGTAATTATCTGCAATTATTTCAGGAGCAATAACCCGTCTGTCCCAGCTTTTCTCAGAAGCTCGTTAAGCAGGGAATGGAAGGTGGGAGACACTGGGGAACAATCCAGGGGATTGTTCGGCGTTGCTCTGGTTCTACCAAAGCCACCAAGGATCTGCCACAGCCCATCAGCCACTCTCCCGTTCCCATGCTGGAAAGATCTGGAGATCTCCCCAGACCTTTGCGGGTTTCACATGAAGTGTCTGGAACCATTCCAGTACCAAGAGCAATGGATTGATTTACTTCAATTCCAATTTTGCAGGAAGTTTGGTCCAGGTCAAAACATTCACAGTTCTTGAGCTGAACTGCTTTAATGAAGGAGATCCCCCAAATAAATGAAGATAATGAACAGCATTCAGATGTTAAAACCCCAAATCCACATGCATTTATTATCAAACAATAAGATTATTATTTACATACATAGATACATATCAGGGAAGGATTAATTAAAGGTTATAACAATTACATGGGGCCGGGGAGTTTGCTCAGCTCTGGGAAGGTCAGTTTTAAAGCCCACAACATTCAAGATTCAGTCAAAGAGCTGCTAAAGAGGAATTAATGCAATAATTACATCCCAGCTCTGCGGCAGGGCCAGGAACCCACCTTAATCACGTTCATTGGCAAATGGCATCCATTCTTCCAAAGAGGTTTGTAGGAGATCTTCCCAAAACACCTCAGGGAACTGCACCTTGTGACACACAAAAACCCTGGCAAAAACCCCATTTGTGTCTCAATGAGCTGAATTCCACTCTGGGTCTTGCAGCACCTTGGGACAGGGGAGATGTTCCTGCTCACACAACTGGGTGGTCTTTGAGACCCTTCCAAGCCCAACCAGTCTGGGATTCCATACAAAATAAGGTGACCAGGGCAATCTGTGAGATCTCCTGCCATCGTTCCATTGTTCCTGTGAATGAGAGCTGTAGAGCTCCAGGATCCCCCAGCTGGAAGCATCTCTGCCTCCCTGGGCTGGATCTGTGCACAGTCATGGATTCAGGCTGCATTTCCAAAGGTTCTCTAGGCACACACGGCAACACAGGATCCTCCAGGAGTTGTTATCCTGCAATCTCCATTCCCCCAAACACAGAATCCTCCAGGAATTGTTATCCTGTGATCTCCCTTCCCCCAAACATGGAATCCTCCAGGAATTGTTATCCTGTGATCTCCCTTCCCCCAAACATGGAATCCTCCAGGAATTGTTATCCTGTGATCTCCACTCCCCCAAACAAGGAATCCTCCGGGAATTGTTACCCTGTGATCTCCCTTCCCCCAAACATGGAATCCTCCAGGAATTGTTATCCTGTGATCCCATTCCCCCAAACAGAATCCTCCAGGAATTGTTACCCCGTGGTCTCCATTCCCCAAACACGGAATCCTCCAGGAATTGTTACCCCGTGATCTCCATTCCCCCAAACACGAATCCTCCAGGAATTGTATCCTGTATCTCCATTCCCCCAAACACGAATCCTCCAGGAATTGTTACCCCTGTGATCTCCATTCCCTCAAACACGGAATCCTCCAGGAATTGCTATCCTGTAATCTCCATTCCCCCAAACACAGAATCCTCCAGGAATTGTTACCCCGTGATCTCCATTCCCTCAAACACAGAATCCTCCAGGAATTGTTACCCCGTGGTCTCCATTCCCGTAAACACGGAATCCTCCTGGAATTGTTACCCCGTGATCTCCATTCCCCTAAACACAGAATCCTCCAGGAATTGCTATCCTGTGATCTCCCTTCCCCCAAACACGGCTCCGTGTCCAGATTGGGATGCCACACACAGGTGCCCAGAGCTCACCCAGGAAACCTGGGAGAGTCCAGACCCAGAGCTCCAACGCTGCCTATGCCACCCTGCCGTGTCCAGATGTGGACTGAGTCAGCTGTGGAGCAACCCATGGATCCTAAAGGGACCCCATTTCCACACCCAGGAGAGCAGGGATCTCCTGGGAGCCGTGGCAGAGCTCTGGGCTAAGAGGGGTAATTCTGCCACCACTCTGTCACCTGAGGCCACCAACCACTCTGACGCAACAATCCTCATCCTGAGGTTGGAAAACACCTGGGAGGTGCTTTCCCTCTGCTTCTGGAGAATCCTTAGGACTTGTGGGGTTTCTGAGACACAAAGGAGGGAGCAGCCAGGGGGGTTGGGTTCTGCTCCCGGGAACAGGGACAGGATGAAAGGAAATGAGTTCAGGCTGAACCAGGGGAGGTTTAGATTGGAAACTGGGGAGGATTCTTCACCAAAAGGGTTGTCCAGCTGTGGCCCAAGGCAGTGGTGGAATCCCCATCCATGGAGCTGTTCAAAACCACACGGATGTGGCACCTGGGGACATGGACTGGTGTCCTGGTTGATGATTGGAGCTGACGACCAAAAATGGCTTTTCCAATCTTAACAGTTCTGTGATTCCATGATTTTAAGGTCTCTTCCCACCAAGGCCACATCAGCACTGACATCTCAGGAACACAGAGATGTCCCTGGCTCCTGTGGCTTCCTCAAAGGCTCCTGCACCCCCAAGGGACACAGCCATCCCAGCCTCTGATTTTTGGCCA
The DNA here is from genome assembly GCA_009741485.1 of Malurus cyaneus samueli. Lineage (NCBI taxonomy): Eukaryota > Metazoa > Chordata > Aves > Passeriformes > Maluridae > Malurus > Malurus cyaneus. The sequence goes on along the minus strand of VKON01000101.1, from coordinate 168,500 downwards.
TTGGGGCCATCTGGAGACAAGGGGCTCATCACAAACCCTGATTTATCCAATGTCAAGCAGGAATCCCAGGCATGGCCACACTCTGGCTGTGACACCGGGACAGAACGTGCAACCCCCAGGGAGCAGCAGCTGTACCATGTCCCTCCCCTGTCCCTCCCGTGTCCCGTGTCCCTCCCGTGTCCCTGTCGCCATCCCGGGGCTCCCTGTGCCGCCGAGGCGGGGCTGCAAACACCCCGGCCCCTCCAAACAACTCCAAAGAACTTGACTTTACTCGGCCCTGGCTGATAAGAAAGTTATGAGCACAAAAACTTCAAGCACGGGGTCAGCACGGGCTCGTGGGAACATTGGGGATCTGGCTCTGCTTCCCGAGGCGTCCCCTCCTCCTGGGAAGGGAGAGTCCCGTGTGCTGAGCAATCCTTTTCCATCACGGCTGGAGGGAAGGGAGGGGGCTGCAGACACTGAAACAATCCCCATTTTCCAGCTCTTTGCACAGGACAACATTCACAGTTTGGTGGGGTCCAGCCTGGAATTGCGGGAGGTTTCACAGTGTGGGATCCAGGAATGTTACTGGATCTGGTTCACATGTGGTCCGGAAGTCCAGGGGGGGTTTCACAGTGTGGGATCCAGGAAGTGTTATCTGGAATTGCTGGGGGTTCACTGGTCGGAATGTTCCTTGGTGGGGGTTTCACAGTGTGGGATCCAGGATGTATGGAATGCGGGTTCCATGTGGTCCAGGGATGATACTGGTTCCTCCTGGCCGGGCAGTTCACGGTGGGGATCGGGGGCAGCAATATGGGACAAATGTGAGTTTTCATCCTGCCGTTTCAGACTTTTCCCAAGCCAACAGGACACTTTCCTGACTCTTCCGAAGGGCATCCCTGAGATTTCAGACTCAGCATCTCCATAAGAAACAGAAGGAGTTGAGGGCAGGATCAGTCTGGCACCACCTCTTGTCTCTTTGTACCCTGCTGGGCTGCTCCAGGGGTTAAAAATGGGGAATATCAGCCTGGAGCAGGGCAAGGAGAAGGGGAAGCTCAGAAATCAGAGCTTGACATAAAGGAAAACATCTGCAGCAGAAAAGCACCCCTGGAAAGGTGCCAGAGCTGTTCTGCAGCACTCCCAACCCCTCTGGCATGAGAGGCAGGGCGAAGGGAATGCTGGCAGCAGGACTGAAGGAACACAGCCAGAAATGTGGCTCCATCTTCTGTTTATTTATTTTGAGTGATGCCAGTGGAGGTGTGGGGCTGGGAGACAGTTTCTGAGCGTTCCCCATCAGCATTCCCAGCGCCCCAGAAGCCAATCCAAGCCTTCCCTGAGGATGCCTGAGCAGAAATACACCAGCAGCTCAGTCAGACGACACCAGGACTCCCAAAAGCAGCAGGATTTACTGGCTGTCAGCCCTAGGAAAGCATCTTCCCAAAGGATTTCTTCCTCAGGTCCCGAGCTGTAGCTCCTCTGTAATGTTTCACCTGTTAAATTCCCGAGGGGCTATCCCCGAGCTTTCCTGCTCAGGTCCCAGGAGAGGCTCTGCACATGGTGCCTCCAGGAATGTTCCCCCCTCCCAGGCACCCCTGCCTTTCCACAGCCCCCTCCCTGCACTGGGGATGGCACAGACTCACAGCTGGACACTTGGACTGGCCCAGCTGAACCCAAACGGGGGCTGTCAGAGCCATAAAGACCTGTTAGTGCCATAATTAGTGCTATGATTAGTGCCATAATTGGACCAATTAGTGGGGAGCCTGGGAGGCATCTCTATCCCCTCCTGGGCACATCCCAAAGGCACATCCCAGGGCTCATCCCAGGATTCATCCCAAAGGCACATCCCAGGGCTCATCCCAGGGCTCATCTCATCCACCCCCTGCCACAGGCAGACACCTTCCATTTGGGCTCCCCCCTCCCATCACTGCAGCTGCCCTTTGGTTACACTCGTTCCCAAAATATTTCCTGTATCCTGAGAAATCCCTGCTTTTTAGGTTGTATGGCCTGGACATGGCTTGGGTGAGAATGGGAGGGGGCAGAAGGCTGCTGGCTGCTCCATCATCTCTGCTGACAGAACCAAAGAATGTACGGGGATGAGCATGGAGCAAATCCAGAGAGGAATCAGATTCTCAGCGTGAAAATGGGATTTTCCCACACCTCAGCTTCCTGCACAGAAAACAAACCAAAGTCAAGAAAGCTGCAGGAGCAAGTTTTCCTTCCTAAAGTGAAAAGCAAAAGCCACCTGCCCTTCCTACACTGGGGTGTCTCAGGATAGATCCCTCCGTGTTCCCTACAAATGTGATGGAACATGGACACACCTGTAGGGGATTCACCCAACCCCATGGACAAAACCTCTGCCAGCCTCCTTGGCTCACCTGCTCAGAGAGCAGAGCTTCATTCCTCACCTGGAACGAAATTCCAGGAATTCCCTCAGGAATGAGGGTTTATTTGGGAGTGGCTGCTATTTATTGAAAATAAAACACCAAATCACAGAGTCCTGGATGGCAACACAGCCCTGTGGAAATGTGATCTCCCTCCACCTGGGGTGCTTCCTCTGGGAAGGGGTGAGACAGCCAAGGAGCTGCGGGCAGCTGAGGGGGTTGGGAGCAGGATCCCGTCCAGGAGCTCTCTCAAGGACTGATTTCCAGCCCAAATCAGGTCCAGGCAGCAAATGAACCCCCCAGGCCTGAGGGGAGGGTGCAGACAGCACAGCACCATCCTGCTGGCTCCTATCCATGGAGTTGTCCCGAGCTGTGGCTCCTTGGAGCTTGCCCAGGACCAGCCGTGCCAGGGCAGCACCGGTGGCAGCAGAAATCCAAATGAATCATATCAGATGTGTCTTCCCAAAAACGAGAGGGGGAAATGATCCCAGGGAGCTGCTGCTCGCCCCCACGGTGCTGCTGGGCTGGACTGGGAGGGATTCCAGGAGCAGCTCCCTCATCCTCATCCTGCAGTGACTCCACACCAGCCTTGGGACCCAGCGTGTGCCAGGGCAGCTCGGGCTGGGTGAGATTGGCTTTCCTGGGGTCTCTGAGGGGTCGGGGCCCTCCTTTGTCTCCTTTGGCAGAACAGAGAGGGCCATTCATGCCCTGTCCCGTGCAGGAGCGTGACTGTCCCAGAATAGGCTGCAGGGCGGGCAGGGAGGGGGCCCTGCACACCCCAAACTCCTCATTTATGGCAAAAGAGCCAAGGAGGAGCTGCAGCCCCTCTCAGAGGCCAAAGGGTTAACAGGTGGCCATGCCATGGATCCTGCCCTGGGGAGAGGAGCCCTCTGAGGGACAGCTCCCTGCCCTGCCTGGGGACAGCAGTGACAGGAGGGGACAGGGCCAGGTCACCCCTTGGGGCCCTTCAAAGCCTTGTTGGGTCCCACCCTGGCCCCAAAGCCCAGCCCCGGGGTCGCAGGGACGCAGTGAGGAACAGAAAGGCTTCCCTGAGCTCCAGAGGCAGCTCTGGGACAAAACTGTGAGGAGGAGACATTTCTGCACCAAAAAGGGGGAATTTCTGCCCCCAAACTGGGCCACGGATGCCCCCACCCAGCCCAGCTTTATCTGAGTCCTTCCCACCAAATTTGGCTTTTCCTGAGTCCTTCCCACCAAATTTGGCTTTTCCTGAGCATTTATCCACTAAACCTGGCTTTTCCTCCATGCCCTTCCCACCAAACCCTGCTTTTCCTGTCTTTCCCCAGAGGCTCCTGGGGGTTGCCACACACCAAAATGAGCCAGGCAAGGAAGACTGAGCTGGAGAACAGAAAGCAAAATATCTGAGTCTGATCCTTACGTGGCAATACCCAAAGAGAGGGCGAAATGTGATCCATGGGACCTCATAAAAATCCTTCTGCTCCCAAAAAAGTGTGGAGTGACAGTTCCAAATGAAACCTTCAATTTCCAAAAGAGAACACCTCAGCACCTGGATGGTTTCTGGCACCTTGGCTGGAGCAGGACAGTGTCTGTCTCTGAGTGATCCCATCCCGACCTACAGTGCACAGCCCAGACTTGGGGAACCATGGAGAAGTGGGAGAGTGGCAGATCCCTGAGAGGTGCCCTCTGCTTTGGGATGGACAGGGGAGGGTCTGAATGAGGTTTTGTTCTCTGCTCAGCTCTGATCAAGGGCAGGAGTCAATGAAGATGTAATTTTCCATGGATCATCCACGGCTTTAATTCACCAGATCTTCATGGAATCATGGAAATGACTCAGTGGAGAGACAGAGTTCTTGTGCTTTCACACAAAGAAAGGAGGAAGCAGCCAAGCCACCAGTACAGATGATTTCTACCCTGTTTTGTTTACAAATCTTGGCCCTGATAAAGCCAGGCTGGTCCTGTTCTCACCAGCAACTTGGGACAAATCTTGAAATGAGAGGGAATTTCATCCATCCCTGGGTTGTGATACAGGAGAAAGAAGGGCTGCAACGGGGCAGAAATACAACAGTGTTTCATCATTAACTTCTGAAGTTCCTGAAAGTAGCAAAGATCAGAAAATCACAGAATCATGGAATGGTTTGGGTTGGGAGGGACCTTACAGCTCATCCCATTCCGCCCCCTGCCATGGCAGGGACACCTTCCATGAGCCCAGGTGGCTCCAAGTCCTTGAACACTGCCAGAGGTGGGACCAGTCTCTCCATCTGGATCCTGGATGGCTCAGAATTGCCTCAGTGCAACTGCACAAAGCCAAACTTCCCTTTGGAGCAGGAATCCCTTTGCCCTTTAAACCCGCAGTAAGGACAGATGGATGTTCTGACTCTTCCCAGAGGAAGCACCCCCGGCGGAGGGAGATCACATTTCCACAGGGCTGTGTTGCCACCCAGGACTCTGCAATTTGCCATTTTTTTCAATAAACAGCAGCCATCTCCCATTCCTGAGGGCAGCCAGGTTCACATCCAGGTGAGGAATGAAGCTCTGCTCTCTGAGCAGGTGAGCCAAGGAGGCTGGCAGAGGTTTGTCCATGGGGTTGGATGAATTCCCTCCTGTGGTTTGGAGGAACTTTCTGAAAGCCCTGCTTGTAATCTTCTGTGTGGAGCAGAGGGGAGGCTTTGGGTCAGGATCAGGGATGGGACTGGACACGGGGGGCAGCTGCTCCTCTTTGGGGTGTCCTGCCCTGATTCCTGACCAACCATACACAAACTGCACCTCAGACAGCTTGGGGTGCTTCAAATCCATGGGAAAATTAAACCAGAGCTGGCACCTGGAAAGGCACCAGCGATGGGAGCATGGAAGGCACTCCCAGCTTTGTCCCCCCGGACCTGCCCGAGCCAGGCCAGGCTCGGGGACACCGTGCCAGAGGGACAAGGGAGGTTCATCCTTCCCTCCCCAGCTTGGGGACAGTGTGTAAGGGACGAGGGAGGTTCATCCTTCGTTCCCAGCACCTCAGGGATGTTTTCCCTCTCTGTCCCCTTTGCTGGAAGGGACCCTCAGGTCCCCCAGCTCCTGATCAGAGCACCCACCTTGCTCCTGCGCCTTTCCTCAGGAGCTCCAGATGGACACACCCTGGGCAGAGGGTCACTTGTCCCAGCTCCATCCCCCAGCCTGGCCGGAGGCTCCTTGGCTCTTGTCCCTCATGGAGCAGGGGGTGTCCAGAGCCCTCCCAGCTCCCACCCCCTCCAGTTTTATTTGTTTTTTATCTTCCCTCCTTCCCAGAGCCATCCTGTGTTTCTCCTGCTTTTCCCTCCTCCATCCCCTTCCCAGCCTCAGCCATTGGTCGCGGGGGCAGCCCTGGGACGTTCTATAAAACCACCCACCCTGGAGTCACGGGAGCAAGGAACCCGCAGCACCAGCCCCCACAAAAGCCACCTCCAGGATCCAAAGCACTGCAGTTCTCCAGGACATGCCCAGCAAGGAGCTGTGAGAGGGCTGATCCCAGGAGCACCCGAATTCGAGGGTCACGAGGAAGGTAACTGAGCTCCAGCGGGAAGCTTTGCTGCAAACACAGTGATTCCTTGTGCCAGGGCGGGCTCTTGCAGGATTTACAGCCTCCTCTGGGGATGGCAATGAAGGGACCACGGTGCCTGGGCGAGGTCCAGGATGTGGGCAGGGGCAGGAGAAACCCAGCACCCCTCGGTGGGAGCTCCTTCTGCTCCCAGGACACGCTGGACTCGGGGCAGGAGCAGCGGGATGCGGTGGTGTCACCTCTCTCCCTCCTCTCCTCGGCCCATGGAGATCGTGCTGCGGGATTTATCCGCAGGAAAGCCGTGTTTGGTGTCTGGAGGGATGAGGATGGGAAGGTGGAGCTGCTCTGGGATGGAGGAGAGGAGGATGAGGTGGAGGGTGGAGGGAGAGAAGGAGCAGGTGGGGATGGAGGAAGAGGATGGGAAGGTGGAGGAAGGAGAAGAGGGTGAAGTGGAGGATTTTGGGAGAGGCTGCCGGAGGTGGGGACAGAGGGAGAGGCTGGAGGTGCGGATACTGCCTGGGATGTGCCGGCCTCTCCTGGGCTCCCGGGGCAGGGGGCTCTCAGCCCTCACACGGCCGCTCCCAGGCAGGGTCCAGCTTTGCAGGGCTGTGGTGATGGTTCTCAGCCTCATTTTCTCTCTGAGAATCACCCCTGATGTCCATGTTATGATTCCAGCGGATTCAGCTGCGATTTGGGCTCGGCACTGTTGGAATTCAGTGGGAGCCATTCTCCAACAGCACAGCAGCTGGGCCAGGGGGTCGGGCTGGGGATGGTCCTTCAGGCACAGCCTCATCTCCCTGAGGGATCAGCAACACCAGCAGAGCTCAGAGCGTTTGGGGCCGAGCCGTGCTGGCTTTGGGTTCCCCCCTGAATAAGCTTCTTGCTGTTCCCGTGCCTCAGTTTCTCTCAGCTGACGAAGGGCTGTGCTTTCAAACACTCCAAGGTGGAAAGGACAAAGAGTAAACGGGGTGGGGACGGAAAAAGACGATTGGTGACCATGTGAATTTAATTGGAGTAAACAGATTTGGGATCAGTAAAGGCACTCATAGATAGAGTCGAGGAGAGCCAAGTCTTGGCGAGTCTGCGTGAGCCGATGCCTGCTGTCTTTGTCACGCGGTGTATGCTTCGCGCTCGTCTCCTGTGATCCCCTCATGTGAGATCCCGTGCCACGCCCCAGGGCTTCTGGGCTCTCACATTTTACTGTGCTAGGGCTCTGTGGTGGGGAGGGCAGACAGAGCCAGCCCAGGGCTCTGCGGGGGCTGCAGGGATGTCCTGGCACCCACCCACCTCTCACGAGCTTCGAGGGGCTGTGCCCTCAAAATGGTCCCTGTGAGCCCTCGGGGATCCCAGGCAGGAATTCTGAGCCGGCTCTGCCCTCTCCTGAGAGCCACAATCCTGTGGGCACAGCGGGAGGAGAGGTCAGGACATCCCCACGGATCGGGACAGCCTGGGTGGCCGGGTCCGGCGGGGGACAGGGAGGCTGAAACCACAGGAACAGGGAGCTGGGGGTTCCAGCGAGGCAGAAATCCTGGGAACAGGGCCGAGCAGGGATTTGTGTCCTGGTTTGAGATCCTTTGGGGTTTTATCCATTCTCTCTCCCGTTCCCAGCCCAGAGCAGGCATTTTCGGGCCCCGGGGATGCTGAGCTGTGCCCACGGGAGCTGGGCTGGAGCTGGGGGGCTCCGCTGGCCGGGCCATTCCCACAGAGCAGTGTCCCCAGCAGGCACTCCCGGCTGGAGCCGGATTCCCCTCGCCCTGTTACAGCCCGGGAGAGCCCGGGCCAGGCAGTCCTAGGGAGCAGCTCCTGGGCACAGCGGGTTTGGGGTCAGACCCCAGCTCTGCCCCGAGGAGCTGGAGCAGAGCCTGGGTCCGAGCTCTGATCCCAGTCAGGCTCTCTGAGCCCTGCCTCACTGGCTCCTCCAGAGCCGGGAAACCCCAGGGAATCCCAAAAAGCCTCCTGTTCCCAGTCCAACCACAGCCATTTCTCCTCCCTTCAGAGCTGGGAATTTTCAGTTTGACAAAAATGTGCCTCACCCATTCCAACCAGATTTATCCCTGTCTGAGGAACAGACTGGAATTTGCTGCCCTCTCCCACTCTTCCTCCGGGCTCATTTCCCATCCTGGGTGATCCAGAAGCCCTTTCCTCAGAGCCACATCCCCCTGCACGGTGCCACGGCCTCGCTCAGCTTTGCCCTGCTGTTGTGGGGCAGCTCCTCGGCCCTTCCTGCCGCTGAGAGCAAAACAACGGAGCAAAACCACAGAGCCAGGATATTCACTGGTGCTCCGGCCCTGGGGAGTGCTCACTGCGCCAGCAGCGGGGCTGGATGGGCACGGGGACGGGAGGCACTGGCACGGAATGGGGATGGCCTGAGCATGGGGATGGTGATGGCCCTGGGCATGGGGCCAAGTGGGCACGGTGGTTTTGGGAAGGAGGAGGCTCCGTTAACGGGGATGGGGATGGGGAAGGAGGGGCTCTGGGGCTGCTCATACACTGGGGTGAGGTGTCAGGTATCAATGGGGCATCGCTGGAAAAAGCCCCGCATCGTTCTCTCAGCAGAGCCGTGCTGCGTCTCCCCTTGCAGGGGCAGCCCTTGGGATCTGCTGGGCAGGGGATGGTGGTGAAGCTCCAGTTTCCCCATGGAACGACTGGGAAAGCTCTGCTGGTCCTGTGGGCCCCGAGGCGGAACTGCACAACTGCCCAGATGTCAACAGTGGTGCCCCCAAACTGCAACCTCAACTAGCTGGGAACTAAATTACCCAAAACTAAACCCTACAGCTCCCTGACAGGAGGGGACAGCCGGGGGGGTCGGGCTCTGCTCCAGGGAACAGGGACAGGAAGGAGAGGAACGGCCTCAGGCTGGGCTGGGAGGGACAGGGAGGGACATCAGCAGGAATTTCCTCACAGAAAGAGGGAGTCAGGCCTTGGCAGGGGCTGCCCAGGGAGGTGTCCTTGGAGGTGTCCAAGGAAGGCCTGGAGGTGGCACTGAGTGCTCTGGGCTGGGGACAAGGTGGGGACTGGGCACAGCTTGGACTCAATGGGCTGGGAGGTTTTTTCCAGCCCCAGGGATTCTGTGATTCCGTGATTTCAGATGAAGATTGGGATGGGCATGGAAGGAAATCAGGACTGGCCATGGGAGCAGCAGTGCCCTGTGCAGAAGGTGCAGTGGCTGCTCCCTCACCCTGAGCAGGGACAGGTGCCCCCAGCTGCTACTGGGCTGAGCCAGAGGCACAGGGACAGTTTGTTCTCCCTTCAGATTGTTCTTCTGAGCTGTTTGAACTCAGCAGCACAAACTCCCACCCGCAGGGTCAGCGGCTCTGACCTGCTGGGATCTGATCTGGCGCTGCTTCTGCTCACTGGGGTCAGGGAGCTCTGCAGCCACTCAGAGGTAGAACAGAATTGAATCAAAAAACGGAATTTCCCAGGTTGGGAAGGACCCACAGAATCATCCAGTTCCACCCCTTGTCCTGCACAGACCCCCCAACAATCCCCCCCTGTGCATCCCTGGCAGCGCTGTCCAAACACCCTGGAGCTCTGGCAGCCTCGGGACTGTGCCCATTCCCTGGGGAGCCTGGGCAGTGCCAGCACCCTCTGGGGACAGAAGAACCTTTCCCTGAGATCCATTGCAACGCCCAGACAAAATTTCAGGTCATTCCCTTGGGTCCTGCCCCCGCTCACAGAGATCAGGGATCGGAGCTGCCTCTTGTGAGGAGGTTTCAGCCCCCAGTGAGGTCTGACCTCGGTCTCCTCCTCCCCAGGCTGAACCATTTTCTTCTACCCAACATCCCATCCCTTTTCTACTAAACAACTCTCCCTGGTGCCTTTCTCCCCCACAGATCCAAGCAGGACCCCAGGCCATCCCAGGAGCATTATGAGGACTCCTGTCCCCAGCTCTGCCATCGCATCCCCGGCAGGAGCGATCCCAGCTCTGGCTGCTCTGGCCCTGTTCCTGGCTCTCCTGTTCCCTGGGACTCATGGACAGACCCCATGGGCGGTCCAGGAGAGCCCGGTACCCCTGGAGGTGCTGGGCCAGGAGCAGGCTTACAGCCTGGTGCAGCCCGGGCTGCTGCGGCCGTGCCAGCGTCCAACGTGTCCGAGAGCGCGGCCGGGGGCCCCTCGGAGCCGCCGCTGCTGCCCGTGTGTGCCAAACCCGCCGACATCCGCCACGTCTTCAAGTACATCAACACCATCGTGTCCTGCACCATCTTCATCGTGGGCATCATCGGCAACTCCACGCTGCTGCGCATCATCTACAAGAACAAGTGCATGAGGAACGGGCCCAACGTGCTCATCGCCAGCCTGGCGCTGGGGGACCTGCTCTACATCCTCATCGCTCTGCCCATCAACGTCTACAAGGTGGGGACACAGCAGGGATGGGGCTGCTCCCGCCACACTGCCCTGGGAGAACTCTGGGAGAAGCTGTGGCTGCCCCTGGATCCCTGGGATTGTCCAAGGCCAGGCTGGACATTGGGGCTGGGAGCAGCCTGGGACAATGGGAGGTGTCCCTGCCATGGCAGGGGTGGCACTGGATGGGCTTTAAGGTCCCTCTGAAACCCTTCTGGGGTTCCATGATTTGTGTCACTTGTTAAGGAAAGAGCTGGAACAGGGGGTGGGTTCTGGGGTACCTCAGAAGCTCAGGCCTCAGGGAACAGAAGGGCTGTGAACTCAGGCTCATTCTCATCCCCATGAGTGGGTGGCCTGGATTTCTTAAGCCTTCAGGACACATTGTCCCCACCTCTGTTTGTCCCCCACCTTGTCCCAGCTGGGTGTGGGGTGCAGTGCCTGGGTTCTGTAGGGAATTGGCTGTGCTCAAGGGTCAGAGGCTGGAAAAGGCTCAGTACACAGGGCTCTGATGCTGTCTGTGCTGGACTTGGGCTGTTTCAGAGCAGCACACCTTCTCCCATCGAAATCAGCCCAGTGGCCCAGGGTGGTGTTTAGGGCTCAGATCCACTCAAACCCCTCAGGGTGGGGAGTCAGGACGGGGTGTCTGGCCCATCCTTCATCTCTGTGTCCAGCCAGGGCAATGAAAGGTTCCCAGTGCCCAGACCATGGGAAAATGCCCGGGGCACATTCCCAGCCGTGGGAACCTCGGGGAGCTCTCCCTGCTCTCTGTGAGCTCCCCACACCTCGTGGGCACCCCCTGCTATGGCAGGAAGCTGGGAGCCCATTCCCAGAGCAGCCGTGGTTCTCCCACAGCTCCTGGCCAAGGACTGGCCCTTCGGAGTGCAGGTCTGCAAACTGGTGCCCTTCATCCAGAAAGCCTCGGTGGGCATCACGGTGCTCAGCCTGTGCGCCCTCAGCATCGACAGGTGAGCACCCACAGCCACCCCCACGCTGCCCAGCCTGGCCCTGCCCTGGGCTGGTGCCAAAGCACATCCAGGAGCTCGTCCCAGCCCAGTTCCAAGGCTTCTCTCATGTGGAGTTAGAGTCCAGCAAGAACTCTATGGAGTGGGGTTGGAGTCCAGCAGGAATTCTTTGGTGGCAGAATTGAAACTCTGCTGGGAAAGGCTGAGGGAGGATCATGACGTGGGTGAGGTGATGGGGAAGGGTGGTCAGGCTGGCCAGGGACAGCCCCCATCCCATCCATCCATGGAGCCCCCTCTTCCCATTCCATACAGAAGGTTTGGGGTGCAGGAGGGAGCTGTGGGGGAAAGGAGCTTTGGGGATGGCTCCAACCTGCACCCTCTGCTCCCCTCCCTGCTGCTTCCCTCACTCCCCTCTGCTCCTGGCAGGTACCGGGCAGTGGCGTCCTGGAGCCGCATCCAGGGCATCGGGATCCCGGTCTGGAAGGCCGTGGAGGTGCTGCTGATCTGGGCTGTGGCCATCGCACTGGCCGTGCCCGAGGCCATCGCCTTCGACATGGTGGAGCTGAGCTACTGGGAGCAGCACCTGTGGGTGTGCATGCTGGCCTCGGAGCAGAAATCCCGCTTCATGAGGGTACGTGTGCGTCCGGATCCTGATCCCAATGCAAAACCAATCCCATGTCATGAGGGTACGTGGTGCATCCCAACCCTGATCCTGATCACAATCCTGCTTCATGAGGGTATGTGTGTGTCCCAGTCCCAATCCTGATCCCTACCCCAATCCCAATCCCAATCCAATCTCAATCCCAATCCCAATCCCAATCCCAATCCCATCCCAATCCCAGTCCCAATCCCATTCCCATCCCAATCCCAATCCTGCTTCATGAGGGTATGTGTGCATCCAGACCCCAATCCCAATCCTGCTTTATGAGAGTACGTGTGCATCCCGAGTTCCATCCAGATCCCAATCCCGCTTCATGAGGGTACATGTGCATCCCAACCCCAATCTGAGCCTGACCCAATCCCGATCCTGACCTAATCCCAATCCTGACCCAATCCCAATCCCAATCCCAATCCCAATTCTGCTTCATGGGGGTACATCCCCATGTGGGTGTGCATCCCAATCCCAATCTCGCTTCATGAGACTATGCTTACATTCCAATCCCAACTCCCCTTCATAGTGGCCTGTACCCATCCCAATCCCCACTCCAATCCTGCTTCATGAGGGTATGTGTGCCTCCCAATCCAAATCCCCCTTCATGAGAGTCTGTCCACATCCCAGTTCCAATCCCAATCCCAACTGTAATCCCAATCCCCCTTCATAAGGGTCCTTGTCCTTCCCACTCCCGCTCCATGAGGGTCCATGCTCATCCCAATCCCAATCCTGCTCAATGAGGGTACGTGAAGACCCACTACGCTGCCCCATGAGGAGCAGGGATCCCAGGCAGCAGGGGATCATCCCTTCTGGGTTCCAGGGGTAAATCCACCTGGAGAGGGCACCTGGCAGCAGAGTCAGAGTGGCCACAGTGCTGTGGGGCCGTGGGGCCATGGTGCTGAACGTGGGGCAGGGAATAGGAACCTCTGTCATGTTCCACCCACTACCTCAGGTCAGGGACATCTCAGGAGGCCTCAGAGCCCCCACGCTGTCCCAGCAGCCCAAGGAGCCTTCCCTGGGCTCTCAGCTTTTATTGTGAGCCAGGAGTGAAGATCCTCATCCATGGGCATTATCCCGCTGTGCACAACAAGAGCAGTGATGGGCCAGAGGTTCAGTGGCATAGTGGAACTCAGGCAAAGTTGGACTGGATGGTCTTGGGGGCTTTTCCAGCCTTGGTGATTCCATGATTCCACGATTCCATGATTCCATAATTCCTTATAAACCAGGCTTTACGTCTGTAGGTCAAACCCATGCACCACCCTTGGGAAGGACAATCCCAAGAGCTCATAGGGCAGGGCTGTGACACTTCCTCCCACTTTAAATGTCTGTACAGGCAGCTCTGGTCCCACCCTGCCCTGTCCCCATTCCCACTGCTCTCCCTCTCCCTGCAGTTCTACCGGGATGTCAAGGACTGGTGGCTTTTTGGCTTCTATTTCTGCCTGCCCTTGGTGTGCACAGGCATCTTCTACACCCTCATGTCCTGCGAGATGCTGAGCAAGAGGAACGGCATGAGGATTGCCCTGAACGACCACATGAAACGGGTGAGAGAGCAGAGAGACTTCTGGGATTTCCCAAAGAGGAGGGGAGCTGTGGAAGGGGATCAGGAGGAGCTGGCAAAGCCTCCCAGCAGATCCTGGCACGTTGGTGCAGGGATTAAAGCAGGGAAAAGAGCCTTCAGCTCCATCATCTCCAGTACTGGGAACGAGCCCAAACCTTCTGACAACAGCCCAGCTTCATGAAAGCTCTCCTGGTCATTTATCACAACCCACACCACACTGGACCAAAGGCTGGATGTGCCAAATCCCAGCCAAGGGGTGCAGGGAGGAGTTCATTGTCCCCTCCCAGGTTTGGGAATGATTCCTTGAGGAACACCAGCTAATTGTCACCATAAGGAGGTGAGGGGTGAATGGAGGAGGCCCCATGTCCCCTGGAGCCACCAGGAGCGATGGTGGGGAGGGGTCTGGCCCATGTGGAGCTCTGCTGCCCCTTTCTGCAGCCTGGACCATCCAGATGCTGCAGGGTTCCAGGAGCAGCCTGGGCAGGGGGAAATGTCCCTGCCCATGGTGGGACAAGACGAGCTTTAATGTGTTTTCCAACCCAAACTATTCCATGATTCCATGATTTGGGACCTGCTTTGCCCCACCTGCTCCCCAGTTCTCACCTTGTCCTGTCCTCACGTCCGGCAGCGCCGGGAGGTGGCCAAGACCGTGTTCTGCCTGGTGGTGATCTTCGCGCTCTGCTGGCTGCCCCTGCACCTCAGCCGCATCCTCAAGAAAACCATCTACGACCAGACGGACCCCAACCGCTGCGAGCTGCTCAGGTGCTGTGAGATCCCGAGGGATGGGCAAGGCTCTGCCTGGGGGAGCTGCCTTCCCATCCTGCTTTGGGGATGCCTGTTCCGGGTGGCATTGCCCTCCTGATGGGCACGGAGAGGGTGGGGGAACGTGAGAAGGGTCAACTTCACTTTTGGGATGTCTCCTGGGCACAGGAACATTCCCAGCAGGGCTGAGGGCTCCTCAATTTCTGCTGGGTGGGAAGGGTCCATCTCCCTCTCCTCCCACCCATCAACCCAAATCCAGCCCAGGCCAGGGGCTGCTGCTGTGCTGGAATTGGGAACATCAGGAGCACCAGGAGAAAGCAGAGCTCAATGCTCTTGGCTTCCTCAGGGAGTGCTCCTCACAAGGAAAAGTGTTTTTTTCTTCAGAAACGATGGATTTGTGCTCTGCTCTGTCATCAGTTCCAGCCCCTCCCTGGAAGCAGGAACCCAAGCCAGGCACTTTGGAAACTCCCTCAGTTATCCATGAGCTTCTAACAGGTTTGTTCTCTCCCCTCCTGCCTTAGTTTCCTCCTGGTGATGGATTATTTCGGGATCAACATGGCCTCCCTCAACTCCTGCATCAACCCTGTGGCTCTGTACTTTGTCAGCCGGAAATTCAAGAATTGCTTCCAGGTGGGAATGACCCCTCCAGAGCTCCTGGCTGTAGCCCCCCGTCCCAGACACCACCAGGCCCAGGGGCACGAGCTGATCTTACCCCTCATCCCAAATTTTCTCTGTTAGGAGCCTCTCTTCCCAGCTCCAAGTACATCACAGCTCAGTGCCCTGCTGGGGGGAGGCTTTTGCCAGAGCAGGATTTAGGACAAGCCATAAATTCCCTGTCCTTTTGGAACAGGAACATCCCCACAAACCATCAGACCAGGGGCTGGGGCTGCTCCAAACTTTGAGCCCAAGGTGTCTGGAGATAGTTTTCAGGAGTAGTGGAGCCCTGAGAAGGGAAGGGGATGGGATGGGATGGGATGGGATGGGATGGGATGGGATGGGATGGGATGGGATGGGATGGGAGCTGGGCCCAGTCAAGCATCACCCATATTTTCTGTCCCCCAATGACAAAAACCCACAACTAAAAGGAATGCCCCAAATTTTTCTATCCTCATTTCCCATCCACATCAGGCCCATCCTGGCAAACCTGCTCCCAGCAGAGCTGCAGGACAGCAAGGCTCAGGAGTGCCACTGCCAGCACAGGGGCACATGCTGGCACAAATTTGGGAATATTTCGTTCCCTTTTCCCATTCCTCACACTGTGACCTCTCCCTCCTTGTGTCTCCCCAGTCGTGCCTGTGCTGCTGGTGCCAGCGGCCGGCCCTGAGCATCACCCCCACGGATGAGAAGGGATCTGTGGGAAAGTGGAAAGCCACGGGGCAGGAGCTGGGGCTGGACCGGAGCAGCTCCCGCCTGAGCAACAAGTACAGCTCTTCCTAAAGCCCTGTCACCTGCCAAGGACAAGGCACAGGGACAGCAGGACCCCTCTGATCCTCTCCCAGGCTTTTCCTGGCTGGGCCTGGAGCAGCTTTGCCCTCCTGTCCTACCCCACTGGGAAGGAGCTGGAGCGTTTCCTCAGGACCAGCTCCACACCCAGCCCCTGCTGCCAGCGACTGCCTCTGCAGGAGAGGGAAGGGGATTCAGATCCTCACAGGGTTTTTCATTCCTTGCAGGAAAACCAAGGGACTTCTGGCCTTTTGCCTGGGGGTGGAAGGTGGGGCGGGGGGATGTGAGTGGAAAGGAAAGGAAAGTCAGTGTGGTCACTTGGAGATGGATGTGGGGTGAGGAGGAGAGGGAGAGTGACAATTCCAGCTGTGACAGCCACCCAAAGCTTGGATAAATCCCTAGCTGTGCTGCTGGGACCATGTGTCCCTGGGGAAGGGAGGGAGCCAGGATGGATCCAGGTGCTGGGACTTCTCCTTCTGCTTGGGGTGAGCACAGAAGGGCAGTGACTCTGCCACTGTCACCCACCTGGCCCAGGGAGCCTTCAAAGCCTCCTCCTCTTCCTCTGCCCCAGGAAACCCGCCCCAGGCTCTGGCCTGGGGATAAAGGTCACCCCACCTGTGACCACAGGCCTTGGGGACCATTGTCCTGGTTCCAGACCCTCCAGCCAAGCCATGGGCTCAGCTCCCCCTCCCCAGGGATGGGAGAGCTCCTGGGCACTGCTCTTCCTTCCAGAGCAGAGCTGGCAATCCCAGGAAAGGGAAGGCAGTGACAGTTCAGATCCAGGGCCCAGCCCTCCCCTTCCCAGCCCCCCGTGGCACCTGGAAGCAGGTAATTCCCTGCCTGGCAGCAGGCAAGGGACAGGAGCCAGCTGTGCACTTCCAGGAAAGCATCCAACCTCAACCCACAGCCTTTAGCAGCTGGAATGTCACAGTCCAGGACTCCTGCGAGGGGATCACCTGCATTGGGAAAAGGGATCTCAGTGCCTGGAGCTGGTGTTGCCTCTGCCAGCCATGGGACAGAGGGGCTGCATCCTGACATGGCCTGGCCACTGTGACACCAAAGCCATGGGCCAGTTGTCCTCGTGGTCACATGGAGGTGGGAATGGCAGTGGAGAAAGTCCAACTTCAGCTGGAAGAGCCACTAGAACCAACCAAAATACAGGAAAGAGCTTCTCCAAATTTATTATTCACAATAATTCATCCCCTGGGGGATATTCCAGCAATTTTCAAGGCCAGGATGGACAGGGCCACCGAGTGGGAGATGTCCCTGCCTGTGGCAGGGGGGGAATGAGATGGACTTTAGGGTCCCTCCCAACCCAACCCATCCTGTGATTCCAGTCCATGTGATTACATTCTAACAATCACTCTTGCCTCTTCCCAAAACTTCCAGAAAGCCTACATGAAAACTTTTTTAACCAAGTTTTTGATGTTTTTCTGTTGATTTTCCTTTCTCTCTTTTCCCTCTCTCTCTCTTTTCCTTCTTTCCCCCTTTTACCTTGTCAAGGAAAAAAATGGAGAGAGGAAAATGGGAGAAGAAACGAGACCTGCAATTAAAACATTTTCCAGGGGTTGGGGTGTTTTTTTTAAGCTTAACTTTCACTGAAATGTTTATGTTTTACAAATAAATCATAAAGACAAATGGGTTTCAAGGAGAACAGACACTGAGAAATTTCAAGACCAGCCTGTTTCCCATAAATTTCCCAATCCATGGAGCAATCTGTGTCCATATTGCAGTGCTGCTGTCGGGCTCTGCTGCGTTTGTTGGTGGAAAAATGAAGTCTGAAGAGAAAACTGATAAAGACTGAAAGGTTCCAGCACAGACACCCCAGGAAAAGGGTATTTTTAATTGATTTTGCTTATAAACAAATCAGAATTCTGTGTATTTTTGTAGTTTTCCACATTTATAGGCAAACGGAGTCTGTGAGTCCAACTCAGCACCTCCCACTGCTCCCAGGAGCTCCCACTGTGGGTGTGGGACCATGGGCAGGATGAATCCCTGGCAGCAATCGGAGCAGAAGGAGCTGTGTTAGGGCAAATGAGTCCAGCACAACCCCACCAGGAACAGTCAGAGAAGCCCAGTTCACCAATTCCCATGTGCCAGGGGGATTTTATAGGGAAACCCGACATTCCCCATCCTCCCTCTCCTCCTCTGTGTGTTCCCAATAAACCACAGAGAATTTGAAGGAAATCCTGGGGTTGCAGAGGGCACCAGGGGATGGGCTGTGTCCCCTGGCCAGAGCAATCCAGAAAGGGTCACAAACCTTCAGAATTGCACACTTGACACCCACCCAAAGCTTCCCCTCAGAGAGCTGAGCCCAGCACCAGGGTTTCACTGGGGAATGCCTGCAACCTGCTAGGGAGGAGGCTCAGACATAGGGAATGGCTTCCCACTGGGAAAGGGGAGATTGGGGTGGGATATTGGGCAGGAATTATTCCCTGGGAGGGTGGGGAGGCCCTGGCACAGGGTGTCCCTGGATCCCTGGCAGTGTCCAAGGCCAGGCTGGACATTGGGGCTGGGAGCAGCCTGGGACAGTGGAATGTGTCCCCTAGTTCCAGCTGGAATTAGATGGACTTTAAGGTCCCTTCCCATCCAAAGCATTCCATGATTCTATGATTTTCCATCCCTGTGCTGAGCACGACACTTCTGCAGCATCTAAATTAATAAGCTTTATTATTAGAGAAAATAGATTTTGCAATAATGTAAAAAAAAAACCAACCAAAAACTCTCGCTGGACACACAGAATTCAACACACAGAGGTCACGCATCCATGGGATACCCATGCCATTCCCAAAGGCTACTGCATCTCCTCCTCCTTCTGTGCCCTGAACTCCTTCATGCTCCTCTGAAACCAGAGCAAAGGACAAATGTCACCAACATGACCCTGAGTGACTCATGCAGCATGGAGCCACCACCCTGCTGTACTGGCACTCCTCTGCCTGGAGCCTGTAAAAGCTGGAAGCTTTGACACTGGGAAGCACCTGGCACCAGCTGCTTCTGGAAGTGGCTGAGCTTTCCAGACACTCCAAGGGAGAGGGAGCCAGGCCACGGATCAGGCAGAGCCTGTCCAAAAAACTCCCCAATTTTCCTGTCAAAGGTGCCTCCAACACAGGCCTCGGCCTCCCTGTCCTGGGATCAAGGGAGAGAATACCCCTGGACCTCTCAGGGTATGGACCAAGCAGACCTGAGCTCTCCAGGAATAGACCAAACAGATCCTGAGCTCTCAGGAATGGACCAAACAGACCCTGAACCCTCCAGGAATGGACCCTCCAGGAGTGGACCAAGGGACAGAACAGACCCTGAGTTCTCCAGGAATGGACCAAGAGATAGAACAGATCCTGAGCTCTCTGGGAATAGACCAAGGGACAGAACAGACCCCGAGTTCTCCAGGAATGGACCAAGAGATAGAACAGATCCTGAGCTCTCTGGGAATGGACCAAGGGACAGAACAGACCCTGAGCTCTCCAGGAATGGACCAAGGAAGGACGGAACAGACCCAGAGCTCCCTGGGAATGTCTCACCTCAAAGGTGTTGAGCACATGTTGGCAAACTCCCATCAGGTCATTCAGCCCTTTCCGGAATGGTTCCACAGCAGGAAGGGCCCCTTTGGGAAAAGATGGGAACAGATGGATTAGTGACACAGAAGGTGCTTGTTTCCCCAGGCAGTCTGTACCTCCCCAAGTGTGTACCCCACCCCCAGCCCCACAGCTCGGGGTGCCAGGGCTGCTGCCAGCCAGCCCAGGTACCAGGGATGGTGCTTCCCACTGCAGCTGGAGCAGAATTACGGCAGCAGCCCATGAGGCTCAGCAAAGGGGCAGAACACTGCAGTGCCTGGCAGAGGGCAGGGGGACAGGGCTTGGCTTTATTGAAATGACTCCTGGTGGGAAGCTGGCAGTAGGGGGAAATTCCATGGGCCCTGGACAGAGAGAAAGAGCTCCAGCCTCACCTCTGGTCTGGATCCTGAAGTTGATCTTGCTTTCTGAGGGGTGTGTGATGCAGTAGCCACAGAACTCCACATCAGGGCTGCAGGAGAGCAGAGAGGGGAGCAGTGAAACCCAGGCCAATCCATGGCAAATCCCAAAAACGCTGGAGGCTTGGAGCACCCCAGACCTGCTGGAACTCTGGATGTTTCCAGAATGACTTAGGGGAAGGATGTGCTGAGGGGTAAGTCCTTGTGGGACCTTATTCCCCTGAGTTGTGGCTGGAGCTTTGCAGGGGGAGACACGACTGGCACCAGTGTGGTACCACAAACATAGTAGTGCCAGCCCTGCAGAGCCCAGCACGGGATCCTGGGTGCTTGGAATCCTCCCTGTAACCAAACCTGCTGCTGTTCTGCTAGGTGGAAGAGGGCTCCAGGGCACTGGAGGAGCTCCCTAGGTGTTGCAGGGCCTCTGTCCCCAGCTGAGCTGGGTGGTAGTGCTTTGACCCCAGCAGGAAGAAGAGCCCCTTCCTGGGCAGCAGCTTTTTTGTGTTGTTCCACTGACTTATCAGAGGGACCTTCAAGCTCATCCCATCCCACCCCCTGCCATGCACAGGGACACCTTCCACTCTCCCAGGGTGCTCCAATCCCTGTCCAACCTGGCCTTGGACACTGCCAGGGATGGGAAATCCAGAGCCCCTCTGGGCAGCAAATGGAGTCCATGGCCCAGCATAGGCTGAGCTGGACACCCAGCTACTCCTCCAGCAGCGCAGGAGGCACTGAAAGGCCTGGGTTGGGCTCACTTGGGGCTCCTGGGCAGGGGAATGTGTGAGTGGGGCTCAGGGGAGGCTGGTCAGACCCCTTAAGGGCTATGGGTGCTCTCAGGGTCCTGACCCAGCACAAGGAAAAGCAGAAGTAGCAGGTGGGAGCAGGGCTCCATGGCTGACACAAAGGCTCCATGGGTGTGCACAGAGGGGATCTGGGGCCATCTGTCTCATGAGGTGTGGATCAGGGAGGAGAAGGCCAGGGCAGGTCCCTCAGAGGCCCCACTCACTTCTTCATGACCATGTAGCGCAGGGAGTTGCCCAGGGTGTGATCCTCGTCGTGCAGCACAAATGTGACGCAGTTCCCATCCGTCCCATCCGCCTGGATCTGTCACCAGTGGGAAGAGAAGAGAAGAGAAGCGAAGCTGTAACCTCCCTGACATCAGGGACACCTGAAGGGTGACGATCAGCTCCTGTCTCAGCTTCCCAGAGTAACTGGGAGCTCTGGCTGGGCCACCTCTGCTACTGCTGTGTGACCAAAACACCGTCACAGAAGAGGGAAAGCTCCAAAACTGCACCTGGTTTTAAAACACCTTAGTCCTGACCTCCCCCTGCTTCTGTTCCCCACAGGAGGACCTCAAACTCCTGAACTTCATTACATTTTCCCAAAAGGTGTGTTCCCTGCTGTCCCTCATGTTTCAGGTTACAGCATTCACTGTCCGGAGACCGTGGACACCATAATGGAGTTTCCCATGCCAGGGAAAGCCCCGCGGTGACCCGGGGTGGGCTCAGGGGTCTCTGGGGTGGCACCTGGGGGGTTGAGATGCAGGAATGGAGGGAAGGAAGGCCCAAGGGCAGGTGGGATGGAGCTGCAGGGTGGGAGCAGCAGGATCTGGGCTGTTTCCCACAGCTGGGATGTGGCCAAGGGCGCCCTGCAGAGCTGGCTGTCCCCACCACAGGCGAGGGTGCCCTACCACTGAGCCGGGTTTGGGAATGACAGCACCACGGAACCATGGAATCACTGAGGCTGGAAAAGCCCTCCAAGACCACCGTGCACAACCACTGGCCAGCACTGCCCAGGCCACCGCATCCCCAGGTCCCACATGCATAGGGCTGTTAAACTCTCCAGGCATGGGGATCCACACCTGCCCTGGGCAGCTGTTCCAGGGCTGGACAACCCTTTCCACGAAGGATTTTCCCCTAATATCCCACCTGACCCTGCCCTGGCACAAGGTGAGGCCGCTTTTCCCCAGGAGCAGCGCCCGGGCTCCCCGCTCCACCTCCTCTCAGGGGTTGTGGGCAGCGAGCGCATCTCTCCTGACCCCGATCCCGACCCCGTTCCCCGTCCAGACCCCGCTCCCGTTCCCGGTCTCGATCCCGTTCCCGTCCCGACCCGACCCCGACCCGATCCCGATCCCGCCCCGCCTCCCCCTCCAGACCCGCTCCCGTTCCTTCCCGTTCCCGACCCCGCCCCCGTTCCGCTCCCGTTCCCGTCCCCGATCCCGATCCCGCTCCCGCTCCGCTCCCGCTCCGTTCCCGGTGCCGTCCCGGCTCCCCGTGCCGCCCTCACGGTTTCCAGCGCGGGCGCGTTGCCGCTGGCGGCCATGGCGGCTCCCGCGGCCCCCTGGCCGGAACGCGTCGGGTTGAGCCGGGCCGGGCGGGCGGAGCGCGGGCCGGCGGGGCCCGGGAGCGCCGGTGAGCGCGGGGGTCGGGGGAGCTGGGCGGCCGCGGGGCCCCGGGCCGGCGGGGTGAGGGGTCTGCCGTGCTGCCAGCACCGGGCCCGGGAGGCGCTGCCGGCGGGAGAGGCCGCGCTCGGCCCGGGGTCGGCGTTGGGGGAGAAGCGGGGACAGGCCCACGGGACCCGGCGGGGGTGCTGGGGTTGCTGGGGGGCTTTTAGTGTGTTAACGGTGTATAATTGCTGTGTTACTGGGGTGTTCCTGGCGTTTTACTGGCGTATTATTGGCTTGTTGCTGGGGTGCAACCGATATATTACTGGCGTGTTACTGGTGTGTCTGGGAGCGGAGGGGTGTCGGGATGTAGCTCCAGGGAACAGTCACAGGACGAGATGAAACTATCGCAGTTGGTGCCAGGGGAGGTTCAGGTGGGTTACTGGGAGAATTCTGTCATGGAAAGGGCTGTCCAGCCCTGGCACAGCTGCCCAGGGCAGTGGTGGAGTCCCCCTTCCTGGAAGGATTTAACAGCTGTGTGGATGTGGCACTTGGGGACATGGGTGAGTGATGGCCTTGGCAGTGTTGGGGAATGGTTGGGCATGGTCTTGGTCCTGGAGGGCTTTTCCAACCTTAACAATTTCCATGATTCTATGCTTTGGGGTGTCCGTGTTCCCTGGTTAGAGAGCTGCTTACTCAATCACTGTCATGTTCTGTGTCCTTACCCCCCTCCAAACCCTGCCATGCTGCTTCCAGGAAAGGTGAAGGGCTGGAAGACCACGTGGATTAATTTCCTTGGTCATTTGTTTCCGTGGGGTTGCACTGGGGGAAACTGGAGTAAGCTGTGTGTGCAGAGGGAAGCTGAACTTGGGATAAGTTGGAGCACAAATGTTACATTTCTTAGGCTCAAAAAGAACAGGAGAACCCTAGGGCTTCACATTGGAATACTCTGTAATGAAATTGTTTTTCCAGCTGCCCAACATAGGTTAAAGGGAAGCCTGGGCTGCTTTCTGCTGAGCTCACCCTGCTCAAACGATTATTGCAGCAGTTTGCAACTCGAAGGGTTGCAACACCTCCCCTTGTTCTGTGCTTAAAGCAGCAGCGCTGCCCTTCGCTTTCTGTAAGAGAATTTCTGCAAGTGCAGGCAGGGACCTCCTCCGTGGCTCACGGGCACTGAGCTGGGAATCATCTGGGCCACAGGAGTCATTGGAAAACAATAAATCGTCCCTACTGAGGTTTTAAACATCACATTGAAGGCTGACTCTGTGTTTCTGATGTTCTTTAAGAAGTTTATCTGTGCCTTTTATCAGTACCCTTGTATTGGGAAGGAGTTTTTGGCTGGGAGGGTGGGCAGGCCCTGGCACAGGGTGCCCAGAGAAGCTGTGGCTGCCCCTGGATCCCTGGCAGTGTCCAAGGCCAGGCTGGACATTGGGGCTGGGAGCAGCCTGGGACAGTAGGAGGTGTCCCTGCCATGGCAGGGGTGGCACTGGATGGGCTTTAAGGTCCCTCCTCCAGACCCTTTTGTGGTTTTAGGATTCTTAAGTTCAATCCCCAGAGAGATCTCAGACAGCAGCTCGTGCATCTTGCAGTGTCTTTTTGGAAGATTTGATCTTGGCTACTTCCAGCTGTGTAATATTGTTTAGATAGAAAACAGCTCTGCAAGGGGGTTGATTTAAATGGGTTTCATTCCTAACTCTTGTAACCACAGAGGGACATTCTCCAGCAGTTTAACAGATTTGTGTTACTAACAGGAGGAACACATGAGTGGTACAGGGCTGCTCAGGGAGGAAAATGTTCCCAGTTAATCTGTTTTACTGCATTTAACCCGTTCTGCTCAAAGCTAGGGCTGGTGTTACAGCAGAGCATGGGATTCTTGTCTCCCGAGTTCAGTGAGGGCCAGGGATTTGAGGGACTGAATTCTGGGAGTTGAGGCCCATGGATCTGGGGAGTCAAGGGTTGTTGATGGCTGTGAATTCGGGAAGTTGAGGGCTGTGAATTCACGGAGTTGAGGGCTGTGAATTTGGGCAGTTGAGGACTGAATCCAGGGAGTTGAGGGCCATGAACTCAGGGAATTGAGGACTGTGGGATCCTACAGTGACAGTGAGTGTCACCTCGGTGGGGTGAGTTCTGCAATTATCCGACATCAAAAGAACAGAGACTTGTGGGAATGTCTAAATCGCTTCACAATCGCCAGTTTGGGGCCAGACCTGTCCTACTCAGGGAATTGAGGTGTCTGTGCGTGGGCTCTGCAGCTCTGGGGTCCAGCTGGTCCCTGCAGGGCAGGGCGAGGGATTGGGGCTCTGTTTTGGTGTTCAAGTGCTCCCTTATGTGAATGCTCCAGGGTGACTGCAGGAGCAGACAGTGCTTCCTTGGTGCTGGAGTCACCTGATTGCTCAAGAGGCTTAGTGGTGTTTGTGAGCCCAGGCTGTGCCCTGCTGTTGCTCTAGGAGCCTGGGGCAGTCCTGGGCTGCCAAAGCCTCTGTGTGCAGTGCATCTGGAGGGACAGGAGGGTGTAGTCAAGTCCCTGGGGTTAATTTGCTGGTGTAAGGTCACTGATTCTTTGGCTCGTGCTGCTCAGGAGTTTGGGAACACTGGGGCTGGTGGCATCTGAAAAGCTCAGGCGTGGAGTGAGCAGAAACCAGAACAAAGTGTAGTTTGTGTGGTTTGTGTCTTTTGATAAGCCAGTCAGAGCTCCAGTGCAGGATGGGGGTGAGTTTAAGCTTGTGGAGAATCCCTTCTGAAGGCCTGGATAGCTGAATTTATTATTTGTTGGTCCACAGCTATTCCCTTTTTTTTTCTGGGAAAATGTGCTCTCTGTGGCCAGGTCAGACAGGAGGGAGCTGCTGTTTCTGATCAGGAGAAACCAGGACCAGTTAATCCTTATTCTGTACAGGATCACAATCCCAGAATCCCAGATGGGTTTGGGTTGCAAGGGACCTTAAAGCCCATCCAGTGTCACTCCTGCCATGGCAGGGACACCTCCCACTGTCCCAGGCTGCTCCCAGCCCCAATGTCCAGCCCGGCCTTGGACACTGCCAGGGATCCAGGGGCAGCCACAGCTCCTCTGGCTGTGGGGCTGCTCTTCCCTCTGCTGTGAGCAGCATTTAATGTGACTTATCCAAGGTTTAGTTTTGTTTCCTCCTGATAAACCTTTCGAGTCTGGTTTTGCCTTGGCTTCTCAGCAGGTGGAGGTAATGGCTCCTGCAGGAACCTTCCAAGGAATTGCTTCTTCCTTTATGTTCTAACTCTGAGTAATCTCCACTTTGGCTCATTTTCAGGTGAAAATGCTTCTGTCTTAAATAATACTGTGAGCATCAGGCTCAAGTTTTGGTGTCTTCAGGTCTGTGGAGGGTGGATTTGTGATTAGTAAGTTATTCTTGTTTAAGTGGAGGTAGGAGAGTCATCCTTGGAGCACTGGAGTCGTGCTTGGTCCCACTTCCACATCTTCAGCGCTGTGCTTGGAGGAACTGACAGGAGCTTTTGGAGGTCAGAGGCGGGAGAATGTCCCTGGAATCCGGGACTGCTTTTCTGCTCTAATGCAACCAATGTGGGGTTGATGCAGCAGCTTAAAACTGGCTTAAAAATAAAACCAAAAAACCCCAAAATTATCCTGACCTCATGTGGCAGGATGGCTGCCCACACACCCTGGGTGGGTGCATGCAGGATCAGCAGCCTGGGAGCTGCTCCAGGACAGGTTCCTGGGAGGAATTAGGAACTTTGGGCAGCTCTGCACACCCATGAAGGTGTGATTGCTCAGGTAGGTTGGGGAGGCTTGGATGGAGGAGGCTGTGGTTGGGTTTCTAAGGGGCTTTGCAGTGAGCTGGGTCTGCCTGTCCTGGGATAGTCTCAATAATTCAGGTGTTGCAAGAGAAGCCAGGATCCCTTGAAAGCATTTCCTCAAAGGCATTTGCTGCCAGCTGGAAGCACTGGAATTTCTCGGGCCATTATTTCATTAACTCTTGATTATTGCTGGGCCAGAGGAGCAGTGAGGGGAGCAGGGGAAGCCTTTGAGTTCCAGTCCCCTGAGAACCACAGCCTCAGCTGGGGCTGGACCCTGGCTCACCTGCTTTGCTGCCTGAAGGGATCACTTCCTCTTCAAGTATTTTCCCTGGAAAAGCCAATCCTGAGCTTGTGAAGTCAGTGATTCTCTGTGTTAGGGCTGTGCTGAGTCAGACCCAGGCAGGGATGCCTGGGGGAAGTAGAAGAGCAGGAGAAACTCGTGATAAACTCTGTCATGTTTGTTTGATATTCTTTTCCTCCATGACCTGGTCAGTTATTCCTGACCTCACATGAACTCTTCTCCTCTGTGAAAACTTGGGGGAACACTTCAGAAGATGCTCTGTGTGGAGGACTCCTTGGACTTTGTTTCCATGTCTCTTCCATAACCAGGACTTTCTTCCCTGCTTTATATTCTTTCCCCTCAGATATCTTTGTGCTGAGGAGTTTCCTTGGGAAGTGTGTGAAGGGAAAACTGTAATCCTTGCTTTCCCAAGTTCTGTAACCTCCACAGTCATTTCAGGTGGACACTGATGTTGTTTAATTGACTGTGATAAGCACCACCTATACTTAATGATCATCTCCTCTTAGATTGGAAAGAATTATTTGGGTTTGTTTTCTGGAATGCTGCCGGGCTGGATGGCAGAGGAGAGCTGGGAGCCAGCTGGGTGTAAATCCTGTTGTGTGGGGAACTTCCTTGTGCTGGAAGCTGCTCTTGGGTTTTGTTTCCATGTCTGTTACAGTGCATGATCACTCCTCTATGTCCTTTGCCCTTGGATCCCTTTGGGCTGAGGAGTTTCCTTAGGAAGTGGGTAAGGGGAAAACTTGCTCATCCCTGAGCCATGTCCAGGGAAGGTTGGCACCTTTGTGGGAGTGATGGGTGGGAAGCACATGGTGAGAGAGCACTTGGAGGGCAAGGGAAGGTGTCACCTCCCAGGGAGCAGCAGGTGCCTTGCTGAGAGGCAGGAGGGACAGGAAGGACAGGATGGAAGCTTGGGACAGAGGGACAAGAAGGAAGCTTGGGGACAGATGGGACAAAGAAGCTGTGCAGAGCAGCCCAGGGTCTTCCCCGTGCCCTTGGGAGAGGTGAAGGGATTGGGGAAGCAACAGAATTGGGCCAGGAGGAAGTGAAAGCAGCAGATGCAGTGTTTGGGGAGCTCTGTCGAGGGCTCTGGTGCCTCCTCCCCTCTCCAGTCATGGATGACCTGTTGTGTTACCAGTTAGGAACAGCAAAGGAGAACTTACCACGGAACTTCCTTGGAATGTTCTCCCCTTCCTACTCCTGCCACTGGGACCTCTCAGGGTCTCTGAGTTGTGCTTGGCTGAGTGCTGTGGATAGTGGGAAGGAATTGGGAGGGTGGGCAGGCCCTGGCACAGGGTGCCCAGAGAAGCTGTGGCTGCCCCTGGATCCCTGGCAGTGTCCAAGGCCAGGCTGGACGTTGGGGCTGGGAGCAGCCTGGGACAGTGGGAGGTGTCCCTGCAGTAGGGATGGTCTGGAGGTCCCTTCCCATCCAAAGTATTCCATGATTCTGTTCCCCTGGCCAGTGCTGGCACCTCTGTGCTCCCAGGTGGTTGTGTGGAGTCTGTTCTGTGAATAAATCCAGGACTTTATTCCTTTTTCCCTTCAATGCTGGGCTCAGAGCTGTGGGAGGTTTGGAGATGCCCTGGTTGGTGCTGGCCAAGCCTGGATCTGTGGAGCTCACGCTGCCCAGGTGAGCCCTACTGGGCTGCTGGACCTTTCTTCATGGCCTCATAAATCCAGAAGAGATCCATAAATCCCAGTGCCAGGGGGTGGAAAGTCTGGCTGGGCATGGCCCATGCTCAGATCCTGAAGCTCAACCACCACTTCTGCTCTGTGGCTGTTCCTAGAGAGCTTTCCTGGTTTACTTGAAATGGGTCTGTGATCTTTCCAGATGTTTCAAGGCACAGAACAGAGCAGGCAATAAACAGGGCCTATGTGCAAAGTGAAAAACAAGATTTTTGGGTTTTGTAGGATCCAAAGTCATCCTAAGTCTTTCCTAAGCAGAAAAGAGGCTTATGGATGTGTGGGATCAGTGGAGCAGCTGTCCCAGCAGGGCTTGGGCATGTGGTTCATGTGTTAAAGCTGGGCTCTGGCTGTAGATTAATGTGGTGATACTGAGCTGATTAAGAGTGTCCCTTTCTGTGTCAGCAGGGATGTTTTCCAACTCTGGAGACTTGGGGAATCCCACAATGGTTTGGGCTGGGAGGGAGCTCATCCTGTTCCAATCCCAACATCTTCCACTATCCCAGGGTTCTCCAAGCCCTGTCCAGCCTGGCCTTGGACACTTCCAGGGATCCAGGGGCAGCCACAGCTTCTCTGGCAAACGTCAGTGCTTCACCACCCTCACAACGAGAAGTTTCTTCTACATGTCCAACCTAAATTTCTTTTTTCTCAGTTTGAAGCTGTTCTGCCTTGTCCTGTGGCTGCAGTTCCTGATCCAGAGTGTGTCTCCTGCTGCCTTGTGCCTCAGGCACTGGAAGGGTTCTGAGGTCTCCACACAACCTTCTCTGTCCTTCCCAGCCCTGCCCAGGTGGATCTGTGTGCAGGAATGTTGGTCTGTAGGAATGCCAGTGCTGAGCAGAAATGATCAGTTTGCAGAAGTTCTGCCTATCCACTATCCCTGCCCTGAGCAGGGCTGATTGGGAGCTTTTACAGCAATGCCAAGGGAACACCCACTGGAGTCTCTGGGTCATGGAAGGGATGTTCTGGTGGGACTTGGAGCTCGGGGCAGGGATTTTGGTGCAGTCTGGGATCAATCAGAGCACTGGGCTGTGGCACAGCTGTGAGACTGTCACTCCCATTGTGCTCCAGAGCTGGGCATGGGTAATTTTGCCACGAATGAGCAAGCAAAAGCCTAAAGGGTCAGGTGGAGAGCAGAAAAGAGCTCTAGGTGGGAGCAAGGCAGAGGGAATTCATGGTGGGATTGGGGATGCAGGGCTGTGGTAATAAAACCCCTTTCTCTTAAGGCTTTTGGTGTCGTGAGCAGAACCTAAAAGGGGAAATGAGAGAGCTTTGTGGTCATGGGGTCCAGACTGGGACCTGGCCACATCCTGGCCTGAGTGTCGGGGGGGGCTCTGCAGGACCCCATGCCCCCTGCAGGTCCCCGTGCCCCCTTCAGGTCCCCTGCCCCCTTTCAGGTCCCTTGCCCCCCTGCAGGTCCCCGTGCCCCCTTCAGGTCCCCGTGCCCCCTTTCAGGTCCCCGTGCCCCCCTTTCAGGTCCCCGTGCCCCCTTTCAGGTCCCCGTGCCCCCCTTTCAGGTCCCCGTGCCCCCCTTTCAGGTCCCCGTGCCCCCCTTTCAGGTCCCCGTGCCCCCCTTTCAGGTCCCCGTGCCCCCCTTTCAGGTCCCCGTGCCCCCCTTTCAGGTCCCCGTGCCCCCCTTTCAGGTCCCCGTGCCCCCCTTTCAGGTCCCCGTGCCCCCCTTTCAGGTCCCCGTGCCCCCCTTCAGGTCCCCGTGCCCCTTTTGGGTCCCTGTGCCCCCCTTCAAGTCCCTGTGCCCCCCTGCAGACCCCATGCCCCCCTGCAGGTCCCTGTGCCCAAGGTCCTGAGCTCACCCCGCTGTTGGTGTCCCCAGCAGGGGCAGCCATGGCCATCCTGTTTGCTGTCGTGGCGAGGGGCACCACCATCCTGGCCAAGCATGCCTGGTGTGGAGGGAACTTCCTGGAGGTGACGGAGCAGATCCTGGCCAAAATCCCATCGGAGAACAACAAACTGACCTATTCCCATGGGAGGTGAGTGACCCCTCTCTTCTGGGTGTAGGTCTGGGAGACACGAGTGAGGATGGATGGGAATGGGAATGGGAATAAACTGGGAGTATGGGATGTATGGGAGTGTCTTTGGGGGTTTTTCTGTCATTCTGGAATGTTTTTCCATCCAAATTCCCATTTGGAATGCTGATGGAATGTGCAGTCAGCTCAGCAGCTACTTTTATTGCCCAGAACTTTGCAGGACAACCACGATTTGAGTTTAGCTCCAGCAGCAGCACCAAGGCAGTTGATGCAAAATCAAGTTTTCATTTTTATACAATTCCAAAGTGAGCTGGAGGGTGCCTGGCTGTGGAATCTTAGGAGTTTGGCTTATGGAAGCTTTCCCTGGGTTTCTGAGGCTTGAACGTGGCTTTAGGTAAAACTGTTACCCTTCCTGGGCTGCCTGTGGATCCTGGTAGATCATGTGGAACCTTCCTTAGCTGCCCCAAATGCAATCTGCAGGACTGAGGGATTTTTCCCAGGATTTTTCCAGCTCTGTGGACAGCCTTTGGTCAGTGCTTGTAGGACAGAGGGGTAAAAAGTTTCATCATCTGGGACTTCCTGCATGTGGGAAGTCAGTGAGTCAATGGGAACAAACTAAAACAACTGTGGAAAAGAACAAATTTAGAGGTGTTGGAACCCATTCCAGCACTTTTTTTTGAATTGGCAGCGTGGCTGTATCCTCTCCGGTGCCCAAGCTGTTGTGTCAGAGGTGTTCTGACGATTCAGGAGATGAGAACCCACATCCCTCCGTGCCTTGGGAATACAGAAAGTTCCTGTGGGAGATGTTTTTGAGGAAGTGCCTGCTCTGGACTCTGGCACACCTTGGGTGCTGCAGCTTTTCTTTCCAGATGGAATTTTAAGGACACAGTTGCTCCTGTCTGTGAAAGGAAATAACTTTGCCTTGAGTGCTGTTCAACGAGCTGAAGACTTGTGTTTGAAGAGTGCTGTAGTGAAGTTTTAGAGATAACTGGGGAAAATTGGGAAAGCTGTGAAGCTCAGTGAGCACACAGGGAGTTGTTTCTCCTGTCTGGAGGATTCCCTGGAATCTGCCCAAGATAGTTTATCCTGTTCTGAAACAGGAAAAACTTGAGTTTCTTTGAACTCCCTAAATTTATTTACTGAGTTCTTTTTGGTTTTAACTTCTGTGGTTTTTACACAATCTCCAAGGAAAAGCAGCCCTCTGGCATTGGGAATTCTTGCTCTGTCTCTGCTCTTGGGATCCTTCTTGTGTCTCTGAGGAGTCTACAGAGTGGTACCAGACAACTGCTCCTCATTCCTTCCAGGAGAGTTGTGGATGTGCAAGGATTTTTGAACTTTTTAATGGGAATAGACCTTCAGGCCAGAAATCTGTGCCAGGGTAAGTGAGGGTGCCCCACCCTCATTTACCTGGACATTTGCCTGGGATATGTTGGCATCTACTACTAGGATTTTCTCTTCCCAGCCCCCAAGGCCCCACAGGCAGCAGTGTCTTCTAGAAAATGAGTCCTGAGACAGCTTTGAATGACCTTTCCTTCCTTATTTTCAATTCCCTGCAGTTACCTGTTCCATTACATCTGCCAGGACAGGATCATTTACCTGTGCATCACAGATGATGTGAGTATTGGGGCACAGCCCTGGCCTGGGCAGGCTCTGGGGAGTTTGGGAATGTTGGTATCCATATGGCAGTTTTCAGTGAGGGCTGATCTGAGGTGCCTTTTTCTGCTACTGGAGCTGCTCTAACATCAGTTACTTTGAACTCAGCCTGGAGCTCCGATCAGAGTCGTGGATGGTTTGGGTTGGGAGGGACCTTAAAAATCATCCCATTCCCAGCCCTGCCTGGGCAGGGACCTTCCACTGCCTGTGCATTATGAGTTTTGGGGTGAAGTTCTTGCCTTTGCCCAGTTTCTCTCCCAGTGCAGTGGGTTGGTGGTGCAGAGACCATTCCAGTTGCAGTGAAATTTGCTTGGTGCCCCTGAATTCTGAAGGAAAACCTCCCCTGGGTGCAGGAAGGTGCCAGGCACAGGACTAGAGCTGGCAGGGCACTGGGGCTGCTCTCAGAGCCCAGGGTTAGCAGTACCGTGCCCGTGTCACCCCAGCCAGGCCAGCTGGGACTGGGCACTGCAGTCCCCCCATGCCCTGGGCAGGCTGTTGTTCCTGACCTGCTCTGCTCTCCTTCCCCAGGACTTTGAGCGCTCCAGGGCCTTCACGTTCCTGAACGAGATCAAGAAGCGCTTCCAGACCACGTACGGCTCCCGAGCGCAGACCGCCCTCCCCTACGCCATGAACAGCGAGTTCTCCTCGGTCCTGGCTGCACAGCTGGTGAGGCCTGGCCTCAGGCACTTCCCTGGAGCCAAACTTCCCCCAGGAATCATCCTCGTGGTTTCTCCCTGCCAGGGGGCCTGAAGCCAGGCTGCTCCCACGCTGCAGCTGGGTTATATCAGAGTTCAGAGGGAACATGGGTTGGGGTTACCAGTGATGGATGGACTGGAGAGCAGTGCTTGATGGGAGCACTGGAAATGTCTAGACTGGCTCCAGTTACCAACCAGTGCAAGGGAATGTCACTGTCACTGAGGGCAACACTCCATTTACTGGTACCCCAGTTCTGTTCAGCTTTAGAACTTGAATCTCTGGTAATCCCTGTCTGCCTGTCCCTTCCCTTCCTTGCCCTCCATGGCAATTCCAGTGGCTGCTGGAGTGTCCCAGGATGTTTGCTGGTGGCACTGTGTCCTTTGCAGCAGGAAGGAAGTCTGGGCTTAGATTACAGTCAGGAACAGAGCCATGGTCAACTCTCCAGCTGGTTTTCACTGAGGCTCCAGGGTTTCCATTCCCCAAATGGGCAGAGTGGAAGGAAGGCATTTCTGGGGCAGGATAAATGACTTACAAAAGGTCCCTGAGTTGAGATTTGCCTTGGACTCTTCCATCCCCAAAATGAGAAGTGTGAGGGGATTACAAAAGTGAGGGAGTATTTATTTCAGCCTCAGTTTGTCCTCTGGAGCTGATCTGATGTCAAGGGCGATGCTGAATTCCAAGAGCAGGCACTGTGGGCAGAATGAGCTGTTCCATTGCCGTGGCTCCAGGGTGGATTCTGCACAGGCAAATCAGTCACAGTCCCATTTAAAAAAACTCTGAACTATTCTGGCTACTCTGGGTGTGTTCTTGGGCTCCTGAAGGACAAGGCTGGGCTGGAATCTGCTTCCCTCTTGGAATTCTGTGCTGATGTAATTTCCACAGGGCTCTGACAGAGCCTTGCCCAGCCCATTTTCAGGAGAGCTCTTTGCTGCTGTGAATTTGGGTTTGTGTGTTTGGGGTGTGCAAAGCCCACAGCTGCCACACAGCAGAGATCTGAGGTAACTGTGTTGGTCTCTGTATTTTATTCCCAGCAGCATTTGGATGCAGTTTCCAGAGGACTTCAGTGCAGTATTTGCATCACCCTTCTAGAACCAGAGGCATCTCGCAGAGCACTTCATTAGCTTTCTTCTAATTAACTTGGCTTGCAGTGTAACCTGGATCTGCAAACACCCTGCCCTGCTGCAGCGGGGGAGAGGAACAGGGAGCAGCTTTTTGGTGTGGGATTGGGCTGTTGTTGAAACAGGAGCTGTGAATGCAGAGGGAATGGTGCAGTTGGTGCTTTTCCTGGGATTTGGGCTGCAGTGCAGGGCCAGCAAGGTTGGGGAAGGACAGGGCTGCTGTTACAGGGAGTAATGTTCAGGGGAATGGAGCAAGTCACTTGGAAGATAGAGAAGGAATAAGGAACTGCCTGCCCAGTGTCCTGGAAGATCAGTGGTGCTGGTAGTGCTCCAACCCTCAGGCTTTTCTAGGAAAGGCCTTTGGATCTCATGCTGGAGACTCTGCAGAGCCTTAATTGACTACAAACAACTTAATAATCTGAGCAGTGCTGGCTTGGGGGATTTGAGATGTCCCTTGAATTGAAGACAGGATGTCCTTGGAATATTTGCCTTAGGGCTTGTCCCCCCACTGTAGCTGGGCTGTGCCTGTGGGGTAGAAGGCTCTCAATGCCCTGCTGGGGCTCTTCTTGTTGATCTCTGGAGAGGGCCAGGTTTGGGGGTGTCACAGGTGCAGGAGCAGGGGCCCTTTGGTGGGGACAGCAAAGCTCTGGCCTCCAGGTTTGGGAATTCTGGACCCCTCCCAGCTGTACCAGCTCTGTGTAGGGTGCAGGGTGAGGCCAGGGCTCTGAGGGAGGATTTGCACCTGCATTGTTCCTGCCTGAAGTTTGCACTGGGGTTTGGCACAGGGTGACTGGTGAAGGTGCTTTGGAGCAGGGACAGTCACATGAGTTCATTGCAGGAGCTGCTCCTTGGCTTCCACAGCAGAGGGAGAACAAGGAATTATGATGCCAGTGCATAATAAATGGGATTAACTTCCTGTGTGGGAGAGGGCGGAGTTCTGCCTCTCCAGGCTTTGATATATGAGGACTGGAACTGTGGGAAGTGCTGACTCATCACTTTATAGGCTGCTCAGGGCTGGAGGATTGGATTATCAGAAGAGCCAGGCAGTCTTTGGAGCAATGGGGCTGTTACTCCTCTAAAATCCCAGCCTTTCCATCTCCCTCAGGCTGAGCTTTTCCATGTTCCAGGAATCAGCTGAGGGGAATTCTGTGATGACAGAACCCTTCCCTCCCGTGGCTCCATGGGATGTGCAGGAGCAGGGATGCTCTGCAGGTGGTTCCTGTGTGAGGCTGAGGGGGAGGCAGAGATCCTGCCCCAGCACAAGTGCAGTATGCAGAGGATCCTGCAAAGGGAGGCTGTGCATCCACTAAAACCAGTGCCCAGCTTTGATGGTGGCCAGTCTGAAATCTCCTGGAAATCTCCCCCTGAGGAGAAGGTGGGGCAGATGCTGGATTTGGTGCTATCACTATGTGCTGACTGCCTGGGTGGGGGTGTCAGTGTCAGACTGTCACTCCCTGTGCTGTCAGAAATGGATGCAAATTGAACCTTACCCAGAATAAAATCGGGATTTAAGCAGCCACATGGGTGATCATGGAGCAGAGCAGTTGTGATGGGAACAGTGACCTAAAATCCATGCAGGAACAGCAGAACTCAGTTCCTGCTGCTGACTGCACCTCGATTTCCCCTTCCTTGGGTTCTGCAGACACTGAGGCTTCTTTAACCTGGTATTGGCTCATGCTGTGCTCACCCTGCCTGAGCTGTGCAGGCACCAAAGGATCCCTGGGATCCCAAAGCAGGGGGGAACAGTCTGAGTGAATCCCTGTCACTTGTGAAGGGGATTGAGGGGGAGGGATGACAGGAATGGTGCTCAGGATAACACACCAGAAGGGTTGGGAAACTGTCAGTCAGTGCTCATATGTTCTGTGGGGGGGATCCTCTGAGATGGCTCCAGGACATGGGATGGCTCCTGGCTGCTTTATTCCTTTTAGAAGGGCAATCAGGCCACTCAAACCACCCACCTTCAACATCTGGAATGGCATTCCCAGACTCTTGGTTTTGTGAGGTTCTGTTTTCACTGGATCCTGGTTTGTTCAAGGTCCTGTTTTCCCTGTCTCCTGGTTTGCTGAGGTCCTGTTTTCCCTGACTCCTGGTTTGGGGAGGTCCTGTTTTCCATGAATCCTGGTTTTGGGAGGTCCTGTTTTCCCTGACTCCTGGTTTGGGGAGGTCCTGTTTTCCATGAATCCTGGTTTGTGGAGGGTTCTGCTCTCACTGCCTGCTCTCTGTTGCAGAAATACCACTCGGAGAGCAAAGGCCCAGACCAGGTGGCAGAGACACAAGCCCAGATCGATGAACTCAAAGGGATCATGGTGCGGAACATAGGTACTGCTTCACCTGGGAAATACCCTCTGCAGCTGCTTTTATTTGGGGTTTGCGCTTTGACAAGTCTGACCATTCCAAAGAGAGGGTTGGACCTGGCATTGACCAAAATTTAGCCTCAAAACGCAGCCTGTGTGATGTGAGGCTGTTCCTTAAGTCCCTGGCAGTCCCAGCAAGGCTGGGAACTGCAGCCAGGGGCTCCTGGCTTGGGGTTGGGTGTTGGGAGCAGCCTTTTGCACTGGGATTTCACCTTCAGATCTGGTCTCTTTTCCCAGATCTTGTGGCACAAAGAGGAGAGAAGCTGGAGCTGCTGATTGATAAAACAGAGAATCTCGTTGATTCGGTGAGTCTGAGGAGAACCTGGGAATGGGAAATTGGTGTTGCTGCACCAGCTGTGCTCCACAGGGAGCAGGGGACCAGCACCTGGAG
This sequence comes from Malurus cyaneus samueli, assembly GCA_009741485.1. Lineage (NCBI taxonomy): Eukaryota > Metazoa > Chordata > Aves > Passeriformes > Maluridae > Malurus > Malurus cyaneus. The sequence continues at coordinate 132,621 of VKON01000101.1, read as the reverse complement.
ACTGGAGATCTGCAGGGAATCCTTCCCCCATCAGAGCTGTTTCACAGCTACATCCCAGCTTGGGAAAGATCCAGATCCCCCTTGCTCCTCTGTGCCACAACCAGCCAAGGGCTGACACGTTCTTGTCCCCATCCCTTGTCCCTGAGGTGCGGAAAATCCCCTCTTTATCTGCAGTGATAGGAAAGATAAAGCACAATTAATACTTCCCTGGCAGCCCAGTCTGAAGGCAGCTGAATGCAGATAAACCGGAAAATGTGCATCTGTGGAGTTGGTCTGATAGCAGCAGGGAGAGTGTGGCTGATTTAAAATTTAAAACGCCGAGTTGTTCCATCTAAATAATCCTTAAAGACTCTGGAGCTGCTTGGAGTGTTTCTGAGGAAGTGAAGACTAAAAAAAAACCCAAATTAATGTAATTATAAAGCACTGTTATCTAGTAAAGTGCTGTGCACTCTGGAAGCTTTTTGTCTTTCCACTGGGAATCCCTGGCCCTGGCTCAACATCTCCTCTGCAGCATCCTGGCTAGGTGCCCAGTTCCTGTGGCATCCAACCTTCCAATCCTCATCCTGGGAGAGTGCCAGGAGCTCTGGTGTGGGGCTGGTGGGGATCCAGTCACCTCTGAGCTGTCAGGAGAGGCTGAAGTGATGACTGGAGCTTACCCAGCAGGGAATGGTGTCCTCCAGCTCCCAGGTGTTCAAACCTTTCTACATCCTCAGGTGGTGGCAGGAGTGAAAGCTTTAGGGAAAGGGACTAGAATTCTTTCAGCAGCTGGGCTGAGTTCATGGAGGAGCTGTCCCAGGGAGTGCTGGTTCTTGGAAACCACAGGGAAGGGATGGGATGGGATACGTGTCAGTGTGAATGTCCTACAGCTCAGCAGGGAGATCCAAGGCTGGCATTCCCCACCTTGGGAATGGGCTCAAGTGGGAGGGAATGAGGCAGAAGTGCAGTTCACAGGGATGTGGTTCCTGCCTGAGCAGCCTCGTGGAGGGTGTTTGGTTTGGTGGGGAAAGCTGGCACGACCCAGTGGAATGAGCTGCTGGAATGGCTGGTTCTGGGCATTGCTGCATTTCCCTGGGCAGGTGAATCCTTCCTGAGCTGTTCAGGGAATGTATGGGAATGACTGCACTGACCCAATCTGGTGGGGGTTTTGGTGCCCAGACCATCTTGAATGAGGAAGTGCAGGATACGGAGATGAGACTTGGAATGGGACAATTACAAGCTTTCCACAACAGGTTCCCAGAGAAAGCTGTGGCTGCCCTGAATCCCTGGAAGTGTCCAGGTGTTGGGCAGGGCTTGGAACAACCTGCTCTGGTGTCCCTGTCCATGGCAGGGGTGGAATGGGATGAGCTTTCGGTTCCTTCCAACTCAATCCATCCTGGGATTTTCCTTGTTTTCTCTTGCAGTCAGTCACTTTCAAAACCACCAGCAGGAACCTTGCCCGAGCCATGTGTATGAAGAACCTCAAGCTCACCATCGTCATCATCATCGTGTCCATTGTAAGTGTGGAGCACAGGAACCTGCAGCTCCTGTGCCAGGCTGAACCTCTGGAGAACACCAAAGCCACGTCACTGTCCTGAGATCTGTGTGTGCTCAGCTCTGCTGGGAAGAGTTAAATGAGTGTTCTGATGGTCTTGGGTGAGGAGAGGGTGAAGGGTCTGGGACATGAGTCCTACAAGGAGTAACTGGAGGGGCTCAGCCTGGAGAAAGGAAGCTCAGTGGGGAGTTTCTTGCTCTGCAAACACCTGGAAGGAGGTTGTGGTGAGATGGGGATTGGCCTCTTCTCCCTGGCACCTGGGAAAATGGCCCTGAGTTGTGTCAGGGAGGTTCATGTTGGATATTAGGAAAAATTCCTTCCCTGACAGTTTGGATGCAGGGAAGTGTTGGAGTCACCATGGAGGTGTTCAGGAAACAAGTGGATGTGGCACTTTGTGACGTGGTTTAGTGGACGTGGTGGGATTTGTTCAAAGGTTGGACTCGATGATCTTGGAGGTCTTTCCCAACCTTTGTGGTCCTCTGAGAGGAGATGGGAGCACCATGTACATGAGCTGCCTGCTGCACCCCAGGAGCAGCTGGCGGGCCCTGCTCAAGCTGGGGTGGCCTTTTAGCCCTCAGTCCTGGGGATCTCATGATGTAACTGTGAAGAGGCTTTTTTTTGGTGTGACAGTTCCCCTCCAGCTGTAATAGCTGTAGATGGAGCCAGGTGAGGGTGTTGGAGTGCACCTGCATGGTTAGGGTGGGAAGCACTTTGTCACCTCCTCCATGAGGACAGTTCTCAGCTGCAGGGATGTGGAGGGGGTGGAGGGTGCTGGACAAGTTCTCTGAGGCTTTGACAGTCTGGGGTTTCCAAGCGTGTGTTGTGGCAGTCCATGAATGCTGGAAATTAGGAAATCCCTAATTGCTCCAGCATTGCTGTTTTCCCACCCTAGGTGATCCTGTACATCATCCTGTCGGCGGTGTGTGGCGGGCTGGCCTGGCCCAGCTGTGTGCAGAAGTAACTGGAGCTGGTGCTGGTCACTTGGACATGAGGCAGAGTGTGAAGAAGCAACCTCCAGAGCAACTCGCGCCTGTCACCACTGCCACCTTCCCAACCTCCAGGCCCTCTAGGACTTCAGACTTTTTGCCTTATCACGTGAACAGACCCAGCTGGTCGCTGCTCCTGCAGCTGTGACCTCAAGAGCGGGCTGGGTTGATTACTTGAAAGGATTTTTTGTGTTCCTTTTGCTGTCCCAATGCCACCCTTGGGGAGGTTGTGTGCATGCTGGCCCTGTGTCCGTGTGGCTTTGCACCTCGAGGGGGACAGGAGTGGCTGCAGCTGGGATGGTCAGAGCGGGCTTTGGCGTGGGCTGAGCCAGACTAACGGGCCCAGAGCCTCCTGCACATCTGGCCACATGTGGCTCTCTGCTGCACCGTGTGGAGGTCCCAGGTTAATCCTGGTCGGGACAAATGGAGCAGGCTCTGGGCTTTGTGCACTCACAGGTGGAGGTGCTGCTGCTGGAGGAATGTCCCTTTTCTGGAGGTGATCCTGCAGGTGGGAGGAGGGTGTGGGTTCACCTCAGTGTTTGGAATGGCTGCCTTTTCAGCCTCACTTCTTCCTCATCTCCCCCTGCACTGGTGGCTGAACGGACACAGTAAAGGAGATGGTTGCACACGGTTCAGGGGGCAGGAACGGATCTGCTTTCTCACAGATGACTTCTCCTGCTCTTCTGTGGATTGTGGACTACAATGAATACAATTCTGTCACTGGCTACAGAGAATTTGGGGCCAATCTGGCTTGATGAGGTATCAGGGAGCTGCTGCTTGTGCTTCTCTTGAAAGGTGTGCACTGAACTGGAGGACAGGGAACGGGTGGTGTTGGTGGCTGGTGACCTCCAAGGTCTGGGGGAGAAGGGCTCTGCCAGAGGATGTAGGAACGTTCTCTGCAACGATTTCAAACCAAACCCAAGGCTGGTAACCAAATGCAGGCTCAGGGGCGCTGTTTCTGTCCCAGCCAGGCCTGTCTGAGGGAGCTGGAGGGGCCTGGGTAAGGGCTGGTGGCACATCTGTCCTGGAGCTGATAGGCTCCTTTCCCAGGGAAGAAACACAAATGCCATTCAGCAGGGAAGGAATCTGCCTTTGGCCCAGGGAAGTCGAGGTATGGGAGGGGGAGGCTTCATTCAGTGCTTGGAGCACATGGTTGATACCCGAGGGTCCTGGTGACACTGGCAGAGTGATGATGTGGCTCTGCTGCTCCTTCACGTGTGACACTGGGAAACTCCAGGATCAGCAGGTCCCAGATACAGAGTTCTCCTATATATAGTGGCTCCTTTGGCTTTGTTTTCTGCTGGCCTGAAGTTTCAGCACTGGTGATTGGATCTTGATATCCACCAAGAGTCAGTGGCCACTGGCACCTGCTTCTCTTTGTGTTCCTGAATGTAAAGCTTAGAGAACCCCTCCCTGCAGCTCCTGCTCCTTCAGCCCCAGATACAGCTCTGCATGTTTTAGGGATCCTGCTGTTGCCATGTTCATTTGGATGATTTCTTGTCTTATGTACAACTAATTTTTAAAGAAAATCCTTCCTTTCCTTCTCAAGGATGCACTGAGGCATTAGTGTAAAAATGACATTACCTTGATTTCAATAAAATTCCTGTACAGAAAGCAGACTTCCTTAATTTTGTGGGAGTCTCTGACCTACCCTGGGAACGCTCAGTGCTGATGCAAGATTAGGTTTTGGAAGCAGGCTCATGCATCAGGATGAGGGAATTGGATTTCTACTTGGACTTGCAGAAACTGTTGGAGTTGTTGATTGTTATCTCAGTTTCAGGCAAAGTTGCAATTTTAAGGATATCAGCCAGGGCTTGGGATGATAGAGAATACTGGAAGCTTAAGGGAGATCACTTGGTATGAGAGCAGCTCAGAAAACAGGAGGATAAAATTAAATGAACAGCTCCTGAGTGTGATGGTTCTGACAGAGCTGTACTCAGTGTTCCCCTCCTGAACTGGGACAGCCTCTGCCAAGTGCTTGTCAGCATCAGGTTTCTGTTGAAAACACCTGTGAATCCAAGTAGAACCCAACCTCAGCACCTTTCTGCTGCTCTGCTCAGCCTGGAACTGCAGCCAGGTCTGCATGTCCACAGCCATCCAGCCTGGAAAACTGTGGGAACAATGTCACCATCTGACAGGCTTAACTAGGATGTAACCTTCAACTATTTAATATTTTACTCTTTCATGAAGTTTTTGTTCTTTACGTACTGTTAAATATCCATGAAAGAGCAGCAGCACCACTCAGGTGGCCAGAGAAAGGCAGTGCCTGGAAAACCACCTTGGCAATACAGAGCACAGGAAAGACAACAGAATCCTCAAGTAATACAGAAAGCAAACAGATGTTGCTGGTCTTGTGCCCTGGGAAGAGCTGACCAGTTCCAGCTGTGCCAGCAGGCAGAAGTCTTAAAAGAATGCTCTGCAAAAGGGAAAGGTCTGACTATGCAAACTCAGTTGTGCTGCCCCTGTGGAAGGGAGGGGGTTACAGCCGGGAACTGAGCAGCAGCTCCAGCTGAGGCTCCCGGGCCTCTTCACTGCCCTTTAACTGCTGCTGGTGACGACAGGAGTGGTGACCCAGGAACACTTGTGGGCCCTCACAGCACTCTGGTGCTGTCTGTTCCTCTTCTTGATCACAAGTGCAGGATCCTGCAGAGCTTCCCCTGTGGTGCTTCCTGCATTTGGTTCTGCTCAGGCCATGTGTGGACATTTCTGAACTGGCCCAAACTGAGGGCTGTGGATTTTTTCCTGTACTAACACCCACCTTGTCCTTCTGAGCTCCAAGGAATTAAAGGTAAATTTCACTCCTTGCATCCCACCAGACTTTAATAGAGCCCCGTTTATCCTCATAGGGCTCTTTTCTGTCAGAAAAGCCTCATTCCTGCCACAAAACTCACTCCATGCCAGGTTCACTGTCAGAATAAAGCAGATCTATTTCAGCACCATAACATTTTATTAAACTACACTATCAAAGTCACATTGATGGCAGGGAGAACATTGCTATCAGTGCATATTTCCTGGACTAAGACTGTATTTGTAGCATCCAGCACTTGCTGAGGAAAAGGACACTGGAACAGAATCCTTAAGAGATAGTAGAAAACTTCTGCAAAAGTCAGGGCAGTTGGGAGCCAGCTGAGAGCTCAAACGCTTCAAGACAAAGTTGTCAGGGAGGGCAATTTGTAAAAAGTTTACTTTTACATGGTGTTGAACTTGCTCAGCTGAGGTAAGAAGGTGCTGGTGATCAGCAGTTTGTAACTGGCATTGCTGTCCCTACCTGTTCACATCCCACACAAATATTGTGTACTGCTCCTTGTGACCTGTGCTGACACCTGGATACGACAGCTCAAAGTGTTCTACAGTTATAAAAACCTGCTGCAGCTCTAGACCAAACAATAAAAAGTAGCAGCAGGAAATATCATTCTATACAGAAGTTAAAAAAAAAAAAAAAAAAAAAAAAACAACCCAAACCAAACCCAGTTGAGTTTCAGACAAATATTAGAGTACATCAGGTTGGATTTTAAAAGTCTCAATTCTAACACCTATGTCACTATTTCTACTCTCCACGAGCTCTGCCACAGCACCAGCTCAGAGCTGCTTCTGGCACAGAGAGGACACCCCAGCCTTCGCAGCATCCCTGGGAGGGGATGGTGACAATCTTCCCAAGGGCTACAGGCAAGGGTGTGGATGAAATAAGGCTTTTTCAGTCTTCCTGGGAAGACTCAGGGTTCAATGGAGTGTTGGAGCCGTCTGTCCCAGCACTGGCTCTTGGCAGAGCAGAGGTGAATGGTGAGAGCACAGGAAGGAGGAGTATGTACAGCAGTCTGCAGGGAGAGGGGCTCAGCTGCCTTTTGCAGTGAGGTCGTGCCCAGCCAGCTGGGATCTGCTCCACGGAGGCCTCGGGGAGTGTCAGTAGCAGCCATCCTTCCAGGAGTCATCCTCGGAGGCCTGCGGGTCTGTGCTGCCTGGAGGAACCTGGGCAAGACAAAACCACATGTCAGGGACAGCTCCAGGCAAATGCCTGCGGTGGGCATGGCTTTGGGGTGCCAACATCTCCCTGCCATGGGTGAGGTGCTGCTGTCACATCTTGAGCACCAGCAGCACCAATTTCAGGCACTGAAAGGAAATTCAGTGCCTGTCACGGGGTGCTTAAACCTTGATATCTGCCAAGTTAACACCATTGTGGCTTTAGCCCCTGATTGAGTCCAAGAGAAATATTTTTCCATGCAAACATAACTGAACATATGAAAAATAATCAGGTATGTAGAATACTGATATAAATTAAGAGCTTAAAACCTCCCTTTTTAGTATGTTTTTAAAGTAAGTAGATACATTTCAATGTAAGGCTCCAATGGGACATGATTGCTTATTAGTCTGATATAGCAATTATGGCTGAATCAATTTAATTTCCCTCAATCATGAAAGCTTGGATTGTAGCATAAATAGCTGTAAAAATAGCAAGAACAAACATTTTAAGTTTTAGAGAGTGATGCTCAATGTTCTGCTTTCACCCTGTGTTTAAAGTTACTATAATGGTAATAACATTTGAATCAAGCCTTGTTAATTTGTCCCACTTTTCAAACCCTTCTAAAACCTGATTAAGCTTTGGACAATGACCTGGCTAAAGGCTAAGGAAGAAACACCCCACTTATTTTACCAGAGGCACCAAAATAGGTCAGCTGGGAAGACTGCATGAACCACACACAATTTATTAGTCCTTTGGACAAGTTTTTTGCCTCCCCCAAAACCAGAGCTATGTACCAAATATGTGCCATAAAGTTAATTTTCATTTCTTACATGTAAGTTTGAGCCTCTTCATTTTCTTTAGCTTTGTTTTGAAAAGGTTGGGTTTTTTTTAAGCAGGTGGAATATCAAAATAGTGAATAATTTGGTCAGAGATTCTGTGGTAAAAAGTAATTATGAGTCCCAGTCTGTCAGGTCACACACACATCTGCAAAACTTAATGTCAGTGGGATGTAAGGGACTGGGACCCCTCACTGTCCATGAGCCTTCCAGCTGAGTTCTACTCGGTTTGAAAGCTTCCCAACCACAACCCTGCATTGGCACAGCTGCCCAGGGCAGTGGTGGAGTTCCCAGCACTGGAAGTGTTCAAAAACCATGTGGATGTGGCACTTGAGGACATGGGTCAGTAGCAAACATGATGATGCTGGGTTGGTCTTGGTATTCCTAAAGGTTTTTTCCAACCTTAACAATTCCATGGCTCTTTCTAAAGTTAATCAGCAGCTGAGATCCAGCTCTGTACCCATGTTAGAATCAGGGATAAACATGACTTAAGGAAGAGATTCTTCCCTGTGAAGGGGGAGGCCCTGGCACAAGTTGCCCAGAGAAGCTGAGGCTGCCCCTGGATCCCTGGAAGTATCTCAAGACTAGGACAGGGCTTGGAGCAACCTGGGCTAGTGGAAGACATCCCTATGGAATGAGATGAGCTTTAAGGTCCCTCCCAACCCAAGCCATTCTGTGACTGTTTCTGATCTGTTTCTGATCTGTGAGTTACAGGCAGACATTCAAGCAGTCCGAGGTTTGAAGCCCCACTCACCTCCTGGATGGGGGCGTTGCCTTTCCCTTGGGCACTGCCATCCCCGCCACAGCCGTCCGGGCTTTCAGGGTGGAACTTTTGGCCACAGTGACCATGTTGGTGGTTCTGGAAGTGCAACTGCTGCTGGCAGAGCCCGTGTGGAGCTGCGGCTTCCGGACCCCGGCGACAGGAGCTGTGTAGCTGCAGGGTTTCACCACCTGCCTACCGGACAGCAAGGAGTTGGTTCCTGAGGCTGCCTTGCCGGGCTGGCGCCCCGTCAGCGGAGACTGGCCGGCCCCTGAGGAATACCTGAGCTTGCTGGGAGTCAGACCTGCAGGGAATACACACAGCTGGAAAAGGGACTGCATCAACACTGCAGGCCTCTGAAGGCTGGTCAAAGAGAAGAGGGAATGGAGGTGTGTGCAAGGTGTAGCACTGACCTGCTGACCGCTGCTGAGTCCGGGGAATTCGGCTGCTGGGCACCTGCAGGTCAGACTCCAGGCTGCGGCTGCTCCGCACAGCCTCGAGCGCACGCAGGCTGCTCCTGGCCAGGTTGGGCATGCTGTGCCTCAGCTCCTCTGAAAGCAAACACAGCCTCAGCTGCTGCTTGTGATGGTTTTAAGGCTCTCTCTTGAAAAGCTCATGCACGTAAAAGCAGAAGTCTGTACCTCGTCCTTAGTTTCCTGTGTCCTTAGTTTAGCAGTGCTTTTGAAATCACAGGATCATCCAGGTTGGAAGAGACCTTCAAGGTCATCCCATCAACCCAGTGTCACCACAATCACCCCTGAGCCACATCCCCAGTGCCACATCTGGAGAAGGTGACTCCACCACTTCCCTGGGCAACTCATTCAAAGGCCTGTTCACTTGAAGGAAAACAATTGTTTTTAACACCTAACCTGGACCTCCCCTGGTGTCACTTGAGGCCACTTCCTCTTGTCTATTCACCTGGGATGTGGCACAGGAGCCCAACCCCACCCGGCTGCACCGTCCTGTCAGTGAGTTGTAGAGGGCAGTCAGGTCCTGTGTTGTCCCCACCAGCCTTCTCTTCCCCAGACTAAACAGCTCCAGCTGCTCCTGGTGCTTCAGCCCCTACCCCAGCCCCATTCCCTTCTCTAAACATGCTCCAGCCCCTCAATGTACTTTTGGTAGTGATGAGCCCAAACTGGTCACAGCACTCAAGGTGTGCCCAGCACAGGGGACAATCCCTGCCCTGGTCCTGTGGCCCCACTGTTCTTGATCCAGGCCACGTTGCCCTCGGCCTTACCCCCTGGGCATGCACTGGTTCATATCCAGCACCGCCAGGACCCTTCCCGCCGAGCAGTACTCCAGGCACTCTGCCCCCAGCCTGCAGCTCTGCAGGGGGATCTGTATGCACCAGAAGCCCGTTCCTTGCTCACAGCAGCCCCTCACCTTCGCTGTTGGCGTACTTGAGGCGCTCCTGCATGGGGCTCTGCACGGCCCTACGCGGGGCGCGCAGCCGGGAAGCCGAGCTCCTGCCAAAATCCCCGCCCGATGAGGGGGACTGGCAGCGCGGGGAGCTCAGCGGGGACGGGGAGTATCTGTGGCCACTGCGATAGGACAGCGAGCAATCATAGTCATCCTCGTCCTCCAGGCTGTAGGTGTCGAATTCCTGGTCGCTGTAGGTGCCGCGGCGCAGCGAGTGCAGGGAGGCGCTGGAGCTTCGCCGGGACACGGAGGCGGAGCTGGAGGCACAGTCCTGCCGCAGGCCTGGGGACACAGCAACAGGGCAAGGTCAGCACATTGCCCACCAGCCACACGAATCCCACAGCAATGCTCTGACAGTGGTTTGCTCCACCTTAGATGGAGAGTCAGGTTAACACCTGTCCTTCCTGGAATATCTAAACTGGAACAGTCACTGTATCAGCATGGAATAATCACAGCACAGTGAACATTCCCTGGAGCTGGGGCGCTCCCTAATCCCACTGAGACTGTGAACCACAGCCATCACAGCCAGCAAGCTCCAGTAGGTTAAGTAGCTATGGGAGCCTAATTTTCAGAGTAAACCTTTTAGTATCATTAATTCTGCATCCACCAGCATTTCAACAGGTGGAAACAAAGATTTGAAGTCTGCCTCCAATGAAAACACACCTGCCTTGCACTGACACCTGGGTTATTTACAGCTCCTCCCCATGCCTTTATTGAAGTTTCCCTGCCTGACAAAATACAACCAACTTTAAAAAAAGCCAACCAAATAAAACCCCAAAAAAAACCCCAACCCCCCCAAACAAATACAAACAAAACAGGTGCTTCCAACTCTTCTCCCTTCACAACACAAATATGAAAAGTTTCATCATTTGGGATGATTTTCGACTTCACTGGAAACTTTGGAATGTGACAGGATTTCCTTAACTTTTGAAGCATGAAAAAATAGCCAAGTTTAGGAAGGAAAAGGCTGTTATTTGCTTTATTCACTTTGATACAACTTTTCCTCATCTAGAAAAAAGTGGTAACAGGATCTTTTGTCCTTGGCTCTTTTTGGTCTACTGTCCCAGTTCCTGGGTCACAGTATTTTTTTAATTGATAAAGGCATAATACTACAAGTAAGTATTCTCCAAAAGAAAGACAGAGAACTTCGTTCTCTACATCCTGCAAATCAAATTAATGATTCACTTGCAGAGAAACAAAGCCCTTTGTTCCACCTTGCTCTTCAATTAGGACCTTAGCCAAATCCCACTGAAGTCAGGAGAAACTTCCCCAATGGTTTAATGATTTCGGAGCCCTGAAATCCCCCCACTCTGGGACACAAACATTTTATGCTTAAGCTAAATCTGCAGAGCTGCTTTTGTGAACACTTTACCAGAGCAAAACTTGAATTGGAAATTCAGCTCTTTCAGTTTTAGTACTCTTGAACTCCGGGCTTGACTCGACACAGCAGTGAAAAACTATTTGTATCCTGTGTGAAATTAACAGCTTGTAAAACGCAGCCCTGTGGAGTGTCTGAATTCAGGCCGCACTTAAGCCTGCTCAGAAAAACAAAAATTCACCAGCAAAACGTTTTGCTGTGTTATTTTGTTCCACCTGGATCAGTTCCCTAGGGCAGTCACAGCGAGCGGATAGTGAAGGGGACAGTGACTGGGAGCTGCTGCTGCCACTGTCACTCACAAAACCTCAGGTCTCCTTCAGACAGCCTGGGATGGAAGAAGTTTAATATCAAAGGCCACAGGTGGGTGGTTGGAGAGTACTTTCAAGACTCCCTCTGCTTTAAGAGGTGTCACCTCAAGGATGTTACCCAGTTCCCAAGCTGGCATTTTGGGGCTATAGATTTTTCAAGGAAGGTGCTGCAAATCACAAACGTTTAACTGGGGAAAAGAAGCATTGAAATTCTCCAGAGTAACCCAAAGGAGGTGCTGTCAACCTACTCTCTTCCTGCAGCCGTGCCATGACCTGAACATCCGTGAGGTCCTGCAGTTTGTATCCCATGGAGATGGAGTCATCCGAGGTGCTCAGCTCGCTGTCCACCGATGACTGGGAACTCAGTGCCGAGTGCATGCTCAGATACCCTTGGGGAGAGGAACACATACCCAGTCAGGCACCTCACAAACCCACCAGGAGCAGTAGGGAGCCATCCCAGGAATTCATCACTGCAGCTGGGAGTTTCAGGTATGGCTGCGAGAAATAAGGAAGAATTTAGGAATTACAACGCTCAGTTTTGAAGCTGCAATTTTCAGGTGTCTTTGTGTGGGGGAAAAAAACCCTGTGGAATTCTGCCAAAAAGGTGGCAGAGGGATGTGTGGTGATTTTGAGCTTAGAAACATATTTAAAATATCACTATTAGTTGTACTTATTTCGAGAAAAGGGCAAATATTGATCGAGAAATTGAGCAGCAAAGTTATACCAAGTGCTGCCCTGGGGTTTTGGTGAGCAGTTACAGTAGTAAAAGGATCCCAGGAATAAGAGGATCCCAGTGGCTTTCAGACAACCACAAGAATCAGCTATGTCTTCTATATTGCAAAGTGGAGTTCACTCTAAATCACCTCCTCCCATTTCCTGAGCTTTATCCATTTTGTCCTCTCCTAATAACCAAAGCATCTCTTACAGGGAAGGACACAGCTTGTTCATACAGCAATTCCTAAGAAACAAACTGGGAGGATCTTTGCACTTTTCCTTCTGTAGAATAATAATAAAACATTATCGTATTAATGACTAAGTGTAAATTTTTACCTCTTTGTACTTTTAAGTCAAGCCAGCCAGTGTTTTCCACTGCATAGGAGTTGTCACTATTCACTGCTGAACCAGGAGGAGGGGGACAGGCTGTGGAACTTTGAGGTTACACCAGGATTTTCCCTTCAGCTGTGGGAGGGTTGGGAGCAGCCCTGGACACAGAAATGCAGGATCACAGCTGGGATCACTCCTCATCCCCCTGGCATCGGGGAATGGCTGCTCCTGCAGGAAGCTGAGCATCACCCATGGTAGGAGAATCTTTCTATCACACAATGTGAGCACAGCTCTGTCTCCTGTCCCATTTTATAGCTCTCACAGTGCTCTGTGTAAAAAACTCCAGCAAATTAACATTAATGAAAAAAATGTGGGAACACAGAAAGATCAGTGGATACAAAAATGTGCTTGTGTGTGCGACATGTCACAGGAGACCATGTGTCCCTCACACAACCAACCTGGAGCAGACACCTAAAGCCATAGAGTTTACATGGCTGTTTCAGGAGAGAGGGCATCATTACCTTCATTTACTCCAGAACAAGGCTGCGATTAATATTATGCAGATTTAGACTCACAAAAAGCAAAATTAAAACACTATCTGACCAAGATCACAAAAAAGAAAGAGCCTAAGTGCATTCAAAAACACTTTCAGCTTTAGAAACAAATCTTGCACAAGTGGGAACTGAAATGATCACTCCAATAAAATCAGCTCAGGCTGGAGCACACAGGGGAAAATCAGGAATAATGTCAGGCTCCTGTAGGAGCCTCCTGTAGGATTTAATTCACCACTGACTTGCCTTCAGCTCAGTTTTCCTGCCATGTTCGGAGTAGATCTGAAGGCAGGTCACCTCCTGAATACTCAAATACCCAGCAAAACTGAGCAGCCACTTCAAACTGTGATCAAATCCAGCCAGGCAGGAGAAAGCAGCAGGTTCCCAACATTATTTCTTCAGCTTGGAAGAGAAGCAACTGTTGACATGGAAAACACAGGTGTGAAGTCCAGGTGTAAAATGTATTTCTTATATGGGCACTGACCAAGCTGCTTCCTGCCAGTCAGCCTCAAATTCCTTGTTTGGAAAAGTTTTTCCAGCTTCAGGGTGGAACTGATACAATGACAGAAGTGTGGCTGCAACTTAAAGGTGCATCTGCGTGCGTGTGTTGCACAAATACACACTCAAAGTCAAGATATTCCCCATTAAAATCCCAATTTTTTTCCTCCTGGTGTCAGGGAAATACTGCAAGAGTTTAAATAAATCCCTCCTGAGTAGGGCTTGCACCTGTAGGACATGGTGTAATGAACAAGCAATGGTTTCCTGCTGTAATTAACACCACCTTCAATACCAATTAAAAATCCAGCTGGACCTTGAGATCAGCTTTTTAAAAGGCAAAACTCCCAATCCAACTTGATTTAGATTGGCTGTTGCATTTCAAGTTGCAGATCAAGTTAAAAATAGCCGAGGAGGGGAAAAAATTGCACCTTCTTCCATCTGTGAAGCTGAACTGATGATGGCTTTCAAATAGAAACCACATCTGGGTTTTGTCAAAAGGGTTTGTTTGGTTTTCAATGGAAGTTACTTGTTCAACATTTTTCTATTTCAATGGTAGAAAAGCTATTTTTCTTAGAAATAAAATAAGATTTAAGCCAGTCAGGTTAATAGGGAATTTTAAACTTGTTTTAGCACTTGAACAAGCCACAGGAATGAGGCAACTGAGAGATGAACTCTGCACAAATCCTGAAAGGACAAAACCTGTCCTGGCCCCGCCTTTCCACCCAGCACATCTGCAGAGTGAACCTTCCAGAAGCTACAGACACTCTGGGTTTACACATCTGGAGCTGTGTCTGTGTGAAAAAGTGCTCAGACACCTGGATTGCCTCCTAACCTATGAAAAACAATTGCCTTAGAGGTGTTTCTCTGCACAGCTCAGCTGGCACAAATCCTCAGTCCTACGTGCATCCTTTTGTTTGCAAAGCAGAGATAAGTATTAATTTCTATTTATAGCCGAAAATCAGACCTCAAAAACAAACCTGCACCTGTGAAAACATCCACAGGCAACTCTTTTTTTTAGAAGGGAAAAAAGTTCATTTAACATCAAGTTTGAAGGCAGACACTGTTAAACATGCTTTGTGCTTTGAAACATGCAAAGTAGGATTTAGCAATTTCCACAGAAAACAAACAAATAAGGAAGAGTCCTTTGATAACAGAGCCAAGAGGCAAAGCATTTGTGCTGGGAAGCAGCAGGAACTGCACCAAGGATAACAAATGAGGCTCTTGGAAGAGTGTTCCTGGCTCAGGCAGCAGGAGGCTGGAGGCCAAAGCATTTTGGAGAACCGTCATTATCAGGCTGCAACAAGATTTGCGGCTGAGCTGCCTCTAAGGTAGGGAATCTTTCTCCAAACACAATTAAGGCTGAAGGAAAGCTTTTGTTATTTTGTTTTAGCTGCCCACTCAGGCAATTGAAGGATTCACCCTGAAGACTTTGGCTGCTTTCTGTTACCTGCATTCATCAATATTCCCTGAAGAAACTTGCCCCTGAAAGTTACCTAAGTAACTTTAGAAAAACCACATCTACAGACTACAACATTACTCAAGAGCAAGATTTTTTTTTGCCCCAACAACTGTTTCCTAGTTTAAGCCACTGAAAATTAGCACAATTTATAAATATAAAGAGAGAGAAGTAGAGAAACCCAACCCAAGAAAGAACTACGGGACATTCATAACGCAAAATGTGTGTTTCTCCCACAACAAACAAAACCTAGGTGAGTAAGGGAGCAAATTAAAAGAGGAAAACACCATGAGCAGCCTTGATAACCTTTCCCTCTGCCAACTCCTACTGCTCCCTGCATTTGAAACACCCCACTGCTCCAGTGCCATGCCATACCTGAGCTGCCACAGGTTAGTAGTGCTTTGTTAGTCGATTTGAGGTGCCCAGGAGAATTTAGTGCATTGCTACAGGAGCCTGCCTCGGGATTCAAGTTATGTGCGCTGGGAGATGCCAGGGGGCTGCAATACAGGTTTTTCCATCTACTGGCTAGAAGGAAAAATACAAAAAAAGCCACAAAGGTTAGCAAATTATTTTGGAAACAGAGAGCAAGATAAAGAACAAGATACAGAGGTATCAAACAATACTAAATTCTGTACCAGAGGCACTTCTTGATGGTGCCAGTGCCATGCTGCAGGGAGCAAAGCAGTGCGCAGTCCCCCACTTGTGTCCTTTAAGTGCCCTCTTCCCTTCTGAAGAATTCCAAGAGTAACTCCTGACGAACTTGGATTTAAAGAAGCCATGCATTTTACAAAGTTCCAATGCAGGGCTTCCCAGATGATTGTTTTCATCAATATCTGCCATTTCTACACCCCTTCATTTTAAAGAACTCACTGAACTTTATGTTACCTGTGTGTTATTTTGAATGTTTCTGATGGAAGCAAGACAGTATTAACCCACAAAAACTGTGCCTTTAGATTGAAGGATTTAATTTTCATATTAAATCTAATATAAAAAACAACTCTTTGAATTAAATGCATTCAGCACACATACTCACATGTTCATAAACCAACCAAAGTAAGGCAGGTAGTAAAATCAGGTACACCCATCCTTACCAGAGGGATAAATGAGCAGCTACAACACTGAGGAAAACACTCACACCATGATCTCGACATACTCAAAGGGCTGCTGAACCGCCCACAGGAACTCAGTTCTCCCTACCACAGGATATCAGCCAAGAAAATAATACAGGTTCACTTCATAACTAAGTTGGGTTTTTTTTTATTTCTCCCACAAATACCAGGTCAGACTAAGTATAATTAAAGTCTGACACATTTTGGAAAGAAAAGAGGGAGTTTCATTCAAATTTTTTAAGTACAGATGGTTTACAAAAGCAAATGAAGTTTATTCTCTAAGCACATTCAATTATCTGAAATCAGGAATGCCAAGGTTAATCTCAGCAGCAGCCTGAGATCTCAAGCAGTGCCAAACACTGTCAGTATGAAAACTACAAAAAAACAAACCAACCCCCAAAGCAGCGACCTCAGACTCCAAGCCAGAGGTCAAACTGCACTAACTGAAATCAGAATTATTGCATTCCCATGGAGACAAACCCACCCACCAGCAAAGCCTCAGACACCAAACTCGGGTACCCAACTGGGGGTTGTATTTCCAGCACTTAAACAACATCCCTGAGCTTCAAAGCTTTAATTCTCTCAGAAATGTCAGCTTTTCAAACACAGCTTTTGTGTTTTAGAGATTTGTGAGTCAAACTGTACAGAGGAGGCTGCAGCACATCTCTGCAAGAAAGCTGCAGCAAATCCTGACCAGGAGAGCTGGATGATAGAGAATCTAGAGAAGGTAAAAATTAATTCTTGATTCATTTCCACCCCCTCAGTGTCCTGGCTGTCAGGATTTCAGCCTATTTGACACACAAACCTGGAGAACATTTGAACTGACAAAGGTGGGAAACGTACCAGGTGCATTGCAGGTGACGCAGGACAGAGGTGAAAATAGAATAAACTAATTTTTGTCCTGTAAACTGTATCTGTTCCAAGAGCTCTCACAGCACTGAAAGCCCAAGATGGAAAAATAAACCCGTAAAGTCAGGCCTCAGAATGCTACCTGTGGGAGGGATGGCACCACTGCACACAACATTCCAGCTTTTCCTTTCTGGCAGATGAAATAAATGACTGCCCCTCAGGATTAGGTAACACAGACACCAGGACATGTTTTTAGGTGATGCTAAAACTGGAAGAAAAACCTGGTTTCCAAGTGGCACCATTTCTTCAAGTTTAATATTTCATTGCTGTAAGCTTTGAGCACCAGACAACTTTTTTCCTCAGGTAATACCACAGCTGGTAAGATACAGAACATGTAAGGATGTAAGGAACATCCATCAGGATATTCAGAGGAGGAATAATCACCATTAGGAACACTCAACACCAGGAGTTCTTACACAGAAGGAAGCTGCAGTAACAGTTTTCCATCATTCTCTCCCCACTCCCCAGCAGCACATTTTCTTCTCTACACATTTCTTACATTAAAAAATGTTGAAATATTAACAAAATTTAAAAATTCAAGAGCCTGAAAACACTGAGCTCTGTTGTCCTGTGTAGATTCAGAGATTTGAAAGGAACCCCAAAGCAGCAGAGGCTGCAGCTGCCCTACCTTGGTCGAGCCTGTTGATGAGAGTTCTGCAGGCAGCCTCAATCTCGGGGCTGGGGTTATCCAGCACCTGCCGGCACCATTTCAGAGGAGAGGCTGTTTTCTCATCCACGGATTTTCTTGGAGACACATAGAGCCTTTGGAAGGATTCAAAGAGACAGGAAGAAATGCTCATTAGTTCAATGCATACAGCCACCAAAGTAGCTTTTATTAGAGGGTACTTATCAGTAACCAACAGTTATCCAAATTAAAAAAATTCGAGTTTAAACTGTACACTGTGACTCAGAAAGAAAATGTACTGCCACAGCAGGAAAATCCAATGGCTTCACTGAGAAATACACAGGCTCTGCAAGGCAAGGTTCCAGCCAGGACTGCTGCAATACTGCTGGAAGTTAAGTTGTTGGAATATTCACCTGTCTCTCCCTCTACTCCCCTCCTCCAAAACAACCCCACCTTCAGAGGCAGCAAGCATGTGAGGTAGTCCTAACTCGAGCTGCAAGGTGATCTCCTTCCAGGAGTTGTTTTTGTTTCAAATCCTCTGGATTTTCCATCTGTTTTGAACTTCAGGCACAGCTCTGAGACACCCAATAGCCACAGGTGCATTCACAGATTCCAGGAATGCACCACTTCGTTGGAGGATGTTGAAATTCCCAGACAGGTAGGAAGTATGACTGTATCTTAACTTCCTTGCAATGTCACATAAGGTCTTCTCCAGCCTGAGCGTTTGGCAGATCTCTTAAACTTCCATTGCTTTGCATGGACACCCAGGATTAGCCTTCTGGATAGACAGATGTAATCATCTTAAACTCTTGGATTATTCACAATGGATTGGGTGTAAAGCAGCATCTTCACTGTATTTCCAATTCCAGAACATTTGTCTGAAGAAAGGTCAGAGCTGGAAAAGCCTTTGCTATAAGGGCAACTCAAGTAATTAATTTACACATGCCATATTTGTATTTTCAAAAGAAAAAGCAGCTGCCTATTTTTTAACATTTTTGCTGTTCAACAACACATTCAAAACTTGTACTAAGAAGGAAAAATCAGTCCTTAAACTGTTTTTAATTCTTGCACATCATTTGGAGAACACCCTGGTGCATAGGGCAGTGAGACCTAGATCTAGAATTTGATGGTCTTTAATGTCCCTCCTAGCCCAGCTCCACCTGGGATTCTGGGATTTGTGGCTATAAAGTCTGGCTTATGGGAAGTCTGGCTCATGGGTCCCTCCTCTCCTGAGGCTCTGATGAGCTGCTGGCACAGCCTTCAGCTGCTCCCTCTGCACCCCGAAAATCCCCAGCAGCAGCTTCAGGAGCTCCTGGGAGAGCGAGGAGCTTTTCCATGCACTCAAACACATAACTGCTGATTCTCCTACCATCACCTTCCTTTCCTGGTGCTCCTTGACCTCATGAACTGCTCCCAGGTGACAAAGAACCCTCCTGGTCACCAACAACTACCCACAGCCACACCTGAGCATTTATGGTGTTCCCAAAGCTGACCTCACTGATGGGTCCAGAGGATTTAATCTTCATCATGAAAAAATTCAATATTGAAGCATAAAGTGACCACGAGGATGGAGTTAAGATTTCAAGGAATGCCTGCCTGTGCTTCAGTTACCTTCCTAACTTTTCCCACTGCTGCAGCAAGGTACAGCAAGGCACTCTGCTCCAGTTACTCATTCTCTCTCAGCCAGCTCATATACACCCCACAAAATACTGATTTCCACAACAAAATTGATATAAATCAGCAGGAATGTCATTCATTATCCCATTCATTCCTGAAAATCCACGTATATTTTATATACACACTGTGGGACTCTCAGCTGTCAGGTGTCCTGTCCACAGCAGCAACATCTGGCCAAGATGGAACATGAACAACTGGGATATTTAAAATATTGCACAAGTCTGCCTGACCTATTGCCCTGTCTCTTGTCCTGGATCCAGGTAGGGATAATATGCAATGCAGAAAGCAAGACTCCTAAGACTGGGCAGTTTTTGGGGCTATGAGATGAGCATCTCTGCATGCAACAGCTCTCAAAACACTATCTGTCATCCCTGAAAGGATATTATTCCCTATTTTTTGCCTCCTGACACACCATTCCTGAGTTCCCAGCCCTAACAACACAGCTGCCCCTGGCCAGAGCCATCTTTTTCAGGGAGTAGATTCATCCTCCTTAGTCACATCTCACACAGAGGCTTCTCCACACCAAGCTTTACACAAAACCACATGCAAATAAAAAAAATCCAAAGTCTAATTTGTTATTGACAAAATAAATGGTGAGGATGAATGCAAATATTCCTGACTCTCCAATGGTACCTCTGAGGGAAGACCCCACAGCGAATCTTGCTGCATTTCTGCACGGATAAATGAGCATTACAAGCACTCAGATCCAATAAAACACAGAAAGCAAAGTGCTCCCTCTCTCTGGGTTTATTTTACAGTTCAGACCACAAAAGGAGCAGTAAAACCATCACACAAAAAGGAGGCCAACAGCCTCCTTAGGGCAGGTCACGCTGCTCTTCACATATTACATGTTAAGGGAGAAATCCTGCTCTGCTTCAGCAGTCCTTGTAGCCAGCTCCTTCTGAGCTCTTCATCCTGTTTCCACCCAGGACTAACCCGGCTGAGGATAGCAACACTGATTTGATTGCCAGAACTGTTCCCACATGGAACAGGGCTGTGGAGTCCTCTGGAGTCTGCCAGAGGACTCGGATTTTTCTGCTGACCATTTTGTGAGAGTAGCTCTCACAATTTTCCCAAACCCAATTAAGTGAACAATGCGTCAGAGCATTGACAGGCAACTTATTAAAAAAACAGAATTCTGCTTTGATCTCCCAGCATCAGGATTACAATTTTCCTTCTGAAGGAGGTTTGGGAAGGGTTCAGCACCCTGACTTCTCCAAAGGTGCTGGCACAGCATCAACTGCTAAATTAAAAGCACCAGCCCCACCAGCATTGTGAATATTTCTCTGGACATAATATTAAAATCACCTTTTCCTCAAGTCAGTAAAATCCAGTGCCCAGTGCCACCCACCAGCAGCTGAGTTAACCCAGCCTCAGATTCAGGGAGCTGAAACAGCCTTTCCACTGAAAAAGGGAGTGTGAAAAACTAAAAACTCTTTTCTTCGTTTAAAAATAGACAGAATTTTTCTTTCTGGTAGTTTCAGCCTCCAAGGCTGTTTGATTTGCCACTGAATCCCACAAGCACTGGTAAAGCAGGACTCACTCCAGAGTCAAGCAAAGCTGAACAAAGCCCTGACTGGGCCAAGCCTTACCCTGCAGTTCTTTTTGCACCAGCTCAGCAGTTTGGGTGTTCTCTTTAAATGGCTCTGAATGTTTTCTTTTGTCAACTCACAAATGAAAATCAGTTATTTAGATAGTTACAAGGCCTCATACAAAATGCACAAAGTAAACATTTGGGCAAATATTCCCAGTTTGATGTACTAGGGGTTTGTTGTATAAATTATTAAACACGAATGAGATTTTCTTCAGCTTCTGAGAGGAAACTCAGAGATAAAATATCTTTAATTTCTGCTTACTAATGTTTGTGTTTACTCTATAAAACAGAGTGTTTTGTGACAAACATCTCTGGGAAGGACCAAGTGCCACAAGCGCAACGTGAGATTTTTCTTCCGTTCAAAAATTAATTTGTGAAACTCTATGCACTTTACTCTCACATAATCCAGTGCACTACAAACAAGGAATCTTCCAGAGATACTATTTTCCTTTTGGAATCAATGTCACAGAAGGGTTTACAGGAGTTAATTGCCACTATTACTGGATTTTGAAATTCCTGCTTTAAAAAACCCAAACTCCAAGAATGTAGGAAATACAACTTTCTAAATTTGCACAACGCACTGAGAAAAAAATCTTCGCTATTCAATAACAGATCAGAGCAGTTCTAAGAGTGCAAGCCTGAGAATTTTAGACCCTGATCATGCAGAGCATTTGCAGCACAAAACTATAAATTGTAAGAGTAGAATTGAGGCTGCAGAAGGCTCTAGAACCAGTGCATTAGGAAATTAAACTGAGCGTAAAGTGAAGCCCATTTCTGAAGACACAGGCTTGGCTTATTATCCATCTTCCAAAGCACTTGGCACCAGTGTCTGCAGCAGCTCCAAAAATGGCAAACACTGCACTGATTTTCAGACCTTTGAGTTACATACATCAGAGCAAGGAGAAGGAGACCTCAAGCAGCTGGAAATGTTTAAAACAATTTAGGTTTATAAAATACACCTTCTCCAAGTTCTAAAAGGCAGCTGAATTCCTCTCTAAAGCCTGTACCTCAAACAGGTAAAACATTAATTTTCCTTTTCTTCACATATCAGATCTCAGAGCTGATTTTCAGATTTATTACGTTGATTATGCTGTTCTAACCCCAATTCTAAACACTCCTGCTGAATAGAAATCCTAACACAGACAAGACTGGGGAAGGAAACCACAGTGAAACAATACTGTCCAAGTCCTGAAATGATAGGAACATTGGAGGAAAAATGGGGAAAATCCTGTGGAGAGCACTCCACCCAAAAATATTCTGCTGTTAGCCCAAGTAGAGATCTGAGCTTTATTTTTAAGAAGCAGAAATTGGAAAGAGAGGAAAAAAATGACACTGCAAAGACACTTTCTCATATATCCAGAGACTAATCGTGATGAACAAAACACCAAAAATCAGTCCCCAAGTCAGAGCAGCTCTAAAGCTCACATTAAGTTAATCTCCTGACCCAGCCAACAGCCCATTTAGCGATCAAAAGGCACCTGGGGGGCCAACCCCAGAGTTGTGCTGTGTTCACAGCATCTGCAGCAATCCTGCAGCAGCAGGACAAGGCTTTTCCTCACCTCTCTGGCACCAAAACGGAACAATTTTCCTGCCCAACCCTCATTTTGCAGAAATGCAATGAACAGGGAGCCAATGCCTGGAGCACTTCACAAGGCCTCAGTCACTCACAGGGCTCTGCCATCAGAAGCAATTCCCCCTCAAAGGCTGTGCTCTGCACGCGATGTCATCACCAGGTAGGTTCTGCCTTTCAGACGGCTCTGCAGCACGGGGGGGTGCTGCTAACACCCCCACAGAGCTGCACAGAGGGTTCTGAAGGAGTTCATGCACCCAGAGATTGTCCCAGCAGGGCAGAGGTCACCCAGCTCATGGCCATCAGCACAAACAGGTAACACGCTCCTCAAACCAGCCAGAGTCACGAAAGGTTTTGAGAAGTCACTTGTGCATTGTTTCATGCAACAGAGCCAGTGGTAAAAACCCTTCTGTAAGGTTGTTGTAAAACCACCCACCTGAGAAAATAAGACCTTGCAAATTGCTGTTTGTAAGTCATGTAGATTTTCTCAGCAGTCTTGTCACAGGGAGAGATCACAGGGAAACTGTGACATAGCCTATGAAGGGTATAAATGTATTACACAGACATAGTGGGGAAGTAAAGTTCTCCCTCAAATTAGAGCATGAAGTGCTGTACTGGTATAATTTCTGGATTTTGTGTAGCATCCTATCCTCAGCACAACTTCTCCAGAATGTCTTTCCTTATCTCTGATGGCACAAGCAGCAATGATATCCTCCAGTACATTGAATTAAAAGCCGTAAACATCAATATAGACGGTCACTGGACACAGGGCTAAGGCTGAAAACACATTCCCAGGAAACTCCTACACTGTCCTTTCCTCGAGCAAATCAAACTCCCTGCCCCTACAAACACTAATTCAAGGGCACCCCACTTGCTGTGCTGATCATGGATTCAGAAAGGAGACAGCACAACACTGAGGCGAAGACAGCATGACCCAGTTTTAGTTGAGACTTTTGGGAATGAGAGCAGCAATACAAGGATTCACCTGAGTGCCAGGGATTCTTTCTCCTCCTCATCCCATGGAAAAACAGGCCCACTTTTGGCTGAGCAGATCTGTATATTCACAAACACACCCCTAGGATTTTACATATTCTTCTAAAAGGGACTCAGCAATTTAAAAGAAATGTAAAAGAAAGGTTCTGTTTGATGGATTCACAAGATTTTTACAGTGTATTTTGTGGAGTGTTTTTTTTTGAAAAGCAGAAGAACATACATAAAAGCTTATCTGAAGTTCCACCACTGGGATCAGGATCTTAAGCAGCAGGGGCAACATAGGGCAGACACCTACAGGGGCCTCTATCCTTCCGTCAAGGAGAAAACCTGGAGTTGTGAAAGGTGAGGAATGGACACAGGATTTGCTCCTCATCCCGTCAGAGGGAATGCAAGCAAGAATAGTCTAATCCAGGAAAAAGGAAGAAGAGTATTGGGAAAAAAAAATCAGGTTTTCACTTTTGCTATTTCTTGACCTTTCTTTCATTTAACAAAAAATAAATTATAAAATTTTATAGTTCAGATGCGGTTGGAATTTGAATCATTCCATGATCACTGCAAATCTCACCAGGAAAAATAACATCACTTTGGTGTGTTCAGCCTGAAGAACGGGACACAGAGGTCAGATCCCACTGGAGTTTGAAGCCTCCTCATGAGGGGCTGCACCAATCTTGGCTCTCTGTGAGCAGGGACAGAACCCAGGGAATGGCAGAGCTGTGCCAGGGGTCAGGATGGATCTCAGGGAAAGGTTCTTCCCCCAGAGGGTGCTTGGGGCACGGCGCAAAGGCTGCCAGAGCTCCAGGAGTGTTTGGTCAATGCTCTCAGGGCAAAAGCTGGGCTGGATGATCCTGGTGATTCCCTTTGAGCTCAGGAGATTCTCTGATTCTCTGAATTGGCAACATATCGAACAACTAAACCCCACAAAAGATGGGAATGCGCAACAAAAGGGCTGAACACAAATCACTGTTGCAAGAACAACAAAGTGAGCACACAAAATCACAACTCAATTCCTATGCATGGGGAACACCTCACTTGCACTGGGGAAGACAACCAAGGTAATGCTGTCAGCAGCAGATCAGGTTTGTTCCCTGGATAAGGGGGAATCAGCCTAACCAAAACAGCTCAGGACCTGCCCTGCACTGAAGTCCAAGATGAGCATCACTGTGCTCCTCAGTGCCAGAGCCCAGTTCCACGTGATTGGATCTCCAGGATATTTACAATTTTGAGCAGCTATTTGAGAAAGGGACCTCAGGGAGCAGTCAGAGGCCAGGCAGCCCAGGGCAGAGTTACAGCTGCTGTGAGTGGGCACTGCCTCGGGTTTCACACAACTCCGTCACTACAAACACAACTTCAAAAGACAACTTCAGGGCTGCTGGAACCAGGAGAAGCCACACAAATTTCTGCAAGTTCCCTCTAAATAAAGCAAATTATTTCAAAATAGCACTGGAATTAAGACTCCACCTGCACCTGCAGAGAACAGCAACCTTCTGACCACTCCATCCATCTCCTGGGTAAATGGCTTTTGCTATTCCCACCTCAGCTCAAATGGCAAAAATCCACACATGGACTTAACTTCCAAGCCACTAAGAAGCCATGAAGCATAAGCACAACAACACAAGAAAAATTACCTTAAAGTTGGGACAGGAAGATCTAAGAGGTAAAGTTTCTCTTTTTGGAAGTTCCCCATTTCCAAGACCCTGTTTTAAACACTCTCACACTTCAAAAGAATACAAAATGAATTTTTAGTATTCTTTCAGGTATAAAGCATCACCTCTAAAGCTGATATTAAAAAACCCACCTACAAGAAGGACTAGGCTGAGAGAATTATCAATTCAGAGACAGGAGAATTTCCTGTCTGAATTGAAATCATGAAGTATCTAAGTATACATGATATATATCAGTATCAGCTACAGGTTCTTTCCCTATGCACAATATTTTAAAAAGGATTGCAAATACACAACACAGTCAGCTATTCACTTTGGATTTCCTCAGCTTCATCAGGCAGGACAAAATTCCCCCACCAGCAAAGCCACCTTAGAGCTGATGCTAAATTCACATAGAATTAAGGAGGCTTTGTAGGTTGTTTTTTTTGTTTGTTTGTTTTCTTTTTAAAATATCCTCCCGCCCCTCCAGTTTTTTTGTTCTTGCTGTGGGAAAGCACAACCACCTGAATGGGCTGGATGTGGGGTGTGTTTATGCAGAGAATTTGGGATGCTGGGCAATAAGCACAGGCAGGCACTATTGATTGTACACAGGATTTATTCCCCATTTTCAGAAAAAGCTCTAGGACAAGAAACCGCCACTAAAAACAGCTCCCTGTTTCAGCAGGTTTGTTTGACAAGAGGAAAAGGGAACAGATGGAAGTGATGCAGCACAATCAAAGATAATTTATGGTAACAGCACTTGCACAAGTGCTCTGGATCACCAACCTTATCCAGCTCCTCAGGGACCTCTTTGTCATAGGTTACCCTGCTCCAACCAAATCTGGCAAGAAAGCAGAGGGAACAAACCCACAAAGATCCTACAAGGTGCTGAGTGAAGGGTACCTGGGAAAGAACGACCTTACCAGCCACTAGCTGAAGGGAAGGTTAAAGAACAGAATCTTTCCTGACTGTACTGGACAGCATCCCCTGCCTGGGTAAATCCCAGGCTCTGAGACACAACAGAGTTTGATCAATCTCCCCTGTCACAGGCTATATAAATGTGAATACAAACTTGGCTGCTTCCATTAACACACAAATAATAAAGCCAGTCTTCCATATTCAACTTGTTAAATATATTCCCTTATTAATTTCTAAGAAACCAGCTCAAATTGCTGTTTAGGCATGCTGGAGAATTCCAGTGATCAAGTTAGAACCAGTATTTGGGTTTTTTAAGTATACTTGCAAAGAAAAAAGGTCACATTTTAAATATAACCTCAAATTTAGGCTGGAACTGAATTCATGACCTCATTGAGCCCCACTCCATTAACAAAAACTTTACCTTCCCTTCTAACAGCTAATGAATGTTTGGAGCTGAAGGTTTGGTTTGTGTTCAGCAGCCCTGTCCCTGCTGCCAGATTAATCTCGCTACACAAATTTGAAACCCAATTTGCAGCGCCCTGAGGCTTTTCCTCCCAAGTCTTACAAATTAACAACTCTGGGTAAAATCTCAAGTCTTAGTTATTGCAGGAGCTGGAATAAACCTCAAACTTTACATTTCCCTTGCCCTTCCCAAGGCTGTTAATCTACTGATTTACAAAGCAAGTTCTAAACAAGGCTGGTGGTGGAGGGGAAGAGTCCCAGGGAGTCGGGTCACTTAAGGATTACATCATTGATCTGGTTCAGTTCATGTCTCTGAACAAAAGAGGTGCTTAACTGGAAAGAAACAGCCTTCAGGAACTGGAAAGAATCAGCTATCAGGAACTGGGAATGGTTTGTCTCTTCAGGTCCTAGCAAAAGCCACAAATTCCAGATGGTCTAGGGATTCTTACTGACAAAATTGTCATTTAAATATGGTATTTGACAGTTGTGTGGAAGGTTTTAAAGCTCCATTATTCATTCATCTGCACCTGCTATATATAACTGAACTCAGAGGGAAAGGAAGCTCCTGTGTTTGCTGCAGCAGTGGCTGGAAGGAAGGGGAAAAAACAAGCCCTACACATACATTTATGTTTAAAAAAATAACGGTCTGGCACAATGGACATACAAATAAGAACAGTCACTAATGAGAACTGCATTCTGTTGCTACAAATCCAAACCATGTATAGAAATCACTTTATAGCTATGAAGTAATTCCCACCTAGGCACAGAAAGCCCCTCTGCCCCCAAGCCTGGGGATACCTACCAGCAATCCTCCTCTTCGGGGCAATTCTCCAGTTCTAACACTTTGACTTCATCCAGATCCGCGTTACTCGGAAGGCTCTCTAGATCTGCACACTTTTCACTGGGATTCTGTTGCTGGATTCCAGCTGAGGCATGGATCCCTGCCATAACCAGGCTCCCCAGCAGCTCCGAGCTGTTACTTGTATCCACAGGTGAGGGACACCGTTCTCTCCCGTGGCTCTGCTTCCCATTGGGAGACACCTCCTCCGGGACACTGTGGCAGCTGTACTGTATTTGGGCATCGAGGGCCCTTTTTAGGCAGTCGTTCTCTCCTTCCTCTTGCCTCATTTTGCTCAGTTGGCTGTGCAGATCCGCCATGAGCTGCAATTCCTGCTTGTCACTGATGGCATTGATGCTGTTGTTGATCTCCATCCCATTCAGGCCGGGCTCATGGTTATCCACCCCAGGATGGATGTCCCCTGGCACATTTGTCCCTAGCATATTCCTGCTGCTCCTGGTCCTGGCATGCTGATTGTCCAGCTCCAGCCTCCTGACCAGCTCCCGCAGCTTCAGCACCTCTGGGCCCACCTCCTCTGGCACCGGTTCCGTGCCGGGGCCCATGGCCGAGTGCTCTGGGGGGGCT
The DNA here is from genome assembly GCA_009741485.1 of Malurus cyaneus samueli. NCBI lineage: Eukaryota > Metazoa > Chordata > Aves > Passeriformes > Maluridae > Malurus > Malurus cyaneus. The sequence continues at coordinate 104,976 of VKON01000101.1, read as the reverse complement.
CTCCCTAAGGCAGGCTCCAGAGCGGGGTCCTGCTGGATGAGCGGGGCATTCCCGGGCACCACCATCCTCCAGGACACGCAGTTCCACTGCAAGGCATGGAAAACACATCAGAGATCCACAAGCATGCACACTGGGCACCACCACCCTCCAGAATGCCCAGTTCCACTGCAAGGCATGGAAAACACAGCAAAACTCCACAAGGATGCACAAGATTTTTAAGCAAATGGAATTAGGCAACAAAAATTCTGGCTTTTATAAGCATCAACATTAGGGTGGAAGGTGTCTGCATTTCATCCAAATCCAAAAAGACCAACTGAAATTAGGACTGAACATTGCAAACCCCACAAACTTCTCATTTTAAACTGCAAGGATGTGCACCTGTTCTGCTATAAATGAGTTTAATAAAAGGAAGCTGATTTAATCCCCACAATAGTTAAGTTTTCTTCTGTTTACCAAAATACTTGAGAAAAGCCCTGATTGAGCAAAGTCAGGAAATATCATTAACGAGGTGCTGACGTCAGACAACAGCATCAAGAAAATGGTGAGAACATCCTTTGTTCATTACCAGGTTTACCCTGGAAAAGCAGAAAAAACTTGGAAAAAATTCTGTATTACCTTATACCAAAGTAACAACAGGAACTGCAGTTACTGGTACACAGAAATAAGCTTAAATGATGTTTTTACTGGCACATTTTCCTGTTACAATTGAAGAGAGGGGTGCTAACAGCAAAAAAAAAAAAAAAAATTAAAAAGTATCTCACCTTAAGATTACACATTCCACTAAGTTTTAAAAAACTGAAGCCATCCCTCTGCTGTTTCTTTAGTTGAGCAGAGGAGCGTTCAGCTCACTGTCACTCAGGCAGCTCTGAGCTGCACAACGTATTCAAGTTTCCCAAAAAAACATAAAGTGCATTAAACATCAAATTTTACAAGCAAATACTGATTTTCCCCTCCACTTATGATCTCTGTGAGTTTGCAGTTTCACTGGGCACATTCATTTCCAAATTGACCCTTCACTGAAAACCCCTAATATTGAAAATCCCCTAATTAATGGTCCATGGAGCAGTAAAATGGATTAAAAGTTAGAAATCCTCTCTATTTTGCAGAAGGAAGGCAAACAGACTGCTGAGAGAGAAGAGGAAGTGACTCAACACAGTCAATTCAAAGTTTAAAATTTGATGCACTTGTTACAACTGCACATAAAACCCTGATTTTTTGTGGCTCTTCATGTTTTTCCCCTCTCTTTACTGCCTGAAAATGTCATCGTTTTTAAGGCTGAAATGCCAGTGAGCAAAGGAAACCACAAAAACTAAGTGCCACACAAAGCAAGGTTACAAAGAGAAACCCTGTAAGTATCTCAGCATCTCTGTATTATTTAGCCACTTGTAACAGCAATAGCTGGGTACGTTTCCTTAAACATAGTTTTGTTTTGTTGAGGTTTTTTTACCTGATGGGTTTTTTTTAGTTATTTTGGTCCTCTGTCGCCAAAATTAAAATTTTCAGCTTCTACAAGAGTTAAGGCAAATCACAAAGAGCACTTAGGAAGAGCTGTAAGTGAACAGAGGCACATTTTCCACCCATATTCCAAACCTGTGCCTGTAGGCAGCAATGCTGAAGGCATTTTGCCTTGGGAAATTTCATGCGTAGTTACCAAGCAATCCCATTCCTACCCGTGTGCCAAAAACCTCCTTGCATGGATTCTCACTCCTACAAACCTACATAATTCCTCGCCTGGTAATGGCACAGTGTGATTTCCAAAGAGATATCAGAGTAAGGGAACAGCGTGATTCCCAGAGATATCCCAAAGGTCAGGAATTCTGAGGATGAGCCAGTGGGAGTTTAGTAGGAGTTCCACTGTCCAAGCAAAACAGTTGCTTAAGGAGGGGAATTAAGGAGATGGGTCACCAAAAAATCGGTTCCCCTGCAAGGGGTGAGGAGCTGGGAAAAAAAACACACATGAGGAAAAATCACACGTGAGGGGGAAGAGCAGCCAAAACTTTTCCTACAACCAGTCCAAAAACCACCCCAAAAAAGCAGTGAGGGCATGGGAGGGAAGAGATAGAAACCTGCAAAAGTTAATTCCATAGCGTAGCGGGGGAAGAAATAAAACATATTTAGAAGAAGGCAAAAAGGCGGCAGCCGTGAGCGGGTCGGAGACAGACAATAATTCGGAGTTCCCCGAGCAGACATCCGGGTGTCTCACGGAGGGTAACGGTCCCGCTCACCCCGCGGCCCCGGGGGGCTGCGATGGCCGTGGGGACTCTCAGAGCTGCGGGGGACTGTGAGGGGTGGGGAAAGGGTCTTTGAGGGCTGCGATGGGGTTGGGGGAGGTCGAAGGGGCAATGACGGCCATGGAGCTGTGAGGGCTGGTGGGGGTGCAGGCTGTCGGGAGGCTCTGAGAACCAGGGGGGAGGCTATGAGGGAGCTGTGAGGGGCTCCGCTGGCCATGAGAGCCGGGGTGAGGCTTTTGGGGGTTCTGAGGGGCAATGATGGCCATGGGGCTGTGAGGGGTGCAGGCTGTGGGAGGGCCCTGAGGGGCTGTGTGAGCTCTGAGGGGCTGGGGAGTGGCTCTGAGAGCCAGGTGGGAGGCTCTAAGGGGGCTCCGATGACCATAGGGCTGTAAGAGTCAGGTCGAGGCTGTTGGGGTTCTGAGGGGCAGTGATGGCCACGGGGCTGTGAAAGCTAGGGGGGAGGCTGTGATGGCCCTGGGGTTTGTGGGAGCCGGGATGAGGGGACTCTGAGGGGCTGGGAGCGCTGTGATGGCCGGGGGCTCTGAGCAGCTCCGAGAGCCGGGGGGAGGTGCGCGGCGTCAGGCGAGGGACGGGCTGAGGGTGCGTGGGGAGCTCTGAGGGAGCTGCGATGGCCATGATGGGGGTGCGCGCCGAGAGGCACCGGCGGACGCGACCCCCGCGGGGGGCACGGGCGCGGCCAGTCCCCACCGAGCGCGGCAGAACCGAGCGCATCGGGCACATCCCTCGGACGGTACCTGGATGGATGGATGGACAGACGGACGGACAGGCGGATGGCGGTCGGTTGCAGGGCGGACGCCCGCCCGCTCGGTGCCGGTGCCGCCTTTCTCCGGCGGCTGAGCCCGGCCCGCGAACGGCGGGAGGCCGCCCCCGCCCCTGTGCCGGGAACGGGGATGGGGGCGCTGCGCCTGCGCGGGGCGCCGCGGGCGGGCGCGGGGTGGGCCAGGGGAGGAGCTGGGGTGAGATCCTGGTGAGGGGAGAGACGGGAGAGACGGAGAGGGGAAGGTGAGGGGGGAAAGGGTGAGTGAGGGGGGAAAAGGTGAGTGAGGGGAAAGGGGTGAGTGAGGGGGAAGGGTGAGTGAGGGGGAAGGGGTGAGTGAGGGGGGAGACGGGAGTGAGGGGGAAAGGGGTGAGTGAGGGGAAAAGGGGAGATAGAGGGGAGTGAAACAGGTGAGGGCTGAAAGAGGGAATTAGAAATTGAGCTGGTAAGGGAGAAAAGGAGGTAAGTGAGGGGGAAAGGGTGTATGAGAGTGAGAAGGAGGAAAGGGCAGGTGAGAAAGGTGAGGGAAAAGTGAGGAAGAGGGGCAGATGAGGAGGAAAGGGGTGAGAATAGAAAGAATAAGTGAGGGGGAAAAGGGTCTCTCCCTGTGCATGTGATCCATAAAAATGCACAAAATGCAGCTTAGCTGGGATCTCCCAAAGCTCTGGTGAGTGTAACATCTCTTCAGGACACTGTTTTATCAGGCAACAATAAAACTACCACCATTCTTTGATGTCCTCCTCCCACATGTGTGTGCTGAACTCAAACACACCCTCTGGCATCTCCTGATAAGGAGCATTGGATGTGGACAGCAGCCAAGGCCATGTGCTATGAGCAGGATCTCGTACCAGTTGGTCTGAGTGCTGTGTCTAGCACTGACTCCTGAAGGTCTGTCCTGGTTTCAGCTGGGCTACAGTTAATTTTGTCATTGTTAATTTTCAGATGGTCTGGGAAGGTTTGGTCTGTGCAGAAAACAGGATGCCTTGGTCTGTGCCACCACATAGGAGCTGCAGTGCCACAATGGGTTTGCCTCCACTTCTGCTCAGTCACCACCAGCACATTTCATAGCCTTTATTTATTTATATGTTTATTTATTTATTTATTTGATTTCATGGGAAATAACCTGGTCAAGATTTGCCCCACAAGCAGCAGAATCCCAAGAGAAATAAGATCTTTTTGTGAAAGAAAATGCATGACCTCATCCATCACATAGGAGAAGTCTGTGTGCAGGTGACCCTTCTCCACAAACACCAGGAAACAGGAAGATTCACCTCTTTGAATAATTCATTTCTTCTTTGTTGTAGGTCAGCAATTCTTCAAAGCTCAAGCCAATACAAATGACAAAGCATAACATTTTTAGAGCAGCTGCAGGTTCCTTTTGGGTGATATATTCTTTAAGGGGGAAAAATACCATGGAATCCTTTGGGATGATGCTACACACAGGTATCATTTTCTGATCCCAGAAATGTGTGAGAAAAGGACAGGCAGGACCCCCAAGACAGCCCAAACCCCTCAGTGGATACCAGGATGATTTCTCAGCTCAGGGGCCACATATACACTGAGGATCGTGGAATCATGGAATTACTGGGGCTGGAAAAGCCCTCGAAGATCAAGTCCAAGCATTCCCGCAGTATTGCCAAGGCCACCACGAACCCATGTCCCCACGTGCCACATCTAAACAGATTTTAAATCCTTCCAAGGATGGGGATTCCACCTCTGTCCTGGGCAGCTGTGCCAGAACTGGACAGCCCTTTCCAGGAGGAAGATATTCCCAATATCCAATTTAAATGTGGCACAACTCAAGACTGTTCCCTCTCCTGTCCCTGTTCTCTGGCAGCAGTGCCTGACCCACCATAATTGCCCCCTCCTGTCAGGGAGTTGTGCAGAGCCAGAAGGTTTCCCCCAGAGCCTCCTTTGCTCCAGACTGAGCCCCTCCCAGCTCCCTCAGTCCGTCTGAAACACAGACCCTTGGGGATCAGGGCGCCCTTTTTTCCCCAGTAATCACAGGATTTTAGGAATTTCTGCAGAACATCAGACTGGATTTGCCAAGCCAGTTTGCTGAGCCCACCCCTGCTTTGAGCACACCCTGTTTTCATGGTCCTGCTGCTCTTCTCCCTCATTGCCTCAGCCTGCAACAAAGCCTTTGGTTACTTCATGGATGGGCCACTGAGGAGCATGAGTAACACAGCACCTGAGCTCAGAGGGCACAAACAGGAGGGTGTGACACAGGTGGGGCAGCAGCACGTGAGCTGAAGCTGTTTATTAGAGCTGTGTACAGAGGTGAGACACTTCCTACAGGAGACACAGAGCTGAGGGGAGGCAGTGCAGAACCCGTACAAATCCAGCTCCCCATGGCCATGGACACATCGGGGGCTCTGGAATCAGGGAATATGTTATTTCTGCAGATCTTCTCAAAGTGCACTGTGGCACAGGCCCTTCTGCTTTGGTACTTGAAACCATTTCTCTTGAACCTTGGTGGAGCAAGCAGTGGCTGTACCACTCCTTCACAGCTGGAACTGGTCCCAGTAAGGAACTTCTGCACATGGTTTTCATCAGTTCTTGGCTGTCAGGGTGGTGAGGCCCTGGTTGCCCAGAGAAGTTGTGGCTGCCCCTGGATCCCTGGAAATGTCCAAGGCCAGATTGGACAGAGCTTGGAGCACCCTGGAACAGTGGGAGGTGTCCCTGCCCATGAACTTTAGAACAGATGAACTTTAAGGTCCTTCCAACCCAAACCATTTCTAGGATTCTGCAGTTCTATGATTCCTAATGCTTCACATGAGAAAACAGTAAGTCTAGACACTTCTAAGGCACCTTTCAGGCTTCTGTATTCAGCATTCCCAACCTCTCAGCTCTGAGTTAAGGGCTAAAACAATACAATTGTGATTTTACTGAGTGCAGCATCCACTGGAAGTTTTCCATGTTGTAAGCGAGCATTTGGGCTGTAAATAATTCACAGCAATAAGTCTTAAAAGCGCTCATGAGGGGGGAAAATTGGGATTTCAGCTGAGCAGTGCTCTTTGTCAGGAGGGGGAATTGAGATGGCCCTGCTCTGGCACGAGACACCTGCCCTCAGAGCCCAAGGTAAACACCAGTGAAGGCCACTGTTATCTCCCCAAACGGGCAGCAGCCACAAGTGCTGCTGCGGCATCCTCTGGGAAGAGACAGGAAGGGGAATTAAAGCTGACACACAATTAGAATAGAGTTTGCAAGTGCTCCTGGAATCCTGGGGAAAGCAAATGGAAATCAGGCAGAAGCTATTTCTAGGCTGAATTTGGGGGTGAAAGAAGCAGAAATAGGTTTTTACTAAGGACTAAATTCAAACCCTCCCAAGAATCCAAATTTAGTGTTTAAGGCTTCCAGTGCCTGTGTGCCAGCTCACACAGCGTGGCTGCACATGGGAAAGAAATAAAAATATAATCAGGAGAGACTTGTGGCAATTAGCTCTGATAAACCTGAGAAGCTGTGCCTGACTCCCAGTTCCAGGAGCACTCGGAATCTTCATGCAGCTAAAGCCAGGAGGGGCTCAGCACCTCTGGAAAATGTTATTTTTGAGGATGAGGCTGCCTTATCTCGTTTCCATCAAACTCATCTCATGCAGGTGACAACATCAACCAAGCAGATGCTGAACGCGTTCATGGCCGCGGGGCAGCGAGAGGGAAAAGAACTCGAAGTGGGAGCAGGAATTCGGCGATTTTAGCCAGTCAGGAGCTGCTGTATTCTCGGGCGTGCTGCTGCCCAGCACGGGCTGCCCTCCCAGCTCTGCAGAGCCCTGGAAGCACACAAGGAACGGGTGAGCCAGGGCTGAATCCCACCTGGAACGCGGTGTTGGGGGTTGGTGGAGCCGGGAGCGTGCAGGGATGGGTGGCACAGCTCCGTCTGGAGCACGCAGGGACGGGCACAGCCTCACCAGTCACATCCCATTAGCAGGTACGGGGAGCAGCGTGGCAGCAGCCCCTTTCCCTGCTCCTCCTCCTGCTCTCTGCCGGGAGGCAGCGGGAGGACACGAGGTCTCCCAGCCCCAGCACAGCAGCTCTGCTCACTGTCACAGTGCCTTCTGTCCCTTCCAGATAAGCAGACAAAACCAAACCGTGTCCAATGCACTCCCTGTTGATCTGCTGGGATGTACAACTCTGGTTTTCCCAAAGGTTTTCACCTCAAAGTATCTTTATGTAAAGGAGTAGCTGCGCCTGCCACCGAGGAGCTGCCTCCTTATCCGGGGAATGTTACAGCTCCGAACCACTCGCAGTCCCTGCACGGGGTCAGCCCAGGACACAGGGAGGAACCTTTAACTGCCTTCCATGAGGACTTTCCACCTCTGAGGGACATTTCTGTCATCACTCAAGCCAGCCTCTGCCTGTCACCCCTGGGAAGCCACCACAGCCTTTTTGTCGCTGAGATTCTGGCTCCAGCCAACACCCCCAGGACTCAAGTGAGTTTCCAGCTCATGTTGCAACAAGGTCACTGCTTCCCTCTGAACAGCCCAGAAGCATCCCTTCCTGCTCACCCTGGCAATGTGAGGATTAAATGCCCTTCACCAGTGAACTCTAAACTCTCACCCAGCCTCTTCCTGGGAATGACTCTGGAAGGGGGTCCTGAAACTCACCTAGAAGAGCTTCTCATAGCACTTGTCACAATGGACAATGTCCCGGTGGATGAATATTTTATCCAGGAGATCTCCCATTGCTTTGTGGCAAATTCCACACTGCCAAAGAGAAAACAAATAGGGTTGAAAAGTAACCAAAGCCCCACAGCAACCAAAGCCCCACACAGTGACAACGGAAGGGAGGGGAGAGAGCAACAGTGTCTGCATCATTATATAAAGGGGTGAGGATGTGACCTTTGAGGCTGAACTTTCCTACAACAGCCAAATATCCCTGCAGGCTTTGTCCTCCCACACTCCCCATCCCTCCTCTTCCCATTATCCCCATCCCCACAGCTTTTCCTTGGAAACCCTGCAGGGTTTGAGGATTCAGCCACCTCCATAGAGCACAAAGACCACAAAGCAGCAAGTCTACCCCAAGGACAGTGGGGCAAAGACATGAGGGTGTGCTGAGGGTTCTACTTCTACTAAAGAGTTCTTGTTCTAACACTTATTTAAGGACCTTGAATACTGTGGGGACACCTGTGACTGTTTCTGTCTCGATGTGATGCAAGGATTTGGCACACTCCATATACATCACTCTGAAAGTTTGAGGATGGAATTTGCAGGAAGATCCCTGTTCCCAGCCCTGCAGCTCCCAGCAGCACAGGCAGCACTGGGCTCACCCTGAAACAGTACTCGTGGCAGCGGATGTTCAGGTGCTCTATGATGATCTTGGGGCAGTCTCGGATCTCCCGGCTGCAGTAACTGCACAGGGGCTCACTGGACCTGGGAAGAACAGGGGAGGGGATTCCTCTGTGACACTCTGGTTCAACTCCCAGCATTGCTGCCAGGGATTTTTTCCCCAACCATCAGCACTGCTTTCCATGAGCCACCTGCTACCACACATGTGTCACTGTGCAGTGACAGAACAGAAGGACATGGGCTGTCCCAGGGGGGCAGAGACCACAACAGTGGGGCTGGACAGATCTCGGAATCATGGGATCATTGAACAGTTTGGATTGGAAGAGACCATCCAGTCCCACCCCCTGCCATGGGCAGGGACACCTTTCACTACCTCAGACTGCTCCAAGCCCCAATGTCCAGCCTGGCCTTGGACACTGCCAGGGATCCAGGGGCAGCCACAGCTTCTCTGGGCACCCTGTGCCAGGGCCTGCCCACCCTCCCAGGGAACAATTCCTTCCCAATACCTCATGTAACCCTGTCCTCAGTCAGTGGGAAGCCATTCCCTTTTGTCCTGTCACTCCAGGCTCCTGGAAATAGTCCCTTTCCATTTTTCTTGCAGGCTTCTTTCAGGCAGTGGAAGGCCACAATTAGGTCACCCCAAGCTTCCCAGATCCAGGCTGAACAATCCCAGTTCTCTCAGCCTTTCCTCATAGGAGAGGTGCTCCATCCCTCTGCTCACCTTGGTGGCCTGCTCTGGACAATGGAGTTCATGTCACTGTATTTCCATTTACTGCTTCACCAAATACACACCAGTGTCCTCAAAAAGCAAAACCTTAAAATCCTTTTTGATTAAAAGTTTGCTACATTCTCCCAGGCAGCCCCGCCCTGTCCTACCTGTGCAGGGGAGCACTGGACAGGTAACTGTGGTGGCTGTAGCTGCTTCTCTCCAGGTCACTCAAATCTGCGAGGCTGTCACAGGGAAGGAAGGGAGAAAGGAAGGAAGGAAGGAAGGAAGGAGGGAAGGAAGGAAGGAAGGAAGGAAGGAAGGGAAGTGAAGGAGTAAGGAAGGAAAGGAAGGAAGGAAAGGAAGGAAGGAAGGAAGGAAGGAAGGAGGAAGGAAGGAAGGAAGGAAGGAAGGAAGGAAGGAAGGAAGGAAGGAAGGAAGGAAGGAAGGAAGGAAGGAAGGAAGGAAGGAAGGAAGGAAGGAAGGAAGGAAGGAAGGAAGGAAAGGAATATCAGCACTGGACATTGATATGTGGCAAGAGAACCTTGGATGGAATCATTACCCCAATGATTTGGAAGATCCTGGCTACCTGTTGCTTGGGGAGAAGGTTCTAAAAGTACCTTCCCAGGACACAAAGAGGACCCTTTAATTAGTCCCAGAGAGGACTTTCCTCCTCTCAGGGACACTGGGAACATACTGAGGGAGGAGAGAGCAGGAGGAAGCCACACCTTTCTCTCGGGCCGGGCTGGTGGTTCTTCCCAGCTCTGTCCTAAGCTGCATTTCCAGACTCTCCTGTGGGACTCACAGCAGGGGCTCCCCTGATTGAGGGCAGCTGCATCTCCCTCTTTGCTATATCCCCACTGCAGGTTCTGCAGAGGGAATCTGCTCCCTGTCCCATGCCATGGCCCCTGCGCTCCAGCCAGAGCCAGCTGGGGGCTCAGGGAAGGTTTGCATGGAGTGGCCACCAAAGCAGAGCCACCAAAGAGCTGTGACCCAGCTGTCTGGAACCCCATGTCTGTCCCCATGGGGAGGGGTGGGGTCTGGGCAGCAGGGCCGGGAAAGGGACACGGGACATGCACCCTGGAATAGACTCTCCAGCCTGGAGCCCAGGGAGGTGGCACAGCCGCCAGCAGCCCTGCCCTGCTGACTGTGCCACCCTGTCACCCTCTGTGCCAGGAGGAGCAGGGGGGTCAGGCTGCCTGTTCTGGCTGAGTCCGGGAAATGCAGCTCAGAAACATGGCCAGTACTCCCTCTTGCTCTGTCCTTTCTCCAGCACATTCCCAACTCCCTGCTCCCACTCCTTGCCCCTCAGTAGCCATCAGAGCCCTCCATGAGTCAGGCTGTCACACTAAAATGTCAGACAGGGTGAGATTGGGTGGGCTGGGGAAGCAGAACAGGAAGGGCACCAAGGGCTCCCCTGCCTGCCCACAGTGAGTGTCCAGCAGCTCTGGGGTCAGGTCATGCCCAGGCTGTGACCCAGACATATTTTCCAATATACTTTCCACTTGCTGCTCAATGGGACTGGAAAATCCTGTGCTGGCAGCTAGACAGGCAACCTGTGAACTCCTGCCTCAAAAACATGCACCAGCAAAACTCCCCTGGCCTCATCAGGGCCCTCCTGTTTACATCTGACCCCTACAAGTAGCAGCTTTTCACTGTTAAAACTCCCATATCCTGTGCTATTCTGCAGGAAAAGGCACGGAGCACATCCCCTGTCTCACCCAGTGGAGTGTGCCTGGGTTTCCTGGATATGTGGCTTATCTGTGGCTGCTGACAGCAGTTTTGCTGAGCTCTAGGACAGGCTGGAGATTTACAGCCTGTAATCAGCTCCCCTAGGGATGCCAGCACAACTCTGAGGGAGGAGAAATGCCAGCAGGGAGCATCAAACTGGTATGAACTGGTGCCACATCACCGAGGATGATGTGCATGGGGCCAAATCCCACTCTTGTCACACTGGGGCCAGTCTGGAGCAGCTTCACTAGAGCAGAACACAAAAGACTGAGGATTTAAGCTTGAAAATTATGCAATTTAATAGTTTTTTGAACTCATAATTTTTTTCAGTGAGAGTCCTCACCCTCCACATTTTCCTCACCCCTTCCACTCATTAGTTTACAGAGGCATGGTGAAGCCTCACAATGCCAAACAGCTTAAAAACAGCAGTGAGGTGTTTCCATCCACCTCAGAGACCGAGCCACTCCAAGGGGAGCTTCCCTGTCCCCTGGGAGTGGTGGGACACAGGTCCTGCTGTTACCACAGCAGGAGTGGGACAGCCTGACCCCTGCAGAGCAAAACTCTGACCTCCCAGTGATCCCCCCCGGGGCTGATCAGCTCCAACTGCTCCATCCTGGCGGGATGTGTGAGGTGACAAAGCCTTGTGCTGGGCCCTGCACGCATGTGTGACACACGGGTGGGGCAGCTGGGTGTGACACAGGGTGTCCCCACTGCTCCTCGTACCTGCCGTAGCGTGGGGAGGCTGCAAGGCCGCCGGTGTTCACGTACTGCTTCACAAAGAGGATCCCTTTCCTGGGGAAACGGGAAGCATTTGCATGAGAAAGCAGCGGATGGAGCTCGGGAGAGCCGAGCAGGGACTTTGTGTGCTCCCAGACACGGAACGCGTGCGGGAGCGGCACGGAGCGGGATCCCGTTGTTCTGGAATAAAACCTGAATATCGAGCATTGTTGCTAAATAACAACTCCTCTAATTACCCCACCAAAACAAATCGAGTTAATTGGAAAGAATGGGATGGAGAATGTCACCCTTTCATCCAGTTATCCGCTGGTTTGAAGGATAAATCCTTCCCAGCTCCCATCAGGATTATGCACACAATGAGCATGGAGAGAGCTCCCGGCTCCCCCATAAACATCAACCCCTGTGGCACCGCTCTGCTTCCAGGGACTGTTCTGCCGCTGGAATATCTCCAGTGTTCTCAGCCAGTGTCAACTGCTGCTGCTTTGATTGGGGATGTTTTTATCTCTCTTGCATTTTCCTGCCTCTATAATTCCAATTCCAGCATTCCATGCCCCACCTGGGTGCAGCTCCGGGCAGGCGGAGGGGAGCCTTGTGTCCCAGCCCTTTGCCTGCAGCCCTGACAGGAATTAATCAGGCTCTTTCTCCACGGTGCATTTCCACTGCTGCCTAAAAGCTGGGATTAATCATCTCTTCTTACACTAAGCCCTGTCATGGCTAAGGAAAGAAAAGCTCCTTTTTTCCCTTAAACTGAGCATGGACTCTTTCTATGTCATAGAATCGTGGAATCATTAAAGTTGAAAAAGACCTTCGAGATCATCAAATCCAACCATCAATTAGCACCGTCACCATGGCCACCACCAGTTCCCATGTGCCACATCCACACATTTCCTGAGCACTACCAGGGATGGTGACTCCACCACCAGCCTGAGCCTCCCCTGGCCCAGCCTGAGGCCGTTCCCTCTCCTCCTGTCCCTGTTCCCTGGAGCAGAGCCCGACCCCCCCCCGGCTGTCCCCTCCTGTCAGGGAGTTGTGCAGAGCCACAAGGTCCCCCTGGAGCCTCCTTTGCTCCAGCCTGAGCCCCTTTCCAGCTCCCTCAGCTGTTCCTGATGCTCCAGACCCTTCCCCAGCTCCATTCCCTTCCCTGAACATGCTCCAGACCCTCAATGTCTCTCCTGTCCTGAAGGGCCCAGAACTGACCTCCGGATTCCACATGAGCCCTCCCCAGTGTCCAGCACAGCAGGACAATCACTGCTCTGACCCTGCTGGCCACACTGTGGCTGACACAAGCCAGGTGCCAAAGCTGGGATTCCTCACCAACCAAGAGGGCCCTGCGCCACCCCTGTTCTGCAGTGGGGGATTGAGGCCCCCCTTGGATCTTTACCCGGCAGTGCTGGAGTCAGGCTGGTACCCAGAGCTGTGGTGGGAGCTGTAGAGCCTCTCAGTGGAGCTGGAGAGGAGCCTGGGGAGAGAGGGGAGATCTGTGGGCCATGGCAGGATCCAAGCTGGGAGCCAGGAGAACAGCAGCCACAACTGCTGGGAGGGCAGATGGATAGTACAGCCGTTTTCCAGACTGTGTCATGGATCAAACCAAATCTTCTCTCCTTCTACATCTGCCACAGGACAGGACTGCTTCCCCAAGGAAGGGATTTGGGAAAGTCTCATTTGTAGGGCCGTGGGAGAGAAGACCCCCACCAGATCCTCCAATGAGGACAGAGTGACAGAGTCACACAGACTGCATAGAAGCAGCCACAGGGAGAAAACAGGACAGGAGGAACTGCAAGGAGATGATGGGAGATGGGGACAAAGCCAATGGGACTGTCCCTAAGTTAGTCATTTGAAGGGAGAACACAGCAAAACAATGCAAAACAGCTCCATCCATCTGCTCAGCAATGAGATCTGGGATGGGGCTGACTTTTCCTGGAGCCAATCCAAGGCTATCCAAAGATCTTGTGCTGTCTCCTCTTGACCCCCACAACTCCTTGTTACAGGTCCAGCCCTCAGCCTCTGGTGGCCCCATGGGGCATCAGACACACACGGATGGGCTGGCACTGCCGTGAGGGATGCAGCAAACCCAGGACAATGGTAGTCCATGCTGGATACGTCCTGCCCCTTCCAACAGCCTTGTTCTGGGTGTGGCTCAGTCACTGAACCATTGACGTGCTAGGGACACTGACCCTCTCTCTTTACTTGGAGCTCTTTTCTCTTTTAGTGAAGGCCAATTCCTGAGCAGGAACCAGCTCCCCATTCTCCTGTCCCTGGGTTCTGGCATCCCACACAGTGAAAAATCTCCAGAGGTTTTTCTGGATGTATCCCAGACCCTGTGCTAGACAGCTTTTGCTGGGAATGGTTTAAGAGCTGGTTTGTGCCTCTGGATTATGCATCCACTCCCCGGAAACCATTCCTCCCTCTCTCAGCTCTTGGCTTTTCTTCTTGGCTTCTCTTCCATGAATTTCCTGGAAGTTTCCCTCAGAGCCCTCGTGACTGCCATTTACCTGGTGCTGTTATAGTTTAAGCTGTCCATGTAGAACGGCACCCTGTGGCTTCTCTGGGACATGGATATGATGGGATCTCTGGGAAGGGATTCGTGGCTGGGGAGAGGAAGTGCAACAGTCTCAAGCTCTGAACTTGGGCACGTGAGGGATCCTCACAGGGTGGGAATCTTGGCTGGAATCTCCCTGCTGGGCACTGACCCCTCCCGCTGCAGAGCCATGGCCCACCCAACACGTGCTCACACCCAGGGAATCAACAGGTGGGTCAGGATGTCTGGGTACTGGATCAATGTGGCAGCTTGGGATCCCAGCCCCGGACTCACCGTCCTGCTGAGGAGGGGCTGAACTCCCCGTGACCCTGGGCACTGTCGTACCAGCTGCTCCTGGGGCTGCTGTTCCCAGAATAGACACTCCCTTTGGGATCTGGGCTGGATCTGTGAGGAGACACAAAGCCCTGAGCACGTTGGAGCAGGAATCTTTGGAGTCCCTACACTGGGCCCACACGTCTGGCACTGCCAAGCCCTGGCACAGCTGCCACCCCTGGAAGTGTCCAGAAAACATGGGTGCGACATTTGAGGCCATGGATTGGTGGTGACCTTAGTGACAGCACTGGATTGAGAGCTGATGATCACAGAGGTGTTTTCCAGCCATGAGGACCTCGTGATTCTGTGATTCCATGATGCATTCCTCCTGTGCTGTGCACGTTTTCCCTATGCTGGTTTCGTGCTCCACAGGGAGAGCAGGATCCAAACCCAACACTTGAGCAAACCCAAGCCATTCCCACATGGAAATACATCTCCGGCTGTTTCCTTTTCCAACATCCCCTACGTGTGCCCAGGTGCCAGAGCTGTCCATTTCCCCTTTTCCGAGGCACAGCTCCTCAGGGGAATGGCTTTAAGCTGTGGGCACAGCTCAGGCTCTTCCACCCGAGCAATGGTGCTGGTGTCATTTCCTTGCAGGAGCCCCGGGACACAGATCAGGACTTTATCATCCCTGAACATTTGGATCCTCTTGACCCAATTAATTAAAGCTTCAGGCAACTCAGTGTCACACAGTGCTGCCAACCCTGCTGTGGACATGAGAGACGGACAGGCTGAGCTCATCTTTATGAGAAAATGAGAACAATTAAAAAAAAATTGGAAAATTAATGAGAAAAGCCTGCTCTGGCCAGAGAGGAGTTTGGTCTGTGGTGTAAACCCAAGGGCAGGGGTGGGGTGGGTTTGTTCACTGCAGGGATGTGGCAGTGAGGGTGACACATCATGTGAGGGCAGGAATGGAGGAGATATTGGGAAGGAATTGTTCCCTGGGAGGGTGGGCAGGCCCTGGCACAGGGTGCCCAGAGAAGCTGTGGCTGCCCCTGGATCCCTGGCAGTGTCCAAGGCCAGGCTGGACATTGGGGCTGGGAGCAGCCTGGGACAGTGGGAGGTGTCCCTGCCATGGCAGGGGTAGAAAGTCCCTTCCAACTCAAACCATTCCATGATTCTGTGAAATGGTTGAGGAGGATCCCAAGGCTCCAGGAGGATGGTGGAAATCCCCAGGCCTGGAGCTGCTCCTGGTGATGCAGGAATGCCTTCTCCAAAGTGACTCGTATCCTACATGGTCCAGGTGCACCACTTTGGGACAGCCCCGGTTCTGGGATTTAATCCTGTTGCTCATTCTGGGAACAAAATCCTGCTCTCACTCCTTTTCTCAGGGATTGTACAACGTGGAGGGCAGTTCCTATCAGATATTTCTATGCCAGCAGCTTTCCGTGTCTCTGCAGCCCCAAGCCTTTCACGTCCAAACCTCTCATCCCCAAATTCTCATCTCCAAACCATCATTGCCAAACCCTTCAGCCCCAAACCTTTCATTCCCAAACCCTCATCCCCAAACCCTTCATTCCCAAATCCTGACCTCCTGGTGCTGAACACCTGGCTGTCCACGTAGGCTGGAATCCTGTGGCTGGGCACAGACCCTCCAAAGGATTGGCGGTCCTGGAACAGGGACGTGTGGTGCTGGGACTCGTGGGCACTGGGAACACTCTCCTGGGAGCTGAAGTCAGATGTGCAGAAGAATTAAAACCAGTTTGACCAGGAAGCCAATGGGTGTTCTTGCTCTGAGCAGCTCACATGGGGGTCAGGGCCTGCTGAGGGTGGATCCTGCCTCTTCCTAGAGAACAGGAAACTGGGAGAACTGGGACACCAAGTTGTTAATGAAATCATGGATCATGGAATTGTGGAATCCCAGACTGGGTTGGGTTGGGAGGGACCTCCAAGTTCATCCCATCCCACTCCTGCCATGGCAGGGACACCTCCCACTGTCCCAGGCTGCTCCCAGCCCCAATGTCCAGCCTGGCCCTGAACACTGCCAGGGATCCAGGGGCAGCCACAGCTTCTCTGGGCACCCTGTGCCAGGGCCTGCCCACCCTCACAGGGAACAATTCCTTCCCAATATCCCATCCATCCCTGCCCTCTGGCACTGGGAAGCCATTCCCTGTGTCCTGTCCCTCCATCCCTTGTCCCCAGTCCCTCTCCAGCTCTCCTGGAGCCCCTTTAGGCCCTGGCAGGGGCTCTGAGCACTCCCTGGATCCTTCTCCTCTCCAGCTGAGCACCCCCAGCTCTCCCAGCCTGGCTCCTGAGGGGTTCCCCAGCTCCATGGCCTTTTCTGGACTTGCTCCAGCAGCTCCAGGTCCTTCTGGTATTGAGCTGCAACAATTCCCGTGGGAGATCCCTGCAGCTCTGTGGCACCAGGTTGAAAGGTGGCACTGCCAGAGTCTGGTTTCTGAATTCCCAAAGCCAAGAATGAGCTTTTGGATGCCTTTAGACAGGACAGGAGGGAGTGCTGGAGGTGTGTGAGGGAATGTCCCAGTGCCCTGCCTTCGTACCTGTCCTGGCGTCGGTCAGACTCGTTGGCACCTGGAATCTCTGGGGCAGGGACACTGCTGCCTCCAGAAACAGAGCTGGACCTGCCAAGACATGAGACCTTTACAGTCTGTGGAAGCAGCCCTGCACACAGAATTCCTGTGGGATGGAGATGCAGCCCCTGGAGAACCTCCTGGCCCAAGAAGAGTGCAATATTCCTGCATGGGAACATGCCACATAGAATCACGGAATCACAGGATTGTTTAGACCAGACAGGATCATGGAATCACAGAATTATTTAGGCCAGATAGAAGAATGGAGTCATGGAATTGTTTAGACTGAAAAAGCCCTCTAAGGTCATCAAATTCAACCATCTACCCAGCACCACCACCATGTTCACCATTAAGCAATGTCCCCAAATAACCCAAAGAGATGTGGAAAAAAAAGCCAGCTGGAAAATCCAGACCTCTTATAAAATAGGGCTGAAAGGAAAGACCCCAAGCAGAGCACCCTCAGTCCCTTCCCAGACCCCCTGCAGTAAATCACCCCCTTTCTCCCAACAGGAAAAGCCATCCCATTATTCCTCTTGCCTTCTTGCAGTGGTTTCCTCACTCTGCACATGGGAGGACAGCCCCGTGTCCGTACCCCTGCTCCCAGCAGAGCTGTCCTGGGAGTGCAGCACGGCCCTGGGGAGGAGAGAAACATTCTGGGTCACTGGTTCTGGGGTGTCCTCACTGACCCACCTGGAAGGAAGCCCGTTTACCTAAGAGCCTCAACTCTTCAAATTTAGAGGGAAAATATGGATAAAAGAAAGGAAATCAGTCCATAAAGTCCTTCCATGGGGACATCCAACCACGTGGGAAAGTTCGAAATCAGACCCAATGTGACCACAGAGCCAAATGCCAAATTTTATCATTTATTGGCTCTCCCCAGGGAGCCTCTGCTCCCATATTTAAGGTCCAGGAAGCAACTCCTGCCAGTGCAGCTGTCAGGATTTGATGGCTCCAGCTAAGGAGGATCTTTTCTCCCAGGTTTTCCTATAAAACCGTGGTAAAAGGTTCATCCAGTAGAAGCAGCAGTAACAGCCCTCAAGTTTAGGTTGAGGATGTTTAGGTTGGATATTAGGAAAACTTCCTTCATGGGATGGGTTGTCAAGCCCTGGAAATGTTCAGGAAATGTATGGATATGGCACTTGAGGACATGAATTAGTGCTGAACATGGTGATGCTGCTGGCTGGTGTTTGGACTGGATGATCTCAGAGGTCTTTTCCAACCTTAACAATTCCACAATTTTTTGAAAAGGGAAACCTGGGAGAATGTTTATCAGCAGGGGGGAAGATGCCCAAGGAATGACCTCTCACTCCACAGGAGAAGGTGGGCAGAATTGTCCCATTCCTTACCCGGCCCTGCTGGGTTCAGTGGGATCCTTCAGCCTGGGGGGCTCGGGGTGGGTGTCATGGCCAGGAGCTCCTTGGCCCCTCTCACTGAGGCTGCTCGAGTCCAAAAACCTAAATCAGAGACCCTTGATTGGGAAAATCCACGCTGGGATGGGCAGACACCCATTCCCTGCAGAGCAGCAGGAGCCATTCCAAAGATCCCAGACCACCAATGCCCCCAGGCCTCACCTGCTGTCATCCCAGTAGGGCTGGTGGTGGGCTGGGCCCTTGGGGTTCGTGGAGCTGCTCCTGTCCTCATAGTCCAGGACAGACCTGGAAATCAGGGAAAGGCCCATCACATCCCTGAAAAGTGGCACGGGATCCTGGCACTGGGCTCACCAGGACAGGCTCATGCCAACCTGCACCGGGGCTCTTCAGGACATCACACAGTCCATGTCCCTGAATTCCTTCTGCTTCCACCTCCCTGCTGCCACTCCAGCATCCCAGGATCATCAGGGAAGCAAAAGGGAGTGACTGAACCCCACTGGGAACACCAGAGGAGGAAAAATCAGGAGTGCTTGGCTGATCCCAGACCAGATGGAGAGGGATATAACACACAGAGCTCTTGGATTGCTTAAACTTCAGTTGTTTCCATCCTTGGGAAAAAAAGCTGGAGAAAGAGCCTCTTTTTGGGCTTGCCCACTCAGAATTTCTTCAATCCTCAGAATTATTCCTACACCTACCAAATCACCCCACTCTTACCTTTTGAAGGAGTATTCTGTGTCCTCGATGTGCACAGGGGCTCCCTCAGTGGGAGGAAAGGGGACATCAGGCTGTGAATGAGACCTGGCAGAAAAGTGGGAATTTAGAGCTTCCAGAGGCTTCCAGGGAATCTGTATGGAACAACACTGCACTTTGTATCAGCCCAGGAAACTGGGAAGAATTGTCTCAGAGAACTGATTTTCCATCAGAAAAAAACATTTTTCATCTTTAACCGAGAGGAGGAGAGGCTGATGGGGGTTACTGGGAATCCATTCCCACACAGGAATTTCCTGTCCTGTACCAGGATCTTGCTCCTGGATAAGGCACAATAAGAGTGACTTTGGGGAAGAAATTCCCACACCCCCAGGAGCAGTTCCAGACTTTGGGATTTACATCATCCTCCTGGGAGCCTTGGGATCCTCCTCAGCTCAGCTCAGAGGGCTGAATTAATTTCATAGAATCCAGGAATCAGGGAATGGTTTGGGTTGGAAAGACCTTAAAGCCCATCCAGGGCTACCCCTGGCATGGCAGGGACACCTCCCACTGTACCTTCCCCAAGCCCTGTCCAACCTGGCCTTGAAATCTGCTCGCCTCAAGGCCTCTGATGGGGCAAACGTTGGAAATGGATCCCAAAATAACAGACAAGGGAGGGAAGCAGCTCCAGGCAGATCCATGTGTTTGCTGCCAGCAGCAGCAATTCCTTGCTGACCCTGCACCTCTGGCAATGCCAGGGGCGCAACCGCTCTGGAATCACGTGGGATGGAGGCACTAAAGGCAGTGCTGAACCTGCTGGATCTGCTCCCAGAATCCCAGCATCAGTGAGGATGGAAAAGCCCTCCCAGACCATGGAGCCCACCCTGTGACCCATCCCCACCTTGTCCCCTGCCCAAAGCACTCAGTGCCACCTCCAGCTCTTCCTGGGACACCTCCAGGGATGGGGACGCCAAACCTCCCTGGGCAGACCCTGCCAGTGCCTGACCACCCTTTCCATGGAGAAATTCCTCCTGAATTCCCAGCTGCTTCTCTGAGAAGAAGCTGTGTAACAGCAAACAGCAAGATGCTGTTCCCGCTGTTTATCCACGCAGGATTTTCCATTTCCAGTCCCTCTGTTGGATTCCAATCCCAACTCTACTCTAGACAAGTCACTCACTGCCACCCCAGCTGCCCTCTGGGCAGGGTCCCACCTGCTGTCACCCCAGGAGTGCTCAGGCTGGCGGAGCAGCTTTTCAGGAGCATCCACGGGTCTGTCCTGGGAGTCAGAGCTGGACCTGCCGAGAGAAGGAGCTTGGTTGGTCCCAGCAGGATGCTCAGGAAGTTGGAGAACACCAAGAGGCAAATATATCAACCAGGAGTTTTGCCTGGCTCTAATGGAACATGTTTTCCTCCTTCCTAGCTCTGGAAATTTCCTGAAGGGCCAAGCCACAGATCCAACTGATTCATCCTCGTGTGAGGAAAGCAGCTGGAAGGTCCCAGGCTTTTTGAGCTGCTGGGTCAGGCCCATCCCCTGCAAGGGCTGCTCTCAGAGCTCATCTGCCAGGGCAGTCCCAGAGCAGGAGGAGACCCCCCTCCCTCCAAAATCAAGGAGAAAAAGGGAATTTTTCACTTACTCTGATGGGTAAAACCCATTGTTGGCTTCTGCGTGCTCAAGAAACCTGGAAAAGAGAGACACAGATTGAGGAATGTCCTGCAGTGACTTTCCTGTGCATTCAATAAAAGAGAGAGCAGGGAATCCCTAAACTTCCTGGAGAGGGACCTGTCCCAGGGGACACGGCAGAAAACTGTGGGGAATTCAGGGTCAGGACATGAATACTCCTCAGCACTGAACCTTTTGCTTTGCCATCTCACAGGATCTGCAGTTTCCTTTTTTGTTTGGGGTTTGGTTTGTGGGATGTTCAGGGGGTCTCATTGCAAAAGTCAATAAATAGGTGGAGGTTGAAGGCCTAGAAAGAAGTTCACAGAGTGTGAACCCCCCTGTACTGTTAAAACCATGAATAAATGACATTCCAGAACTGATTTTCATTGGGGAATAAAACTGGAAAATGAAGGAAGGATCCACAAAAATGACCGGACCTTTTTTGTATCATAGAAACTAAAAAAAAAAAAATCTGGTAGAAAATATCATACAATTTGATTTTTCCCCTTTTTCTTAAATGAAATTTAAAGAAACTGGTGCAGTTCTACAAAGCCCAGATGGAAGGTGGTTTTCCATCAGTAAATATCCATTCCAAGGTTGCAGGCAGCTCCAGAGCAGCAGTTCCTGGGCTATGCAGTGCCCAGGTCAGGAATCAGACAGTGACTGTACCTTCCATTTGTGGAAGCCCTGCTGGCTCTGGAGCCCTGTTCATCCCATGAGAGCAGCTCAGGCTTTTCCTTCAGAGCTTTGGCACTAAAAAGAGGAAAATTCCAGTGAAAATGGGACCTTGTCAGCATTTGTGGTGCATCATCCTAGAGAAACCTGCTAATATTGAGTGGAGTGGGGAAGGAAATGGGGCTGAATCTCTCTCTGTCAGGACAGGCAGGGCCACATTCCTGAACCCAGTGAGCCTGACTGCAGATTATATGGAACATGGAATTATGGAATTATAGAATTATTGAATCCTAGAGTGGGTTGGGTCCGAAGGGACCTTAAATATCACCCAGCAGACACCTCTCCACTGTCCCGGGTGCTCCACCCAATGTCCAGCCTGCCTTGGACACTGCCAGGGATCCAGGGGCAGCCACAGCTTCTCTGCACCCTGTGCCAGGGCCTGCCCACCCTCCCAGGGAACAATTCCTTCCCATATCCATCATCCTGCCCTCTGGCACGGAAGCCATTCCCTGTGTCCTGTCCCTCCATCCCTTGTCCCAGTCCCTCTCCACTCTCCTGGAGCCCTTTAGGCCTGGAGGGGCTCTGAGCTGTCCCTGGATCCTTCTCCTCTCCAGGTGAGCCCCCAGCTCCCCATTGGCTTCAGTTTTCATCCCATCCATGGGTGCTGCTCCCTGCAGTCAGTTCCACCTGTGCCCTGTGTCCGTGGACCAACAGCCAGCCTTGCCTTCCAGGGAGGGGAGGAGGGAGGGGAGGGAGGGAGGGAGGGAGGGGAGGGAGGGGTGCTTGCTCTGCTGGCAGGTGATGCCCCTGCAGCGCAGCCAGCCCGGCCTGGGGGCACCAGGAGCAGGGAAATGCAATTCCTGAGCAAATCCAGGCCCAGCCCTTGGTCCAGCAGCACAGAGCAGCCCCTGCCCACTCCTTACCCGTCCCCATGCTGGGACACTGTTTCCATGGAGAATTTCCCATTCAGGGCCTGCCTGTCCTCACCATTCCTGCAGGGTAAACAGCAGGAGCATGAGGGAGGGGGATGAAGAGCCACAGGGGCTGTACAGAGCGGGGTTTGTTGGAAGTGAGCTGCGAACAAGGCAGGAATTGGGGTAAAACTCCAAGGGAAAAGGATCGGCTGAGCTGATGGAATGGGCTGCAGGTTCAGGTTGGGATTCCCAACAATGAGCTGGGATTGTTCAAACTAAAGGTGGGGCTGGTCTAAAACTGGTGCCAAGCTCCAAAGTATTCCTGGCTTTTAGAGCTTTCATAGATGTGTGATATTATCATGTGTGATACTAATTTCCACATAATTTCTGAGGGTTTTACATTTTGTGTCTTCATGGCAGCTTTAAACTAGAGGTGGTACAAATCTTCCACCTCTAACTCCTCAAAAACCAGAAATTCATGCATATTTTTTGGTGGGTGGGGCTTCTCCAAACTGTGGGAGGCTTCCAACTGAGGATGTTTCCTCCCAGATGCCTTTTCCCTTCCCTGGATTCCCTGTGTGGTGTTTGCTGTTCCGTGCTGCTCCTGCCCCATGTCCTGCAGGATTTTGTGTCTCCTGGGGATCCCCCAAGCAGAGCCAGATTCCCCTCCCACCCTGGGGGGATCCCGAAGCTGCTGCGGGGCCCCAGACCCACCTGAGCTCAGCAGGAGGGGAGGATTTCCCTGCAGCATCGCTCAGGATTGGGGATGTTTGGCTCCTGCTGCCTCCTTTGGGGCTGCAAGAGAGAACAAAGCACAAACTCATCCCTGCTCAAAGCAGCTCCAAATCTGCCCTGCATGGAACAGGATTGGAGAATGTGGGAATGCATCAGCGCTCTTCTCAGTCCACTCACTGACAGTCATCAGAAGCAATTTTTAGATTAAAGGCAGTGATTTTGCCAGGAATTTCTACTTTCTGCAGTGACACACCAATAAAAGCAGCAGGTGAGCAAAGTGCTGTTTGCAATGAGAACTATCCCACCTTTGGCTACTCCAGGCACGGATTCTATCAAAACATTGGAAAATACCTGAAAATTATTCCCCTACACCTGCTTGGCCAGAAAGAGTTCAGCTGGATGGGGCTTGGAGCACCAAGTGGGAGGTGTCCCTGCCCAAAGGGGGTGGCACTGGATGGGCTTTAAGGTCCTTCCAACCCAAACCATTCCAGGATTCTACATTTGGGTTTTTTCCTTTGGGGTTTGGAGCCCTTCTGTTGGGATGCAGTCAGATGCTGGCAGGACATGAATTTCAGCCACAAAACCTTTATTCAGAGCTGCATCCAGGAAAGGTTCCCCATGCAAAGCTGGGTTTGGTTGCTCCCCTTTCCTGGAGCAGTGCCTGCTCTGGCCCTCAGCCCCACCCAGCCCATCCCGGAGCTCTCACCTGCAGGGAGAGGCTGCTGCTGCTGCTGCTGCTGCCTTTGGCTCATCCCACGAAGTCCCGGGGCTGGTTTTCCTCAGCCCATTAGCACTGACCAAAAAAAAAACCCCAACAAACAAAACAAGGAATTAAAAAAGCATTAAAGATGGGTGATTTTGAGAAGCTTCTCCCATGGGAGCACAAATCCTGCTCTGTGCCCTGCTGTGCCTCCTGTCTGCCTTTCTGCCGGAATACTCGGGGTTAGGAGCTGATTTTTCTCATTTTTCCGAGCTGGAGCTGTTTCTATACCTGGTGTTTGTCACAAAGCCCTGACTCCCCCAAATGTGGAGATCAGAGCTCGCTGCATTCCCAGCCCTGGCTGCAGTGTGGGATGGAGGGAAACTTCCCAGCCCTGCCCCAAACCTGCCCACAACGGCCCCAAACCTGCCCACAACAGCCCCAAACCTGCCCACAACGGCCCCAAACCTGACCACAACAGTCCCAAACCTGCACACGATGGCCCCAAACCTGCCCACAACAGCCCCAAACCTGCCCACAACGGCCCCAAATCTGCCCACAATGGCCCCAAACCTGCACACGACGGCCCCAAATTGCCACCAGAATTCCCCCCTGAAATAAAGCACTTGAGGCTGAAAGGCCCCATTTAGGGCTCCTGCAGGGCTGGATAAGGCCCAGGGTGGCAGAGAGGCCAAGAACTCCCGGCCTGGCTGTCAGCTGCCCCTCAGAGCAGCCACACCACACGGAGTGAATTCCAAATGAACTGGATCTGCTGGGAACAGAGCAGGATTCTCCCTCATGGGGTGAACACTTCAGCCAGACTTTCCCACGTCCCGTTCCCGCTGCTCCCGAGCAGTGGGGCTGAGGGAGCTGTCCCTGCTGTCCCTCATGGCAGGTCAGGAATGCTCCAGGGGTGTCCAGCTCATCTCTGGCTCCCCAGCAGCCTGGGAGAGGGGCTGGGAACAAACTGAGCCTTCCCCTGGAAACCCAGAGCAGTTTGAGGATGGGGAACCTCCCAACCCTCTCTGCTCGCTCCCAGCTGTTCCCATCAACTCAGTCTCACGCCTAAGGAAGCAGAGCTGGGAATAGCGGGATCTGGAATGTTCCAGGTGGAGGTCAGGGGTCAGTTAGTGCAGCCCAGGGGGCACAAAGGGAGATCACTGCCCTGTGCTGGCTCTGGGATGCTGCCCCTGCCTCTCCTGGGGCTGTCTTTCCTAAAGTGCCACCGGGCCCATTCCAGGGAGGGCAGGGCTGGGGACCAGCAGGGCAGGGGCTTGGGGGGTTCTACAGCTCCTGAGAGCCCTTCAGGCTGGAGCTGAATGCTCAGGGGGATGTCCAGGGCCCTTGGTCACTCCCAGGGCTGTCCATGGGTGCTTAGTGACACGCCCTGTCCACAAGGCTGCTCCTTTGTTGAGTGAGCTGATGTCATTCATTATTCATTGATGTCATTATTCACTTTGGATCGTCCCCTTCTTTCAAGAAAGGGACAATCAGAAATGTAGAATTGGGTAATCCTGGAATGTTTGGGCTGGCAGGGACCTTAAACCTCATCCAGTGCCACCCCTGCCACCTCCCACTGTCCCAGGCTGCTCCCAGCCCCAATGTCCAGCCTGGCCTTGGGCACTGCCAGGGATCCAGGGGCAGCCACAGCTTCTCAGGGAAGTCCCCTTTGCAAACCCTCCCTGTGTGGCTGTGTTTGGGCAGCTGACAATGCAGTTATCCCAAAGCTGTCAAAGCCCTGGAATCACATCCCACACTGGGCAGGGAATACCTGCTGGTGTCCGATGGGATCCTGGATGGACCCGGCACGGTGGGACTCCTCCTCTGCTGCCCTTCCTCTTCTTCTATCTCAATTCTTTCCAGAGGGAAAAAGAGACAAATACCAAGTTTCCTCTTGCCTGTAGCTTTCCAGGCAGTCTATTCCTGTTTCCCCTGAGCCATGGCTTTCCTGCTTTCCCCTGAGCTGTGCTTTCCCTGTTTCCCGGTTTTCCTTGTTTCCCCTGAGCTGTGTTTTCCATTTTCCCTGTTTTCTCTGTTTCCCCTGCGCCATTTTCCCTGTTTCCTCTGAGCCATGGTTTCCCTGTTTCCCCTCTTTTCCCTGACTCATGTTTTCCCCTAAGCCATGTTATCCCTCTTTTTCCCTGAGCAATGTATTCCCTGTTTTCTCCTGAGCCATGATTTTCCTGATTTCCCTGTTTTCCCCTGAGCCACGTTTTCCCTGTTTTCCCTGTTTCCCCTGAGCCATGGTTTCCCTGTTTCCTCTCCGGTAGATAAGCAACGGACCATGCCTTCTCCAAAGTGACTCGTATCCTACTTGGTCCAGGTGCACCACTTTGGGACAGCCCCGGTTCTGGGATTTAATCCTGTTGCTCATTCTGGGAACAAAATCCTGCTCTCACTCCTTTTCTCAGGGATTGTACAACGTGGAGGGCAGTTCCTATCAGATATTTCTATGCCAGCAGCTTTCCGTGTCTCTGCAGCCCCAAGCCTTTCACGCCCAAACCTCTCATCCCCAAATTCTCATCTCCAAACCATCATTGCCAAACCCTTCAGCCCCAAACCTTTCATTCCCAAACCCTCATCCCCAAACCCTTCATTCCCAAATCCTGACCTCCTGGTGCTGAACACCTGGCTGTCCACGTAGGCTGGAATCCTGTGGCTGGGCACAGACCCTCCAAAGGATTGGCGGTCCTGGAACAGGGACGTGTGGTGCTGGGACTCGTGGGCACTGGGAACACTCTCCTGGGAGCTGAAGTCAGATGTGCAGAAGAATTAAAACCAGTTTGACCAGGAAGCCAATGGGTGTTCTTGCTCTGAGCAGCTCACATGGGGGTCAGGGCCTGCTGAGGGTGGATCCTGCCTCTTCCTAGAGAACAGGAAACTGGGAGAACTGGGACACCAGTTGTTAATGAAATCATGGATCATGGAATTGAGGATCACAGACTGGGTTGGTTGGGAGGAACCTCAATTCATCCATGCCCACCCTGCCATGGCAGGGACACCTCCCACTGTCCCAGGCTGCTCCCAGCCCCAATGTCCAGCCTGGCCTGCACTGCCAGGGATCCAGGGGCAGCCACAGCTTCTCTGGGCACCTGTGCCAGGGCCTGCCCACCCCCACAGGAACAATTCTTCCAATATCCCATCATCCTTGCCCTCTGGCACTGGGAAGCCATTCCCTGTGTCCTGTCCCTCCATCCCTTGTCCCAGTCCTCTCCAGCTCTCCTGGAGCCCCTTTTGGCTGGAGGGGCTTAGGCTCTCCCGATCCTCCTTTCTCCAGCTGAGCAACCCCAGCTCTCCCAGCCTGGCTCTTCTGAGGGGTTCCCCCAGCTTCCATGGCCTTTTCTGGACTCTGCTCCAGCAGCTCCACGGTCCCTTCTGGTATTGAGCTGCAACAATTCCCGTGGGAGATCCCTGCAGCTCTGTGGCACCAGGTTGAAAGGTGGCATTGCCAGAGTCTGGTTTCTGAATTCCCAAAGCCAAAATGAGCATTTGGATGCCTTTAGACAGGACAGGAGGGAGTGCTGGAGGTGTGTGAGGGAATGTCCCAGTGCCCTGCCTTCGTACCTGTCCTGGCGTGGTCAGACTCGTTGGCAGCTGGAATCTCTGGGGCAGGGACACTGCTGCCTCCAGAAACAGAGCTGGACCTGCCAAGACATGAGACCTTTACAGTCTGTGGAAGCAGCCCTGCACACAGAATTCCTGTGGGATGGAGATGCAGCCCCTGGAGAACCTCCTGGCCCAAGAAGAGTGCAATATTCCTGCATCGGGAACATGCCACATAGAATCACGGAATCACAGGATTGTTTAGACGCAGACGAGGATCATGGAAATCACAGAATATTTAGGCCAGATAAAGAATGGAATCATGGAATTGTTTAGATTGAAAAAGCCCTCTAAGGTCACTCAAATTCAACCATCATACCCAGCACCACCACCATTTTCACATTAAACCATGTCCCCAAATAACCCAAAGAGATGTGAACAAAAACCAGCTGGAAAATCCAGACCTCTTATAAAATAGGGCTGAAAGGAAAGACCTCAAGCAGAGCACCCTCAGTCCCTTCGCAGACCTCCCTGCAGTAAATCACCCCCTTTCTCCCAACAGGAAAAGCCATCCCATTATTCCTCTTGCCTTCTTGCAGTGGTTTCCTCACTCTGCACATGGGAGGACAGCCCCGTGTCCCGTACCCCTGCTCCCAGCAGAGCTGTCCTGGGAGTGCAGCACGGCCCTGGGGAGGAGAGAAACATTCTGGGTCACTGGTTCTGGGGTGTCCTCACTGACCCACCTGGGAGGAAGCCCGTTTACCTAAGAGCCTCAACTCTATCAAATTTAGAGGGAAAATATGGAAAAAGAAAGGAAATCAGTCCATAAAGTCCTTCCATGGGGACATCCAACGCAGTGGGAAAGCTCGAAATCAGACCCAATGTGACCACAGAGCCAAATGCCAAATTTTATCATTTATTGGCTCTCCCCAGGGAGCCTCTGCTCCCATATTTAAGGTCCAGGAAGCAACTCCTGCCAGTGCAGCTGTCAGGATTTGATGGCTCCAGCTAAGGAGGACTTTTTCTCCCAGGTTTTCCTATAAAACCGTGGTAAAAGGTTCATCCAGTAGAAGCAGCAGTACACCCTCAAGTTTAGGTTAGGTTTTAGGTTGGATATTAAGGAAAAATTCTCTTCATGTGGATGGGTTGTCAAGCCCTGGAAATGTTCAGGAAATGTATGGATATGGCACTTGAGGACATATTAGTGGTGAACATGGTGATGCGTGCTGGCTGGTGTTTGGACTTATATCTCAGAGGTCTTTTCCAACCTTAACAATTCCACAATTTTTTGAAAAGGGAAACCTGGGAGAATGTTTATCAGCAGGGGGGAAGATGCCCAAGGAATGACCTCTCACTCCACAGGAGAAGGTGGGCAGAATTGTCCCATTCCTTACCCGGCCCTGCTGGGTTCAGTGGGATCCTTCAGCCTGGGGGGCTCGGGGTGGGTGTCATGGCCAGGAGCTCCTTGGCCCCTCTCACTGAGGCTGCTCGAGTCCAAAAACCTAAATCAGAGACCCTTGATTGGGAAAATCCACGCTGGGATGGGCAGACACCCATTCCCTGCAGAGCAGCAGGAGCCATTCCAAAGATCCCAGACCACCAATGCCCCCAGGCCTCACCTGCTGTCATCCCAGTAGGGCTGGTGGTGGGCTGGGCCCTTGGGGTTCGTGGAGCTGCTCCTGTCCTCATAGTCCAGGACAGACCTGGAAATCAGGGAAAGGCCCATCACATCCCTGAAAAGTGGCACGGGATCCTGGCACTGGGCTCACCAGGACAGGCTCATGCCAACCTGCACCGGGGCTCTTCAGGACATCACACAGTCCATGTCCCTGAATTCCTTCTGCTTCCACCTCCCTGCTGCCACTCCAGCATCCCAGGATCATCAGGGAAGCAAAAGGGAGTGACTGAACCCCACTGGGAACACCAGAGGAGGAAAAATCAGGAGTGCTTGGCTGATCCCAGACCAGATGGAGAGGGATATAACACACAGAGCTCTTGGATTGCTTAAACTTCAGTTGTTTCCATCCTTGGGAAAAAAAGCTGGAGAAAGAGCCTCTTTTTGGGCTTGCCCACTCAGAATTTCTTCAATCCTCAGAATTATTCCTACACCTACCAAATCACCCCACTCTTACCTTTTGAAGGAGTATTCTGTGTCCTCGATGTGCACAGGGGCTCCCTCAGTGGGAGGAAAGGGGACATCAGGCTGTGAATGAGACCTGGCAGAAAAGTGGGAATTTAGAGCTTCCAGAGGCTTCCAGGGAATCTGTATGGAACAACACTGCACTTTGTATCAGCCCAGGAAACTGGGAAGAATTGTCTCAGAGAACTGATTTTCCATCAGAAAAAAACATTTTTCATCTTTAACCGAGAGGAGGAGAGGCTGATGGGGGTTACTGGGAATCCATTCCCACACAGGAATTTCCTGTCCTGTACCAGGATCTTGCTCCTGGATAAGGCACAATAAGAGTGACTTTGGGGAAGAAATTCCCACACCCCCAGGAGCAGTTCCAGACTTTGGGATTTACATCATCCTCCTGGGAGCCTTGGGATCCTCCTCAGCTCAGCTCAGAGGGCTGAATTAATTTCATGAATCAAGGATCAGGAATGGTTTGGGTTGGAAAGACCTTAAACCCATCCAGGCACCCCTGGCATGGCAGGACACCTCCCACTGTACCTTCCCAAGCCCTGTCCAACCTGGCCTTGAAATCTGCTCGCCTCAAGGCCTCTGATGGGGCAAACGTTGGAAATGGATCCCAAAATAACAGACAAGGGAGGGAAGCAGCTCCAGGCAGATCCATGTGTTTGCTGCCAGCAGCAGCAATTCCTTGCTGACCCTGCACCTCTGGCAATGCCAGGGGCGCAACCGCTCTGGAATCACGTGGGATGGAGGCACTAAAGGCAGTGCTGAACCTGCTGGATCTGCTCCCAGAATCCCAGCATCAGTGAGGATGGAAAACCCTCCCAGACCATGGAGCCCACCCTGTGACCCATCCCCACCTTGTCCCCTGCCAAAGCACTCAGTGCCACCTCAGCTCTTCCTGGGACACCTCCAGGGATGGACGCCAAACCTCCCTGGGCAGCCCCTGCCAGTGCCTGACCCCCTTTCCATGGAGAATTCCTCCTGAATTCCCAGCTGCTTCTCTGAGAAGAAGCTGTGTAACAGCAAACAGCAAGATGCTGTTCCCGCTGTTTATCCACGCAGGATTTTCCATTTCCAGTCCCTCTGTTGGATTCCAATCCCAACTCTACTCTAGACAAGTCACTCACTGCCACCCCAGCTGCCCTCTGGGCAGGGTCCCACCTGCTGTCACCCCAGGAGGCTCGGCTGGCGGAGCAGCTTTTCAGGAGCATCCACGGGTCTGTCCTGGGAGTCAGAGCTGGACCTGCCGAGAGAAGGAGCTTGGTTGGTCCCAGCAGGATGCTCAGGAAGTTGGAGAACACCAAGAGGCAAATATATCAACCAGGAGTTTTGCCTGGCTCTAATGGAACATGTTTTCCTCCTTCCTAGCTCTGGAAATTTCCTGAAGGGCCAAGCCACAGATCCAACTGATTCATCCTCGTGTGAGGAAAGCAGCTGGAAGGTCCCAGGCTTTTTGAGCTGCTGGGTCAGGCCCATCCCCTGCAAGGGCTGCTCTCAGAGCTCATCTGCCAGGGCAGTCCCAGAGCAGGAGGAGACCCCCCTCCCTCCAAAATCAAGGAGAAAAAGGGAATTTTTCACTTACTCTGATGGGTAAAACCCATTGTTGGCTTCTGCGTGCTCAGGAAACCTGGAAAAGAGAGACACAGATTGAGGAATGTCCTGCAGTGACTTTCCTGTGCATTCAATAAAAGAGAGAGCAGGGAATCCCTAAACTTCCTGGAGAGGGACCTGTCCCAGGGGACACGGCAGAAAACTGTGGGGAATTCAGGGTCAGGACATGAATACTCCTCAGCACTGAACCTTTTGCTTTGCCATCTCACAGGATCTGCAGTTTCCTTTTTTGTTTGGGGTTTGGTTTGTGGGATGTTCAGGGGGTCTCATTGCAAAAGTCAATAAATAGGTGGAGGTTGAAGGCCTAGAAAGAAGTTCACAGAGTGTGAACCCCCCTGTACTGTTAAAACCATGAATAAATGACATTCCAGAACTGATTTTCATTGGGGAATAAAACTGGAAAATGAAGGAAGGATCCACAAAAATGACCGGACCTTTTTTGTATCATAGAAATAAAAAAAAAAAAATCTGGTAGAATATCATACAATTTGATTTTTCCCCTTTTTCTTAAATGAAATTTAAAGAAACTGGTGCAGTTCTACAAAGCCCAGATGGAAGGTGGTTTTCCATCATAAGTTAAAAGTGAATCCTCTGTCCCAACGCGATCCTGCAGGCAGCTCCAGAGCAGCAGCCCACTGGAGGCGTCTTGAGCTTGGGCAAAATGTGGCCACCATGGGACTCACGTGGAAGATACTAGTGGTCACAGGTGACTGTCTTCATTCTCGCTCGGAAGCCCGGGATCTGCCTGCGGGCTCTGGGAGCCCTGTAGACAGGCCACGGCGAGCAAGGAACATGCAGCTCCCACGGGGCTATCACGATCACAAAGCACGAGGCTTTGTGGGAGAGCACTATGATAAAGCTGAGGCACAGAGTTCGCAGGTAGTGCAAAAAAATGGACCCATTTGGCTTGCACGAGCATGTGGTAAACGCGAGTGCG
This sequence comes from Malurus cyaneus samueli, assembly GCA_009741485.1. Lineage (NCBI taxonomy): Eukaryota > Metazoa > Chordata > Aves > Passeriformes > Maluridae > Malurus > Malurus cyaneus. Next base: position 73,154 of record VKON01000101.1, on the reverse strand, counting down.
CGAGATCATATGGCCTAAGGAAAAATACCTAGCCTTAAATGGAAACTAGTGAGTGGGAGGGATAGGAGGAACAGGAGAAGAGAAATAGGGCTAGATGTCGGCACACGCGTGGGTGCAGGATCAAAAGGCCAAGGGGGAGACCAACATTACACTGGACCTCATGGAGGAACACACCTGAACTGCAGACTATAATGGGGGAAGAAATCATGATGTAGAGCTTCTAGATGAGGAACAAGGGATAAACGAACACCAGAATATTGAATCCTAGCTAGTTCTAGGGGATGAGAGCGTAGGGAAGAAGCACACGGGAATAAAACTATACCTACCGGCTCCATAGGCAGAGACAACACTCTCGCACGCTGTTCCAGCCAGGGAAGAATCGAGGACACCAGACCACGGCCGAAGAATAGTCCAACATCTGCACTTGGGAGCCACTCGCAGAGGGAGGATACAAAGCGGAGCAGGCCACACTTGGTCATGGAGGACACCCATGGGCTTCGAGCCAGGAGCAACTGAGGCCGCACACACAGCGCTCCCAGGGGAGACAAATCTGTCTCGGCCTTTTGCCAGAGCAAACCAATCACCCAATGGCTCCACGTGGGACCATCTCAAGAGGCAGCAATAAGCAGGGAAGAAATGGGAAGCCAGCCACTAGTGATAACTGGTGTCCGCGGCTCCATCACCTTGTGCGACCTAAGTCAGCCCTGCTACACATAGACTCTGGTCTCACCTGCGGGAGAGCCACACCCTAGTTAAGGCCGGAACTGAGTCAGGGGTCTTCTCGAAGTCAGCTGTCCCTGGATAGCCTTCTCCGGACATCTCACCCAGAGGAAAGAGCACCGAAAACCCCCATCTCTCCACTTGGGCTTCAGTTGCTCTCCCAATCCCACGGAGCGCCAAGCGTGAGCTGGGACTACCCAGGCAAAGCAATCAGGTGTGCATCTAATGCGCGAATAGTCCCAAGGGGGGACACAATATCGAAAGACAGAACCACACCACTCTGCGCTCTTCACCAAGGGAGGGAAGACACAGATGGGGCGTCGAGAGGAAGAGAGACAAGGGGGGAGAAGAGGTGCGTGGGAAAGGGGAAGGGGCAGGAGAGGAGAGGCGTACAGGGGAGGGAGGAAGGGACAGGGAGGAAAGCAGGGGGGAAAGAGGTAAAGGAGAGGCGGAGGAGGGGGAGAGAAGAGCGAGGGGAAGGAGAGACAGCGAGAGGTCTGTGGGCTCTGGCTCAGGGAAAACAGGGAAAACATTGCTCAGGGGGAACCATGGCTCAGTGGATACAAGAAAAATAGGGAAAACAGGGAAAATGGTGGCGCAGGGGAATACAGGAAATCATGCTGAGGGGAAACAGGGAAATATTGCTC
>VKON01000101.1:50979-71762 GCA_009741485.1 Malurus cyaneus samueli | reverse complement strand
GCCCAGCATCCTTTTTAAAGGAATTGTCCTTCCTGTGCTGTGAAACTCTGGGATCTGCTGTCCCAGCCTCGTGCATGCACCCAGCCCCACAGGATTCCCAAGGCCCAGAACCTACCTCTTGGCAAACAGGGGTGGGAATTCCTGTGTTGGGCTGCTGTGGAGGAAGGATTTAGGAGAAGTTAAAGGGTTGGAGGGGAAAGCACGTCCTGGGCAGGGGCAGAACCAACCAGGCCCTGCCCCAGGTGGCAGGTCCTGTCACCGCTCGGCAGATCTGGCCCTGGCGGGAGTGTCACACTGGAGCAATCCGACTGAAATCACACAAGGGGACAGATGGAGGGCAGGGATTTATGATGGGGAAGATCCCAAAGGGATTTCCTTTGGCAGCTTCCCAACAGTGTTCCTGCCACAGGCCCCCTGCTCCCCGCTCTGAGGAGCCAGTGGTGAGTGGGAACAGCTAAGGCCCTTCCACACACCATCCATTCCATCCCATCCATCCCTCCCATCATCCCTCCCTCCATCCCATCCCATCCATCTCCATCCTCCATCCTCCATTCCCACCCATCCCTCAGGGTCCTTCACATCCCACCCAGCACCCTCAGTGTCCTTCACATCCCTCTGAGCCCCCTCAGGCTCCCTCCCACCCCATCCAAGTGTTTCTCCCTTCCTGAGCACTGCTGGGTGCTGCTGGCAATCCTCCCCCAGCTCCCACTGCACCTCCGGTGCCTCATTGTGTCACCCGCAGTTCTGTCACAAGGAGAAGGATTCTGGTGGAACCAGACTGGGAACAAACCCCAACATGGCTCTAAAAATCCTTTTCCCTGCCAGGGGAGAGCTGGACAGAGAGTCTTCAGCCCCAGCGCTCCCACAATCCCTCACACTCTTGGGGCACTCACACATCACTGGGTGGGTTTGGGTTTTTTTCCCCACACAACTGTTTTGAAGCTCCAACTAGGACAGGATCAGTAATTCCAGCTATTGTCCAAACACCAGGGAAAAGGCAAAACAAGCAGAAGCCTCTCCCTGTTGGATGCTGTTTGCATTGGTTCTGATTTTCCTCTTGCACACAACAGAACTGCAAAGAGCAGTTGAAGAACTGAGGCTGAAAATTGGACTCTGGATTGCTGAGAGAATATGGACTCCTATGGATTTCCTTTCCCTGAAATTTCACCCTCTTGATAGGAAGACTTGAGGATTCCCCCAATCTGCAGAACCTGCAGATGTCACGAATCATGGAATGGTTTGGGTTGGGGGGACCTTAAAGCCATCCAGTGCACCCCTGCCATGGCAGGGACACCTCTCACTGTCCCAGGCTGCTCCCAGCCCAATGTCCAGCCTGGGCCTTAGACACTGCCAGGGATCAGGGGCGCACTTCTGGGCACCCTGTGCCAGGGCCTGCCACCTCCCAGGACAATTCTTCCAATATCCCATTATCCCTGCCTCTGGCACTGGGAAGCCATTCCCTGTGTCCTGTCCTCCATCCCTTGTCCCAGTCCCTCTCCGCTCTCCTAGAGCCCCTTTAGGCCCTGGCAGGGGCTCTGAGTCTCCCTGGATCCCTCTTCTCCAGCTGAGCACCCCCAGCTCTCCCAGCCTGGCTCCAGAGGGCTCCAGCCCTGCAGCAGCTCTGTGCTCCTCCTTGGCCTCTGCGTTGGAAAGGTTCCCTTCACCCTCAGAGCCCTGGGGCTGCTGCCATCCCTCTGCCCTTCCAACAGCCCTTCCCTGGCTCCAGCCCCGTTCCCACCCTCTGGACACTCACCCGTTGCTCTTCTTGGCTGCTGACAGGACGTAGGCGCGCTCGCGGCCGGCCGAGCTCCGCAGGACGCTGTTGGCAGCCTCTGTCCTGGAAGGGAGGGAGGAAAGGGTCACATCTCGCTCATCCCAGTGCTCCCTCTGGCTGGAGCCTCGGAACAGCCCCCTGCAAGCTGAGGCTGACCCTGACACAGCTCCCACGCTCTGGGAGCAGAATCATGGAAGTCGATGGGGGTGTTAAGGCTGGAAAGACTATTGGATCATCCAGTCCAACCCTCAACTAGCACTGCCACCTCGTTCTTTTGTTTTGAGGGAGGGTTATTTTTTTGGGTGTAGTGTTGTGCTTTTGAGACGTATTGTGTATTTTCTCTTTTCTTCTTTGTTTTCTAGGCTGGAACTTGAGGTTTGTGTCCTGTAATTGCGGGAGTAGAAGTGCTTTTGCTGTGTTTTGTGGCGTCATTTTTTGCCAGCATGCTTTTATTCCTGGGCTGGGCACTCCAACCCAGTGAATCGCAGTTGGTACCTGAGGATGACAGTTCTGATCGCTTTTGGTGTTTGGGTTGTGTTTGGCCGTGGTTTTCGTTAGTGTCATGGTTTTGTGATGGTGTGACCTGTATATGGATTCGTTGGCAGGATTTGTAGGGTGTTCTTTTTTTTTTTTTTGTCTAGATGCTGGCTTTAGGATGTTCTACAGTTGATTTAGTGTTGTATTAGTTTTGTATGTATAAGTGAAGATAATTGGGAGGGTGCGTGGGAGCAGTTTGACAAAGAGATCGGTGGGCGTTTTTGGGAGGTTGGTTGTTGTGTGACTGTGTCTCGCTTAGTAGCTCCATTGGGGTATATGGTGGGTCGAGACGATTTCGTTTTGTCTTTTGTTTCATTCGTAAGTTGCATTATTCGCTTCTCTTGGTTTTTGGGTGGTATTGGGTGGTTTTTGGTGTACGTGGGTTGCGTGTTAGGTCACAGGGGGATGGTTTATCTTTCGTGGTTCTGCCAGGTTGTTGGTTTGGGTGAGGGGTTATTAGGTGTCTTTCCTCGGTCTGGAATAATGTTTTTTCTCTTTTTTTTCGTTGTGGGGGACTTTGTGTTCTTTCTAGCTATGGGTTGGTCTCGAAGTGATGATCAGCTGCGAAGGGGAGCATCTTATGAGCTGGTCTTTATTGTGTGTCCGGACCCTGTGGCTTTCTCTGAGGTGTTCTTTGTCTCGCGTGTGTGCGCCCTTTTGCTATTCCTCTCCAGGTTATTATCGCACTTGCGTGTTCTCTTTTCTCGCTGGATTGATGGGTAGTCCCGAGTCGATGCTGCCGTTTGCACTGGGAAAGCCATCTGTGGCTGTGTCCTGTCCCTCCATCCATTTATCCCAGTCCCTCTCGCAGCTGTTTAGTGGTTCAGCCCCACTTGAAAATTCCACCCACAGCATCGAGGCTGCAGCCAGAGAGACCTGACCCATTCCCATCCACGTCCTGAGCCCCTGGATCCCTGGCAGTGTCCAAGGCCAGGCTGGACAATGGGGCCTTGGGCAGCCTGGGACAGTGGGAAGTGTCCCTGCCATGGCAGGTGTTGGCAGTGGATGGACTTGAGGTTTCCTTCACTTCAATCATTTCTGCGTGTTCCAGATTCTGTCTCCCAATAGGCCTGACAGACTTGCCCGGTGCTGCTGTGTCGTTGGGGTGATCCCGAGCCCCGAGGCGATGCGCACGGAGCGGGGCAGCCGGTGGGGCCTCCTCTCCTTCCATCCCTCCTCTCGCTGTTTGTAGCACTCTCCGCGCCGATGGATTCCCACGAGTTGCCGGGCGTTCTGCCCCATTATTGGGTGAGCTGTCTGAGGCTCATTCTTGCGTCAGGCTCTTTTAATGACTTCGTGTTGGGAGCGGCGGCCCAGGAGTGGGCCTTGTCGTGGCAGAGCTCGAGATGTGTCTGGGCGGGTGCGTTGTTCTGTGTTGTGCTGGGTAGTCATGGGTGTGGGCTTGTTGCCACATTTTGCCTCTCTGGTGGATCCCATGTTTCTGGCTTTAGCTTTTTTTGGTTACGTTTCTGGGTTGATGGGTTGTTCTGATAATGTGTGGTGCCGGGTGGGGGGGTTGGCTGTGTGGCCCTGTTCCGAGTTGCTGCTGGGAGCTTCTACTGTGTGTTGACTTGTACGTGTTTGCGACCCGGGTGGGATGTTACCATGCCGGAGGCCTCTCTCTAGTTGGCGTGTTGCTGTGTACTTTTGGTGTATGGATATTAGCTGGGTTCTTGTTTGCTGTGGGTTGGGGGTTTTTATTTGGGTATATTGTTTTGTGTTTTTACGGTGGGTGTTGGCGGTGGTATGGGCGCTGGTGTTATATGGGTTGTATGGGAGTGTTAAGGTGGCTGGTGTAGGGAGCAGTGGGTCCATACCAGTTTGTGTAGGTTTTTTTTTTTCTTGGCTTCCTGATGCTTGTTTGGTTCTGGTTGCTGTAGCTCTGTCTTTGTTTTCTCTTCCTTTATTTGTTGTGCGGGTTGATCTGTTTAATTCCGCACAGATCGCGTATTCTTGTTTTCTTTGACTCTCCTTGGATTATGAAATTTGTTGTCTTTTATGTATGTGTAGCTGACGTGCGAGCTTTCTGTGCTTTGATTTGAGAATGTTTGCTGTAGCTTGGTTGCTGGCGGGGACGACCCCAGAGCCATGGGGTTTTTGCCTTATTATCTTGGTTATTTGGTGGTCCATAGTTTCGCTGACCGGTTGTGTTGCAGAGCGCTGTTGACGTGTGGTGTTGTGTGGGAGTTGTGGTGGCCTGTTGGGTTGGGCTGTGGCTGAGGGCCGGTTTGTTTTGCGGTGTCTATGTTTGGGAGAGTTTCTTACCCTATGCCAGATCGGGCTCATTCTTGTGCTCGCCCTTGTTCATCGCTGCGATGGTGGGCTAGCGTTGGGGGAGCACCCCTCAATGTAGCCATCTGAGGCGCGTTTTTGTTTGTTTATCATGCTTCGGCGCGGGTATGTGGTGTCTTTATCGGACTTGGGTGGGTCTGCTTACTCTCTTTTTTTTGCCTACTTTGGACCTACTTGCTTTTGGTGGTGCTGCAGTAGTTGTGAGTTGATGCCTCCGTTGTGGTTGATGGCAGTCGCCCCTATGGTCGTTTTTTGGTTACCCTTTGCTGCGCGCTGGTGGCTGCATGTGTACTGGGAGAACACTCTCTAGAGCCTCGTCTGTTTCTGCTATGTTTTGCACTGTACAGGACACTGTTGGGAGGGCTTGGGAGCCGACGCGCCCAGGTTGGATCAGGCTGGGTTTTTTTTTTTTAGAAATAGTGGTGGAAACACTGGGAACACGATTCCGATGGTGCTTGGGGTTATGGGCACATGGAAGACTCAGCCCCAGCCTCGCTGCTTGCCGGGAATGTGCTCCAGGCAGGCAGGAGGATGCTCCAGAGGCATCTCCCTCCTCAGGCTGCCAGTGGGACAGGGAAACGTCCCCACAGGGAAATGGGATCCCTCTGCAATCCCAGCACTCCACTGAGGCTGGCTGGGAAATCCCACTGACCTGGATGTGTTCAGCCCCTCGGGATGCTCGGTGGGAGCAGGAGGGGCAGGAACAGCCGGCATAGGGAACAGGGAAAGGCAGGGGCAAGGGGCAAATGACAGGCGGGAAATTCAGGGGATACAGGAAATATGTGGTTGAGGGGAAACAGGGGAAATATTGCTCAGAGGAAACAGGGAAACAGAAACCATGCCTCAGGGGAAACAGGGAAAACAGGAAAACCATGGCTCAGGGAAACAATGGCTCAGGAGAAACAGGGAAAACAGGGAAAATATGCCTCAGAGGAAACAGGGAAACCATGGCTCAGGGGAAACAGGGAAAACAGGGAAAACGTGGCTTGGGAAAACCATGGCTCAGGGGATACAAGGAAAACAGGGAAAATGGGGAAAATGTGGCTCAGGGGATACAGGAAATATATGGCTGAGGGGAAACAGGGGAAATATTGCTCAGAGGAAACAGGGAAACGGAAACCATGCCTCAGGGGAAACAGGGAAAACAGGAAAACAATGGCTCAAGGGAAACAGGGAAATCAGAAAACCATGGCTCAGGGAAACAATGGCTCAGGGGAAAACAAGGAAATCTGGGAAACAGTGACTCAGGAGAAACAGGGAAAACAGGGAAAATATGGCTTAGAGGAAACAGGGAAACCATGGCTCAGGGAAAACAGGGAAAACATTGCTCAGGGGGAACCATGGCTCAGTGGATACAAGAAAAATAGGGAAAACAGGGAAAATGTGGCGCAGGGGATACAGGAAATTCATGGCTGAGGGGAAACAGGGGAAATATTGCTCAGAGGAAACAGGGAAACCATGGCTCAGGGGAAACAGGGAAAACAGGGAAAACGTGGCTCAGGGGAAAACAGGGAAATCAGGAAAATCATGGCTCAGGAGAAAACAGGGAATACATTGCTCAGGGAAAAAGAGGGATAACATGGCTTAGGGGAAAACATGAGTCAGGGAAAAGAGGGGAAACAGGGAAACCATGGCTCAGAGGAAACAGGGAAAATGGCGCAGGGGAAACAGAGAAAACACCCAGCATCCTTTTTAAAGGAATTGTCCTTCCTGTGCTGTGAAACTCTGGGATCTGCTGTCCCAGCCTCGTGCATGCMCCCAGCCCCACAGGATTCCCAAGGCCCAGAACCTACCTCTTGGCAAACAGGGGTGGGAATTCCTGTGTTGGGCTGCTGTGGAGGAAGGATTTAGGAGAAGTTAAAGGGTTGGAGGGGAAAGCACGTCCTGGGCAGGGGCAGAACCAACCAGGACCCTGCCCCAGGTGTGCAAGGTCCTGTCACCGCTCAGGGCAGATCTGGCCCTGGCCAGGAGTGTCACACCGGAGCAAATCCTGACTGAAATCCCACAAAGGGACAGATGGGAGGGGCAGGGATTTATGAGCTGAGAAGGGAAGGTTTCCCAAAGGGATTTTCCTTTGGGCAGCTTCCCAATTGTGTTCCTGCCACAGCCCCCCCTGCTCCCCACTCTGAGGAGCCAGTGGTGAGTGGGAACAGCTCGAGGCCCTTCCACACCCCATCCCACATCTCAGGGTCCTTCACATCCCACCCCAGCACCCTCAGTGTCCTTCACATCCCATCTGAGCCCCCTCAGGCTCCCTCCACACCCCATCCAAGTGTTTCTCCCTTCCTGGGCACCGCTGGGTGCTGCTGGCACATCCTCCCCCAGCTCCTCACTGCACCTCCCGGTGCCTCATTGTGTCACCCGCAGTTCTGTCACAAGGAGAAGGATTCCTGGTGGAACCAGACTGGGAACAAACCCCCAACGTGGCTCCTAAAAATCTGCTCTTTTCCCTGCCAGGGGAGAGCTGGACAGCAGAGCCTTCAGCCCCAGCGGCTCCCACATATCCCTCACACTCCTGGGGCACTCACACATCACTGGGTGGGTTTGGGTTTTTTTCCCCACACAACTGTTTTGAAGCTCCAACTAAAAACAAAATCAGTAATTCCAGCTATTGTCCAAACGCCAGGGAAAAGGCAAAACACAGCAGAAAGCCTCTCCCTGTTGGATGTTGTTTGCATTGGTTCTGATTTTCCTCTTGCACACAACAGAACTGCAAAGAGCAGTTGAAGAACTGAGGCTGAAAATTGGACTCTGGATTGCCTGAGAGAATTATGGACTCCTATGGATTTCCTTTCCCTGAAATTTCACCCTTCTTGATAAGAAAGACTTCGAGGATTCCCCCAACTCTGCAGAAACCTGCAGATGTCACAGAATCATGGAATGGCTTGGGTTGGGAGGGACCTTAAATCCCATCCAATGCCACCCCTGCCATGGCAGGGACACCTCCCACTGTCCCAGGCTGCTCCCAGCCCCAATGTCCAGCCTGGCCTTGGGCAGTGGCTCTGGGGTTGATCCCTCCGGTGTCTCCTGGCAGGGACAGGGAAGCAAGTGCTACTGGGGGTGTCCCCATGTCCCCTGCAGGGACAGGGTCACATCTGTGCTTCTGTGGCGAGTCCGTACTCATGTCCTGGCAGTGTGACTAGGGGCCAGTTCAGCGCTAAGGGCTTTCTGGGGGGTGTCCTCCTCTATTTCGTCCTGCGAGCAGGGACATGGGAGGCCAATGGCTACTAGGAGGTGTGTCAGCCCGGTCCGGTCAGGACTCAGGGACGCAGTGGCCTCGCTCTGGCCGCTGTTCACCTCGGAGGGGTAGGCAGATAGCCCGGTGCCACGGAGGGTCAAGGGCTGGTGGGCGAGATCACTACAGATGATCTCTCCAACTCACGCTTGGCTCTGCTCCATCAGGTCACTACTGCGCATGCGTGGTCGCCTCAACCCTGACTCACCTTGGTGAGCCTGCTTATGCCTCTATGGAAATGGGCCCATGAGTGAGTCAATTGAAGTCCTGACAGCTCCTCACGTCCCAATTAATGGGGCATGTATGTGATGTGATATTACCGTGTGGGATTCCATGGGCTGGCTACTGGCGGGATGGAACGGGCACAAACTAGCCCCCGAGGAGGAGTAGGTCGAGGCGTCGGCCCAGCGGCTCGACCCGCTTCCGTGCGCACCTCGGGGTAAATACGGCGCATCACTCCCTTAGTTTGGAATCGTAACACCCAGAGCGAGCACCTTCGGGTGCAGGTCGTCTCATGGTCCCCTGTTGGGGACAGGAAATGTTGGGAATCATCCCAGAAATGGCTTTATGGGGCTGCGAGGAAGGCGACCTTCAAGCGCCCCATCTGCCATGTGCCACCTCTGCCATGGGACAGCGTGGGACACTGCTCGCCCACTGTCCGAGGCCACTGCTCCCGCCCGGAATGACATTCAGCCCTGGGCGGTTGGAGCAGCCTGTTGCCTCTAGGGACTCACGGGGCATGCAGGTGACGTAGCCGATTGGGAAATGGGTCACCGTCTCTCGGCTCGTGGCCGAGGAGCTCGACCTGCGTGTTGTCGCGGAGAGTTTGTTGCAAGTGGAGAGCTGAGAGACGCGAGTAAACGAGCGTAGAGAGGAGAGGGAACTGGAGAGGGAACAGAAGTGGGGGATGAGGGAGGGGACAGGACACAGGGAAGGTGGATCTTCCGCAGTGCCAGAAGAGGCAGGGAATGGATGGGAATAAGGGGTGGGGGGGGGGAGGGAGGGGAGAGAAGTCAGGTGCCGTGACGGAGGAAGTGAGAGGAGGAGGAGGGAGGAAGGAGGAGGAGGAGGAAGAAAGGAAAGGGAAGGAGGAGGAAGAAGAAGGAAAGGAAGGAAAAGAAAGGAGGAAGATATATGGCACACATTGACTGTGGAGACCAACAGAGGAGCACCAGCGATGGAAAGTAGCTGATGTGACTCGCCCCCCTCAAATTGGAAGTCTGGTACGTGAGCTTGCTCGCGGGAGGTTTCGGTCAAAGTGTGTCCCACGTGCCCAGGACCAAGTGGTGGTCCACTATTGTTAGGTTCTAGTCAGAGAGGATTCTCTCTCAGGGACATTGATTGGGGTAGACACATACTGGGCTCGGAGGAGAGAAGCGGGGAGCCTCACTTGGGACTTCTCTCCGGGCGGGCGGGGTTCGTTCGCACGGAGCTCGTCCTAAGCTGCATTCCCAGAAACTGTATCTGCAGAGTCGCGATATTCCAGCAGGGCCCTACTCTGGGCCTTGATTGAGGGCCAGTCTGCGGGAACTTAGCTCTTTGGCCTGTCTCACCACTGCAGTTCAGGCAGACGGGTCCTGCTCCCCTGTCACAATGCCATGGCGCTCTGCGCCCATCTTTTTTCAGCCTAGACATCCGGCAAGGGTCGGTCACGCCTGGAAGTGTTTGGTCTTAATCGGAGTGCCACAAAGCAGAGCACACCAAAGAGCTGTGACCCAGCTGTCTGGAACCCCATGTCTGTCCCCATGGGGAGGGGTGGGGTCTGGGCAGCAGGGCCGGGAAAGGGACACGGGACATGCACCCTGGAATAGACTCTCCAGCCTGGAGCCCAGGGAGGTCAACAGTCAGGTCTGCAAAGGATTATCCAGCCCTGGTACAGCTGCCCAGGGCAGGGTTGGAGTCCCCAGCCTGGAAGTGCTTAGAAAACCTCTGAATGTGGCACTTGGGGACAGTGGTGACTGTGGTGGCAGTGCTAGTTGAGGGTTGGACTGGATGATCCAATAGGTCTTTTCCAGCCTTAACCCTTCCATGATTCCATGATTCTGCTCCCCAGAGCGTGGGAGCTGTGTCAGGGTCAGCCTCAGCTTGCAGGGGGCTGTTCCGAGGCTCCAGCCAGAGGGAGCACTGGGATGAGCGAGATGTGACCTCTTTCCTCCCTCCCTTCCAGGACAGAGGCTGCCAACAGCGTCCTGCGGAGCTCGGCCGGCCGCGAGCGCGCCTACGTCCTGTCAGCAGCCAAGAAGAGCAACGGGTGAGTGTCCAGAGGGTGGGAACGGGGCTGGAGCCAGGGAAGGGCTGTTGGAGGGGCAGAGAGATGGCAGCAGCCCCAGGGCTCTGAGGGTGAGGGGTACCTTTCCAACGCAGAGGCCAACGAGGAGCACAGAGCTGCTGCAGGGCTGGAGCCCTCTGGAGCCAGGCTGGGAGAGCTGGGGGTGCTCAGCTGGAGAGGAGAAGGATCCAGGGAGAGCTCAGAGACCCTGCCAGGGCCTAAAGGGGCTCCAGGAGAGCTGGAGAGGGACTGGGGACAAGGGATGGAGGGACAGGACACAGGGAAGGCTTCCCAGTGCCAGAGGGCAGGGATGGATGGGATATTGGAAGGAATTGTTCCCTGGAGGGTGGGCAGGCCCTGGCACAGGGTGCCCAGAGAACTGTGGCTGCCCCTGGATCCCTGGCATGGCTCGGGTCCCCGTGGCCTCTGCCATGGGACAGGAGCAGTTGCTCTGGTGGGAGGTTCCCCGGGTGCCTCTGCGGCAGGACCGGAGAGTGGCCTGGGGTTTCCGTGCTCTAAGGCCTCGCTCTGGCCCCGCTGTTCCATCGGAGGGGTGGGGATCCGGGCAGGGGTCAGGGCTGTGGGATCCAAGGATGATCCCAGCTCGGCTCTGCCCACAGGCCACTGCGCTCGCAACACGATGTCATTAAAGCCTGACGAGATGAGCCTGACAAGCTCACCCAATTAATGGTGGCGCCCGGGAATCCGTGTGGGATCCATGGGTGCACTGCTGGAGGGCACAAACAAGCCCGAGGGAGGGAGGGAGGGAGGAGCCCGGCTGCCCCCGCTCCGTGCGCACCTCGGGGTCGGGATCACCCCAGGACGGACAGCCCAGGCCAGCACCGGGCAGGTCTGTCATGGTCCTGTTGGGGACAGAAGTGGAATCATCCCAGAATGGTTTGGGTGGAAGGACCAAAGCCATCCAGTGCCACTCTGCCCATGGCAGGACACCTCCCACTGTCCCAGGCTGCTCCCAGCCCCAATGTCCACCCTGGCCTTGACACTGCAGGGATCCAGGGGCCAGACGTGGAGGGAATGGGTCAGGTCTCTCTGGCTGCAGCCTCGATGCTGTGGTGGATTTTTCAAGTGGGGCTGAACCACAAACAGCTGGAGAGGGACTGGGACAAGGGATGGAGAGGACAACACAGAATGGCTTCCCATGCAGAGGGCAGGATGGAGGGATTTGGGAAGAATTTGTTCCTGGAGGTGGGCACCTGGCACAGGGTGCCCAGAAACGTGGGCCCCTGGATCCCTGCAGTGTCCAAGGCCCTTTCAGGGATTTGCCCTCTCCCCTGGGACTCCTGGTAGGACCAAAATGATGCAGACCTTCCATGGAGTTTGGACAGCTCAAAGCCCACCCCCATTTTGTCTTGTCCTTTATCCAACATTGTTCAACAGTCGCTCTGGGGGTGTCCCCGTGTCCTGCAGGGACAGGGAGCAGTGGCTCTGGGGGTGTCCCCGTGTCCTGCAGGGACAGGGAGCAGTGGCTCTGGGGGTGTCCCCTCAGCTCCCTGTCCCTGCAGGACACGGGGACACCCCCAGAGCCACTGCTCCCTGTCCCTGCAGGACACGGGGACACCCCCAGAGCCACTGCTCCCTGTCCCTGCAGGAGAACAGGGACACCCCCAGAGCCACTGCTCCCTGTCCCTGCAGAGCACAGGGACACCCCCAGAGCCACTGCTCCCTGTCCCTGCAGGACACGGGGACACCCCCAGCCCTCACCGCTTCTTGAGCTCATCGGGAGAGAACAGCGCATCCTCCTCATCCCCATCCACGGATTTCTGCCGGACGTTGTACGGAGCTCTGGGAAGGGACAGCAGAGTCAGGGAATTGCTGCTGGGGCAGCAGGAGCACAACACACGTGGATCCAAGGGAATGGGCCAGACCCTGGAAAACACCTGCATTTCCCATGTGCATTGGGGTGGCCCTGTAGGATTTTGTTTCCTCAGCCCAGGGGCCCAGCCCCATTCCAGACCAGAGTCACAGGCTGGGAGACGAAAAGCTGGGCAGGAAATGCCCACGGTGCTGTCCTGCCACCAGGATCCCCCCTTCTCCAGGCTGCAGGAAGTGCAGCAATGCTCCAAACCCAGCTCCCAGGCTCTGCCCTCCAGCTGGTGCCTGGTGATAAAATCCCCTCCTTCCAAAGGCTCCTGCCAGCCCAAGGAGCAGCTCAGGCCCACAGAGCCCTGGGAACCCCTTCAGTTCCCAACCAAAGCTCTGGGAGCTCCCTGGGCAGCCCAGGAGGAGCAGCCCCCTCTGTGCACTCACAGTTTCTTGTAGTCCTCCGTGGTCATCCTGTAGCCCCAGGGTGATCGGCTCTGTCCCTTCAGGGAGGTGCTGCAGGGACACAAATCACACCTGGGAGTGTCACCTTCCCATCCTCCCCAGCCCCTTCCCTAGGGAATTCCACAGGATGGGGGAAATGGAGTCATCCCAAATATCCCACTCTGATTCCAGGCAATGGTATTTAATAGAAGGGCAGCATTTCTCTTCTTTAGGATTTAGCACTGGGATTTGAGTCTGCTTTGCTTCCCCAGGGCCACTGGGGGTTGTTGGAGCCATTCTGAACTCTATTGGGGTGGAGCTGCTCCATGCTGGGATCAGCCAGGGGGAAGGAAGGAGCCCCCTTGGGCATCATCCTTCTCCCCACATGAACCAAACCAAAATGGGGTTAAAAAAGGTTTCACTTGAGAGGCAACAGAGCCCCCACAGAATCCAAGAATCCCAGGATTGTTTGGGTGGGAAGAGACTTTAAAGCACATCCCATCCCAACCCTGCACCTTCCCCTATCCCAGGGTGCTCCAACCTATCTTGGAACACCCCCAGAGATGGGGCAAAACTTCTCTGAGCCCCTGCTCAGATCAGAACCACGCTTTGATCTGACCTATCAGAACAAACTGTAAGTGCCTTGCACAGGACAGGTTAAAAAAAACACCACAAAAATCCCAATAAGACCATCAAAATGAAACATCCCAGCTTTGCAAGGATTCCCTGTGATCTGTGCCCCCTACTCCAAAATATTTCTCAAATTAACCCAGGGCCCCTGAGTCCTTTCAGAGCCTACTGACACTCCAGGTGAGGAAAACACGAGGTTTGATGTCTGGTCTGCTCTCAGATCTGTAGAATGCACAGCCAGAACTACCAGAATTTTATAGGGATTTAGGGGAGCTCTGGAATCCCACGAGCACTGGCCAAAGCTAAAGGATGGCTTGAAAGGAGTGTTTAAAATCTTGTTTTCATAAACAAAAAGAGAAAGAAAAAGAAAGAAAAGAAAAGGAAAAGGAAAAGGAAAAGGAAAAGGAAAAGGAAAAGGAAAAGGAAAAGGAAAAGGAAAAGGAAAAGGAAAAGGAAAAGGAAAAGAGGAAAGGAGGAGGAAGAGGAGGAAAAGGAGGAAAATGAGAAAAGGAGGAGAAAAAGGAAAATGAGAAGGAAAAGGAGGAGGAAAAGGAGGAGGAAAAGGAGGAGGAAAAGGAGGAGGGGCCACTCAGATACCTTTTCTGTGCCTGGCTGGGAGGTGAAGGGTCCGGCACGGATGGGCTCTTATCGATGGTTTTGGTGAACACTCCCCTGGGGAGGGAAGGGCAGCTGAAATTTTGGGCTGGAAAATGTTTGGAGCTGAGTTCAAACCTCCCGTGGAGCTGTGGACAGCTTGTCACCCTGAGCTCTGTGATGTCCCCAACTCACAGCACCCCAGAGGGAACAATTTCCCTGCTTGCTGCTCCTGGTTCAGCTCTCCTCCCCCTGCAGCCCAAATCTCTCCTGTTCCACACCCACCTGATGAGATATCCGGACTGGGGCTTGGAGGGAGAGGACCTGAGCAAAGAACAGACACCAGTGAGCTCAGAAACATGGGAAAAACAACAGCATCATTAAAGGGGAATGTCCACATGGATGGCAAACAAAAAACCCAGCTAAAAAGGCCTGGAGGGATACTGCAGCTGGATTAACTCTGCAAGGATTTTTTTTTTAAATGAATAATCATAGAACAAGCTCTAGAAAAGATTTTTTTAATAGGAAAAGTGAATTTTGGAATTATTCAATTAAAATCAGCCATGCTGGCAGTGCTCTGTGGCTCCAAATGGGGGAAATTGGATGTGACAGAGATCCTGGTGGTTCCATCCCTGGAAAAAAACAGCTCCACACCCCATTCCCAGGGAGGGAGCACAGCGTGGCTCCTCTGGAGAGCACTGTGTGACCAGCAGTGGGAAGGGCTGGCACTGGCAAGGGGAAGGGAAGCAGGAGGTGATCCCGGGAGAGGGCATAGCTCTCCAAGCTTTGGCACTGCCCTGGCAGAGCTCTCACAAGGGGTTTGATATTTCAGAGCCCTTCCCAAGGCTGAGGTTCAGGACACTCTTCCCACAAACTCCTGAGTTCTCTGAACCAAACCCAGCCCCACCCAGGGCTCCCCCCRCCCCTGCCTGGAGCACTCGGACATTCCACCAGCACAGGGTGTCCCATCCCAGCCTTGTGGGATCAGGGGTCCCAGGCATCATTCCTCTGGGTTCAAGGCATCCCTGCATCCATCTGGAGCTCTCAGGAGCCAACCCACGCTCCCTGCGAGGTCAGGCATTGCTGGCAGCAGGAGSTGAGGAGGGGACACGCTGGGGAAGGGCTGGGACAGGCCCCTGGAATTACCTGTCCTGCTGGGGAGCAGTGGCTTTGGGGGCTGGGGATCCCCCACTGGCCCGGCCCAATCTGAGGGAACAGGAAAGGACACAGTTAACTGAGGCACCTGCAGAACACGGAATTTATGGAGTTGGGAGGAGAAGATGGATCTGGGATAGGGTTTGTGTCCAAGACGAGCTGGCACAGGCTGGTGCTCCTTGGCACGGGGCACTGTGTGACATCCAGGGAGCTGATTGATCTCCTGGCTCTGCCATCCTAAACTCCCTCCCATCCAGGCCTGCCCTGAGTGCGTCACCCCAAGAGGTGAGGCACAATCTGCCTTCAAAATCTTTGGAGTTCTCCCAAAGCTTCCAATCTGTTTGTGCTGCTGAATTCCCAGCTCCAGGAGCAGACATTGTCAGCGCTTGTCCCCACCCTGCATTTCTCAGGAGCAGCAATTCCTTGGCAGTGCCACTGCCTGGCATCACCTCAGGGACCCCAGAACTTGTCACAGCACATCTGGCACAGCTGGAGAGCCCAGAGCTCTGGAAACCACTGGACAATGCTTCAGGCATGGGGTGGAATGTCAGGGTGTCCTGGGGAGGGCTGGGAGAGGATCAATGATCCTGATGGGTGTGTTCCTGTCCTGGGTGTTTGTTTGGTGTTTTTTGTTTTTTTTTGGGGGAAACCACACACCCAGAAAATAAAGAGGTCTAAACCTGATCATCGCTGAGAAAGGTGGGTTTTTTGTTCCCGCCCGTTCCCCCTGGGAGTGTGATCAATGATCCTCGATGGGGTGTTCCTGTCCTGGGAGAATCAATGAGCCGATGGTTATTCCCTGCCTGGCAAGGGCCTGGACTCTCCCAGCCCTCCCCAGGACACCCTGACATTCCACCCCATGCCTGAAGCATTGTCCAGTGGTTTCCAGAGCTCTGGGCTCTCCAGCTGTGCCAGATGTGCTGTGACAAGTTCTGGGGTCCCTGAGGTGATGCCAGGCAGTGGCACTGCCAAGGAATTGCTGCTCCTGAGAAATGCAGGGTGGGGACAAGCGCTGGCAAATGTCTGCTCCTGGAGCTGGGAATTCAGCAGCACAAACAGATTGGAAGCCTCGGGAGAACTCCAAAGATTTTGAAGGCAGATTGTGCCTCACCATCTTGGGGTGACGCACTCAGGGCAGGCCTGGATGGGAGGGAGTTTAGGATGGCAGAGCCAGGAGATCAATCAGCTCCCTGGATGTCACACAGTACCCCGTGCCAAGGAGCACCAGCCTGTGCCAGCTCGTCTTGGACACAAACCCTATCCCAGATCCATCTTCTCCTCCCAACTCCATAAATTCCGTGTTCTGCAGGTGCCTCAGTTAACTCTATCCTTTCCTGTTCCCTCAGATTGGGCCGGGCCAGTGGGGGATCCCCAGCCCCCAAAGCCACTGCTCCCCAGCAGGACAGGTAATTCCAGGGGCCTGTCCCAGCCCTTCCCCAGCGTGTCCCCTCCTCAGCTCCTGCTGCCAGCAATGCCTGACCTCGCAGGGAGTGTGGGTTGGCTCCTGAGAGCTCCAGATGGATGCAGGGATGCCTTGAACCCAGAGGAATGATGCCTGGGACCCCTGATCCCACAAGGCTGGGATGGGACACCCTGTGCTGGTGGAATGTCCGAGTGCTCCAGGCAGGGGTGGGGGGAGCCCTGGGTGGGGCTGGGTTTGGTTCAGAGAACTCAGGAGTTTGTGGGAAGAGTGTCCTGAACCTCAGCCTTGGGAAGGGCTCTGAAATATCAAACCCCTTGTGAGAGCTCTGCCAGGGCAGTGCCAAAGCTTGGAGAGCTCTGCCCTCTCCTGGGATCACCTCCTGCTTCCCTTCCCCTTGCCAGTGCCAGCCCTTCCCACTGCTGGTCACACAGTGCTCTCCAGAGGAGCCACGCTGTGCTCCCTCCCTGGGAATGGGGTGTGGAGCTGTTTTTTTCCAGGGATGGAACCACCAGGATCTCTGTCACATCCAATTTCCCCCATTTGGAGCCACAGAGCACTGCCAGCATGGCTGATTTTAATTGAATAATTCCAAAATTCACTTTTCCTATTAAAAAAAATCTTTTCTAGAGCTTGTTCTATGATTATTCATTAAAAAAAATCCTTGCAGAGTTAATCCAGCTGCAGTATCCCTCCAGGCCTTTTTAGCTGGGTTTTTTGTTTGCCATCCACGTGGACATTCCCCTTTAATGATGCTGTTGTTTTTCCCATATTTCTGAGCTCACTGGTGTCTGTTCTTTGCTCAGGTCCTCTCCCTCCAAGCCCCAGTCCGGATATCTCATCAGGTGGGTGTGGAACAGGAGAGATTTGGGCTGCAGGGGGAGGAGAGCTGAACCAGGAGCAGCAAGCAGGGAAATTGTTCCCTCTGGGGTGCTGTGAGTTGGGGACATCACAGAGCTCAGGGTGACAAGCTGTCCACAGCTCCACGGGAGGTTTGAACTCAGCTCCAAACATTTTCCAGCCCAAAATTTCAGCTGCCCTTCCCTCCCCAGGGGAGTGTTCACCAAAACCATCGATAAGAGCCCACTCCACGACCCACCGATCCCTCCCCTCCCTTCTTCCCCTCCTTTCCTTCCTCCCTTTTCCTCCTCCTTTCCTCCTCCTTTTTTCTCCTTCTCTTTCTCATTTTCCTCCTTTCCTCCTCTTTCCTCCTCCTTTCCTCTTTTCTTTCCTTTTCCTTTTCCTTTCCTTTTCCTTTTCCTTTTCCTTTTCCTTTTCCTTTTCCTTTTCCTTTTCCTTTTCCTTTTCCTTTTCTTTTCTTTCTTTTTCTTTCTCTTTTTGTTTATGAAAACAAGATTTTAAACACTCCTTTCAAGCCATCCTTTAGCTTTGGCCAGTGCTCGTGGGATTCCAGAGCTCCCCTAAATCCCTATAAAATTCTGGTAGTTCTGGCTGTGCATTCTACAGATCTGAGAGCAGACCAGACATCAAACCTCGTGTTTTCCTCACCTGGAGTGTCAGTAGGCTCTGAAAGGACTCAGGGGCCCTGGGTTAATTTGAGAAATATTTTGGAGTAGGGGGCACAGATCACAGGGAATCCTTGCAAAGCTGGGATGTTTCATTTTGATGGTCTTATTGGGATTTTTGTGGTGTTTTTTTTAACCTGTCCTGTGCAAGGCACTTACAGTTTGTTCTGATAGGTCAGATCAAAGCGTGGTTCTGATCTGAGCAGGGGCTCAGAGAAGTTTTGCCCCATCTCTGGGGGTGTTCCAAGACAGGTTGGAGCACCCTGGGATAGGGGAAGGTGCAGGGTTGGGATGGGATGTGGTTTAAAGTCTCTTCCCACCCAAACAATCCTGGGATTCTTGGATTCTGTGGGGGCTCTGTTGCCTCTCAAGTGAAACCTTTTTTAACCCCATTTTGGTTTGGTTCATGTGGGGAGAAGGATGATGCCCAAGGGGGCTCCTTCCTTCCCCCTGGCTGATCCCAGCATGGAGCAGCTCCACCCCAATAGAGTTCAGAATGGCTCCAACAACCCCCAGTGGCCCTGGGGAAGCAAAGCAGACTCAAATCCCAGTGCTAAATCCTAAAGAAGAGAAATGCTGCCCTTCTATTAAATACCATTGCCTGGAATCAGAGTGGGATATTTGGGATGACTCCATTTCCCCCATCCTGTGGAATTCCCTAGGGAAGGGGCTGGGGAGGATGGGAAGGTGACACTCCCAGGTGTGATTTGTGTCCCTGCAGCACCTCCCTGAAGGGACAGAGCCGGTCGCCCTCGGGCTACAGGATGACCACGGAGGACTACAAGAAACTGTGAGTGCACAGAGGGGGCTGCTCCTCCTGGGCTGCCCAGGGAGCTCCCAGAGCTTTGGTTGGGAACTGAAGGGGTTCCCAGGGCTCTGCGGGTCTGAGCTGCTCCTTGGGCTGGCAGGAGCTTTGGAAGGAGGGGATTTTATCACCAGGCAACAGCTGGAGGGCAGAGCCTGGGAGCTGGGTTTGGAGCATTGCTGCACTTCCTGCAGCCTGGAGAAAGGGGGATCCTGGTGGCAGGACAGCACCGTGGGCATTTCCTGCCCAGCTTTTCGTCTCCCAGCCTGTGACTCTGGTCTGGAATGGGGCTGGGCCCCTGGGCTGAGGAAACAAAATCCTACAGGGCCACCCCAATGCACATGGGAAATGCAGGTGTTTTCCAGGGTCTGGCCCATTCCCTTGGATCCACGTGTGTTGTGCTCCTGCTGCCCCAGCAGCAATTCCCTGACTCTGCTGTCCCTTCCCAGAGCTCCGTACAACGTCCGGCAGAAATCCGTGGATGGGGATGAGGAGGATGCGCTGTTCTCTCCCGATGAGCTCAAGAAGCGGTGAGGGCTGGGGGTGTCCCCGTGTCCTGCAGGGACAGGGAGCAGTGGCTCTGGGGGTGTCCCGTGCTCTGCAGGGACAGGGAGCAGTGGCTCTGGGGTGTCCCCATGTCCTGAGGGCAGGGCAGCGGTGTCTCTCACGGAGCGTCGGGGTGTCCCAGCCTGGACAGGAGCATGGCTCTGGGTGTCCCCGTGCCTGCAGACAGGGAGCAGTGGCTCTGGGGGTGTCCCCATGTCCTGCAGGGACAGGGAGCAGTGGCTCTGGGGGTGTCCCCGTGTCCTGCAGGGACAGGGAGCAGTGGCTCTGGGGGTGTCCCCATGTCCTGCAGGGACAGGGAGCAGTGGCTCTGGGGTGTCCCCTGTCCTGCAGGGACAGGGAGCAGTGGCTCTGTGGGTGTCCCCATGTCCTGCAGGGACAGGGAGCAGTGGCTCTGGGGGTGTCCCTGTGCTCCTGCAGGGACAGGGAGCAGTGGCTCTGGGGGTGTCCCCGTGTCCTGCAGGGACAGGGAGCAGTGGCTCTGGGGGTGTCCCCATGTCCTGCAGGGACAGGGAGCAGTGGCTCTGGGGGTGTCCCTGTGCTCTGCAGGGACAGGGAGCAGTGGCTCTGGGGGTGTCCCCATGTCCTGCAGGGACAGGGAGCAGTGGCTCTGGGGGTGTCCCCTGTCCTGCAGGGACAGGGAGCAGTGGCTCTGGGGGTGTCCCCGTGTCCTGCAGGGACAGGGAGCAGTGGCTCTGGGGGTGTCCCCATGTCCTGCAGGGACGGAGCAGTGCTCTGGGGGTGTCCCCTGTCCTGCAGGGACAGGGAGCAGTGGCTCTGGGGGTGTCCCCTGTCCTGCAGGGACAGGGAGCAGTGGCTCTGGGGGTTCCCCGTGTCCTGCAGGGACAGGGAGCAGTGGCTCTGGGGGGTCTGTCCTGCAGGGCGAGCATGGCTCTGGGGGTGTCCCTGTCCTGGGGACAGGGAGCGTGGCTCTGGGGTGTCCTGTCTCCTGCAGGGACAGGGAGCAGTGGCTCTGGGGGTGTCCCCGTGCTCCTGCAGGGACAGGGAGCAGTGGCTCTGGGGGTGTCCCCTGTCCTGCAGGGACAGGGAGCAGTGGCTCTGGGGGTGTCCCCGTGTCCTGCAGGGACAGGGAGCAGTGGCTCTGGGGGTGTCCCCTGTCCTGCAGGGACAGGGAGCAGTGGCTCTGGGGGTGTCCCCGTGTCCTGCAGGGACAGGGAGCAGTGGCTCTGGGGGTGTCCCCTGTCCTGCAGGGACAGGGAGCAGTGGCTCTGGGGGTGTCCCCATGTCCTGCAGGGACAGGGAGCAGTGGCTCTGGGGGTGTCCCCGTGTCCTGCAGGGACAGGGAGCAGTGGCTCTGGGGGTGTCCCCGTGCTCTGCAGGGACAGGGAGCAGTGGCTCTGTGGGTGTCCCCATGTCTGCAGGGACGGAGCAGTGGCTCTGGGGTGTCCCATGTCCTGCAGGGACAGGGGCAGTGGCTCTGGGGGTGTCCCCATGTGCTCTGGGGGTGTCCCTGTGCTCTGCAGGGACAGGGAGCAGTGGCCTCGCTCTGGCCCCGCTGTTCCATCCTGGAGGGGTGGCAGATCCGGGCAGGGGTCAGGGCTGTGGCGATCCAAGGATGATCCCAGCTCGGCTCTGCCCACAGGCCACTGCGCTCGCAACACGATGTCATTAAAGCCTGACGAGATTGAGCCTGACAGCTCAGCCCAATTAATGGGGCAGCCGGGAATCCGTGTGGGATCCATGGGCTGCACTGCGG
>VKON01000101.1:16266-50954 GCA_009741485.1 Malurus cyaneus samueli | reverse complement strand
AGAGATCAATGATCCTGATGGTGTGTTCCTGTCCTGGGAGGCAGATCAATGATCCTGATGGGTGTATTCCTGTCCTGGGCAGGGCTGGGATCAATGGATCAATGATCCTGATGGGTGTGTTCCTGTCCTGGGAGGGCTGGGAGTGGATCAATGATCCTGATGGGTGTGTTCCTGTCCTGGGAGTGGATCAATGATCTGAGGGTGTGTTCCTGTCCTGGGAGCAGATCAATGATCCTGATGGGTGTATTCCTGTCCTGGGCAGGGCTGGGATCAATGGATCAATGATCCTGATGGGTGTGTTCCTGTCCTGGGCAGGGCTGGGATCAATGGATCAATGATCCTGATGGGTGTGTTCCTGTCCTGGGCAGGGCTGGGAGTGGATCAATGATCCTGATGGGTCCCTTCCCACTCGGGGAATTGTGACGGGGAAAGGGAAGGAGAAGGGAATATTCAAGGCCACACTCACAGGGGGCTGCTCTTGTCATCCTCTCGTCCGGTGGTGGTGCGGATGCTCTTGTCCCCTCGCAGGGTGGTGCGCACCTTCATCTGCCGGATGATCCTGCGGCGATCCTCGTCCGAGGGTGGGATCAGCCCCCTGGAGGAATGGCAAAGGGAGCAGGAGGGTGCTGAGGGCAGGCAGGGACCCCGGGATCTGCAGGGCACAGGGGAGCTACCCCAGCACGGAGCTCTCTCCTCTCTGCAAAGACTCCAGCACTGGGGGAGCCTCTCACTGCCAGCTCTGGCTGAAGATGGAGACATGGCCATCCCAACCCAATGGATCCATCCATGAGGTGCTTTCACACCTCAGCTGCTTGCCAGAGCTCCCGGGTGCTGTCTCAGCAGAGACATCCCAGCAGGTCCAGCTGGCCAGAGGGAACACAGGAACACCAGGAGGGAAGGAATTACCTTTAGTGACACAGGGACATCATGGTCTCAGCAGCACCTCCCTCCTGTGACCGCTCAAGCAGCAACAAACCCCTGGAAGAAACGGAGAAGGGGATGAGATAAATAATAATTCTTATAAAAACCTTGGCTTTTACCAAGGTGGTGGTGGGGAGAGCACAGCCATGATGTCACAGCCACGTGGCACAGCAGTGGTGGCACAAGCACAAAACCCAAAGGATCAGGAGGCTCTGGCCTCAGAGCAGAGCTGGGATCTCTCCACATCCATTTCCATTCAGCATCAAGAAAGAGAAAATCAAATTCAGCCCAGTGGCCATGCCAAAGGTGTTTTTCCGGTCTGGGAGGGAGGAGACTTTACAAAAGTGCCCAGAGTGACCCAGACCTTCCTGAGCCTACAGAACTCCAAGATTCTGGAGTATCCTTGAGATTTGTGTCAGGTGGGTGCGGGACAGGAAGGCTCTTGGGAGATCAGGGTTGATAATGAGATCTGGTATTCGCCAGGGTACATCAGAGAACTCCCCACCCCTGTCTGGGAAGCAAAGAGTTCATTCTTGCTTCAGACAGCAGCTGGGTCCTTCTTCAAGGAACTCCTGGATGTGCCACCTCAGAGACCCTCCAGACCTTCCAGATTATTAGTGTTGTAGTTGAATCCAAATCAAACACAAACTAAAAGGCAGGGAAAACCCTGCTGGCTTCAGGCTCTGCCAAGACAAATTTTTTTTATAAATGAACAAATAAAAGAAAGAAGCCTCCTCAGTAAATCCCAGTGTTCTGGGATGAGAAAGACCCAGGTTAATTCAGCATCTGGTTATGTTTCACAGAAATTATTCTTTTCTGTTTTCACTCCTAATTTTTTTCATGGAATCTGCGGGATGCACTTTTGTTTTGAAGGAGAAAATCAGGTTTGGATCCCAGAATGGTTTGAACTGGATGGGACTTAAAGATGGGACTTAAAGATGACCCAGTTCCACCTCCTCCATGGGCACCTCCCAGCTTTACCCACCCCAACCTTCCTTGCAAAACTCTCCTGGATTCTGGGATGGTCTGGGAGTCAGCAATCCAAGGGCCCAGCCCTGTTTGGGAGGATCTGCAATGAGGTTGTTATTCTGTGCCACTGGGCCTGTCCCTGCAGTATTCCTGGGATGCTGCACGCCCAGCAGGAATGCTGGGTGCAGATCCCAGACAGGAATGCTGGGTGCAGATCCCAGACAGGAATGCTGGGAGCAGATCCCAGACAGGAATGCTGGGCTGGAGCGGTGCAGATCCCAGACAGGAATGCTGGCGCAGATCCAGACAGGAATGCTGGGTGCAGATCTGGGACAGGAATGCTGGGTGCAGATCTGGGACAGGAATGCCTGGGTGCAGATCCAGACAGGAATGCTGGGTGCAGATCCTCAGGCAGGAATGCTGGGTGCAGATCCAGACAGGAATGCTGGGCTACAGATCCGCAGACAGGAATGCTGGGAGCAGATCCCAGACAGGAATGCTGGGTGCAGATCTGGGACAGGAATGCTGGGTGCAGATCCCAGACAGGAATGCTGGGTAGCAGATCCAGACAGGAATGCTGGTGACAGATCCCAGACAGGAATGCTGGGTGCAGATCCCAGACAGGAATGTGGGTGCAGATCGGCAGGAATGCTGGGTGCAGATGCGACAGGAATGCTGGGTGCAGATCCCAGACAGGAATGCGTGCAGATTGGGACAGGATGCTGGGTGCAGATCCAGACAGGAATGCTGGGTGCA
This sequence comes from Malurus cyaneus samueli, assembly GCA_009741485.1. NCBI lineage: Eukaryota > Metazoa > Chordata > Aves > Passeriformes > Maluridae > Malurus > Malurus cyaneus. The sequence continues at coordinate 48,308 of VKON01000101.1, read as the reverse complement.
GATCCCAGACAGGAATGCTGGGTGGCAGATCCCAGACAGGAATGCTGGGTGCAGATTCCCAGCAGGAATGTCTGGGTGCAGATCCCAGACAGGAATGCTGGTGCAGATCTGCCAGGAATGCTGGTGCAGATCCGAACAGGAATGCTGGGTGCAAGATCCAGACAGGGAATGCTGGGTGCAGATCCCAGACAGGAATGCTGGGTGGCAGATCCCAGACAGGAATGCTGGGAGCAGATCCCAGACAGGAATGCTGGGTGCAGATGACAGGAATGCTGGGTGCAGATCTGGGACAGAATGCTGGGTGCAGATCCAGACAGGAATGCTGGGTGCAGATCCCAGACAGGAATGCTGGGTGCAGATCCGACAGGAATGCTGGGTGGCAGATCCCAGACAGAATGCTGGGTGCAGATCCCAGACAGGAATGCTGGGTGCAGATCTGGACAGGAATGCTGGGTGCAGATCGACAGGAATGCTGGGTGCAGATCTGGGACAGGAATGCTCGGGTGCAGATCCCAGACAGGAATGCTGGGTGCAGATCCAGACAGAATGCTGGGTGCAGATCTGGGACAGGAATGCTGGGTGCAGATCCCAGACAGGAATGCTGGGTGCAGATCCCAGACAGGAATGCTGGGGCAGATCCCAGACAGGAAGCTGGGTGCAGATCTCAGACAGGATGCTGGGTGCAGATCCCAGACAGGAATGCTGGGTGCAGATCCCAGACAGGAATGCTGGGGAAGAGTCAGAGAACGCTGGGTGCAGATCTGGGACAGAATGCTGGGTGCAGATCCAGACAGGAATGCTGGTGCAGATCCCATGACAGGAATGCTGGGTGCAGATCCCAGACAGGAATGCTGGGGCAGATCCGACGGAAGCTGGGACAGATCCAGACAGGAATGCTGGGTGCAGATCCCAGACAGGAATGCTGGGTGCAGATCTGGGACAGGAATGCTGGGTGCAAGACCAGACAGGAATGCTGGGTGCAGATCCCAGACAGGAATGCTGGGTCAGATCCCAGACAGGAATGCTGGGTGCAGATCTGGGACAGGAATGCTGGGTGCAGATCCCAGACAGGAATGCTGGGTGCAGATCCCAGACAGGAATGCTGGGTGCAGATCCCAGACAGGAATGCTGGTGCAGATCCAGACAGGAATGCTGGGTGCAGATCGGACAGGAATGCTGGGTCAGATCCAGACAGGAATGCTGGGTGCAGATCCCAGACAGGAATGCTGTGCAGATCCCGACAGGAATGCTGGGTGCAGATCCCAGACAGGAATGCTGGGTGCAGATCCCAGACCAGGAATGCTGGGGCAGATCCCAGACAGGAATGCTGGGTGCAGATCCAGACAGGAATTGCGGTGCAGATCCCAGGAATGCTGGGGCAGATCCCAGACAGGAATGCTGGGTGCAGATCCCACAGGAATGCTGGGTGCAGATCCCAGACAGGAATGCGGGTGCAGATCCCAGACAGGAATGCTGGGGCAGATCCCAGACAGGAATGCTGGGTGCAGATCCCAGACAGGAATGCTGGGAGCAGATCTGGACAGGAATGCTGGGAGCAGATCCCAGACAGGAATGCTGGGTGCAGATCCAGACAGGAATGCTGGGAGCAGATCCCAGACAGGAATGCTGGGTGCAGATCCCAGACAGGAATGCTGGGTGCAGATCCCAGACAGGAATGCTGGTGCAGATCGCAGACGGAATGCTGGAGCAGATCCAGACAGGGAATGCTGGGTGCAGATCTGGGACAGGAATGCTGGGCAGATCCAGACAGGAATGCTGGGTGCAGATCCAGACAGGAATGCTGGGTGCAGATCCCAGACAGGACATGCTGGGAGATCCCAGACAGGAATGCTGGGTGCAGATCCAGACAGGAATGCTGGGTGCAGTCCCAGACAGGAATGCTGGGTGCAGATCCCAGACATGTGGTGAGATGACAGATGCTGGGTGCAGATCCAGACAGGAATGCTGGGGCATCGATGGGTGCAGATCGGACAGAATGCTGGGTGCAGATCCCAGACAGGAATGCTGGGTGCAGATCCAGGACAGGAATGCTGGGTGCAGATCCAGACAGGATGCTGGGTGCAGATCCAGACAGGAATGCTGGGTGCAGATCCCAGACAGGAATGCTGGGTGCAGATCCCAGACGAATGCTGGGTGCAGATCCAGACAGAATGCTGGCAGATCCCAGGACGGAAGATAAGTGCTGGTGCAGATCTGGGACAGGAATGCTGGGAGCAGATCCCAGACAGGAATGCTGGGTGCAGATCCCAGACAGGAATGCTGGGTGCAGATCCCAGACAGGAATGCTGGGAGCAGATCCCAGACAGGAATGCTGGGAGCAGATCCCAGACAGGAATGCTGGGTGCAGATCTGGGACAGGAATGCTGGGTGCAGATCCCAGACAGGAATGCTGGGGTGCAGATCCCATACAGGGAATGGGGGCAGATCCCATACAGGAATGCTGGGTGCAGATCCCAGACAGGAATGCTGGGTGCAGATCCAGACAGGAATGCTGGGTGCAGATCCCAGACAGGAATGCTGGGTACAGATCCCAGACAGGAATGCTGGGTGCAGATCCCAGAAGGAAATGCTGGGTGCAGATCCCAGACGGAATGCTGGGAGCAGATCCCAGACAGGAATGCTGGGTGCAGATCCGGGACAGGAATGCTGGGTGCAGATCCCAGACAGGAATGCTGGGAGCAGATCCCAGACAGGAATGCTGGGTGCAGATCCCAGACAGGAATGCTGGGTGCAGATCGGACAAGGAATGCTGGGAGCAGATCCCAGACAGGAATGCTGGGTGCAGATGGGACAGGATGCTGGGTGCAGATCCCAGACAGGAATGCTGGGTGCAGATCCCAGACAGGAATGCTGGGCAGATCCCAGACAGGAATGCTGGGTGCAGATCCCAGACAGGAATCTGGGTGCAGATCCCAGACAGGAATGCTGGGAGCAGATCCCAGACAGGAATGCTGGGTGCAATCCAGACAGGAATGCTGGGTCCGATCCCAGACAGAATGCGGGAGCAGATCCAGACAGGAATGCTGGGTGCAGATCTGGGACAGGAATGCTGGGCAGATCCAGACAGGAATGCTGGGAGCAGATCCCAGACAGGAATGCTGGGTGCAGATCCAGACAGGAATGCTGGTGCAGATCCCAGACAGGAATGCGGGTGCAGATCGGACAGGAATGCTGGTGCAGATCCAGACGGAAGCTGGGCCAGATCCGACAGGAATGTCTGGGTGCAGATCTGGGACAGGAATGCTGGGAGCAGATCCCAGACAGGAATGCTGGGAGCAGATCGGACAGGAATGCTGGGTGCAGATCCCAGACAGGAATGCTGGGTGCAGATCCAGACAGGAATGCTGGGTGCAGATCCGACAGGAATGCTGGGTGCAGATCCAGACAGGAATGCTGGGTGCAGATCTGGGACAGGAATGCTGGGGCAGATCCAGACAGGAATGCTGGGTGCAGATCCCAGACAGGAATGCTGGGTACTCAATGGATCAATGATCCTGATGGGTGTGTTCCTGTCCTGGGCAGGGCTGGGATCAATGGATCAATGATCCTGATGGGTGTGTTCCTGTCCTGGGAGCGGATCAATGATCCTGATGGGTCCCTTCCCACTCGGGGAATTGTGACGGGGGAAAGGGAAGGAGAAGGGAATATTCACATGGCCACACTCACAGGGGGCTGCTCTTGTCATCCTCCTCGTCCGAGTGGTGGTGCTGGATCCAGCTCTTGTCCCCTCGCAGGGTGGTGCGCACCTTCATCTGCCGGATGATCCTGCGGCGATCCTCGTCCGAGGGTGGGATCAGCCCCCCTGGAGGAACGGCAAAGGGAGCAGGAGGGTGCTGAGGGCGGGCAGGGACCCCGGGATCTGCAGGGCACAGGGGAGCTACCCCAGCACGGAGCTCTCTCCTCTCTGCCAAAGACTCCAGCACTGGGGGAGCCTCTCACTGCCAGCTCTGGCTGAAGATGGAGACATGGCCATCCCAACCCAATGGATCCATCCATGAGGTGCTTTCACACCTCAGCTGCCTGCCAGAGCTCCCGGGTGGCTGTCTCAGCAGAGACATCCCAGCAGGTCCAGCTGGCCAGAGGGAACACAGGAACACCAGGAGAGGAAGGAATTACCTTTAGTGACACCCAGGGACATCATGGTCTCAGCAGCACCTCCCCTCCTGTGACCGCTCAAAGCCAACAAACCCCTGGAAGAAACGGAGAAGGGGATGAGATAAATAATAATTCTGATATAAAAACCTTGGCTTTTACCAAGGTGGTGGTGGGGAGAGCACAGCCATGATGTCACAGCCACGGTGGCACAGCAGTGGTGGCACAAGCACAAAACCCAAAGGATCAGGAGGCTCTGGCCTCAGAGCAGAGCTGGGATCTCTCCACATCCATTACCATTCAACATCAAGAAAGAGAAAATCAAATTCAGCCCAGTGGCCATGCCAAAGGTGTTTTTCCAGGTCTGGGAGGGAGGAGACCTTACAAAAGTGCCCAGAGTGACCCAGACCTTCCTGAGCCTACAGAACTCCAAGATTCTGGAGTATCCTTGAGATTTGTGTCAGGTGGGTGCGGGACAGGAAGGCTCTTGGGAGATCAGGGTTGATAATGAGATCTGGTATTCGCCAGGGTACATCAGAGAACTCCCCACCCCTGTCTGGGAAGCAAAGAGTTCATTCTTGCTTCAGACAGCAGCTGGGTCCTTCTTCAAGGAACTCCTGGATGTGCCACCTCAGAGACCCTCCAGACCCTTCCAGATTATTTAGTGTTGTAGTTGAATCCAAATCAAACACAAACTAAAAGGCAGGGAAAACCCTGCTGGCTTCAGGCTCTGCCAAGACAAATTTAATTTTATAAATGAACAAATAAAAGAAAGAAGCCTCCTCAGTAAATCCCAGTGTTCTGGGATGAGAAAGACCCAGGTTAATTCAGCATCTGGTTATGTTTCACAGAAATTATTCTTTTCTGTTTTCACTCCTAATTTTTTTCATGGAATCTGCGGGATGCACTTTTGTTTTGAAGGAGAAAATCAGGTTTAGGATCCCAGAATGGTTTGAACTGGATGGGACTTAAAGACGGGACTTAAAGATGACCCAGTTCCACCCTCCTCCATGGGCACCTCCCAGCTTTCACCACCCCCAACCTTCCCTTGCAAAACTCTCCTGGATTCTGGGATGGCTCTGGGAGTCAGCAATCCAAGGGCCCAGCCCTGTTTGGGAGGATCTGCAATGAGGTTGTTATTCTGTGCCACTGGGCCTGTCCCTGCAGTATTCCTGGGATGCTGCACACCCGGCAGGAATGCTGGGTGCAGATCTGGGACAGGAATGCTGGGTGCAGATCTGGGACAGGAATGCTGGGTGCAGATCCCAGACAGGAATGCTGGGTGCAGATCCCAGACAGGAATGCTGGGTGCAGATCCCAGACAGGAATGCTGGGTGCAGATCTGGGACAGGAATGCTGGGTGCAGATCCAGACAGGAATGCTGGGTGCAGATCTGGGACAGGAATGCTGGGTGCAGATCGCGACAGGAATGCTGGGTGCAGATCCCAGACAGGAATGCTGGGTGCAGATCTGGGACAGGAAATGCTGGGTGCAGATCCAGACAGGAATGCTGGGTGCAGATCTGGGACAGGAATGCTGGGTGCAGATCTGGGACAGGAATGCTGGGTGCAGATCTGGGACAGGAATGCTGGGTGCAGATCCCAGGACAGGAATGCTGGGAGCAGATCCCAGACAGGAATGCTGGGTGCAGATGCTCAGACAGGAATGCTGGGTGCAGATCCCAGACAGGAATGCTGGGTGCAGATCTGGGACAGGAATGCTGGGTGCAGATCCAGACAGGAATGCTGGGAGCAGATCCCAGACAGGAATGCTGGGTGCAGATCCCAGACAGGAATGCTGGGAGCAGATCTGGGACAGGAATGCTGGGTGCAGATCCAGACAGAAATGCTGGGTGCAGATCTGGGACAGGAATGCTGGGTGCAGATGCCAGACAGGAATGCTGGGTGCAGATCCCAGACAGGAATGCTGGGAGCAGATCCAGACAGGAATGCTGGGAGCAGATCCCAGACAGGAATGCTGGGTGCAGATCTGGGACAGGAATGCTGGGTGCAGATCCCAGACAGGAATGCTGGGAGCAGATCGCCAGACAGGAATGCTGGGAGCAGATCCCAGACAGGAATGCTGGGTGCAGATCCCAGACAGGAATGCTGGGTGCAGATCTGGGACAGGAATGCTGGGTGCAGATCCCAGACAGAAATGCTGGGTGCAGATCCCAGACAGAAATGCTGGGTGCAGATCCCAGACAGAAATGCTGGGTGCAGATCCAGACAGAAATGCTGGGTGCAGATCCCAGACAGGAATGCTGGGTGCAGATCCCAGACAGGAATGCTGGGTGCAGATCTGGGACAGGAATGCTGGGTGCAGATCTGGGACAGGAATGCTGGGAGCAGATCCCAGACAGGAATGCTGGGTGCAGATCCCAGACAGGAATGCTGGGAGCAGATCCCAGACAGGAATGCTGGGAGCAGATCCCAGACAGGAATGCTGGGAGCAGATCCCAGACAGGAATGCTGGGGCAGATCCAGACAGGAATGCTGGGAGCAGATCCCAGACAGGAATGCTGGGTGCAGATCTGGGACAGGAATGCTGGGTGCAGATCGGGACAGGAATGCTGGGTGCAGATCTGGACAGGAATGCTGGGTGCAGATCTGGACAGGAATGCTGGGTGCAGATCTGGGACAGGAATGCTGGGTGCAGATCGACAGGAATGCTGGGTGCAGATCTGGGACAGGAATGCTGGGTGCAGATCTGGGACAGGAATGCTGGGTGCAGATCCCAGACAGGAATGCTGGGTGCAGATCTGGGACAGGAATGCTGGGAGCAGATCCCAGACAGGAATGCTGGGTGCAGATCCCAGACAGGAATGCTGGGTGCAGATCCCAGACAGGAATGCTGGGTGCAGATCTGGGACAGGAATGCTGGGTGCAGATCCAGACAGGAATGCTGGGTGCAGATCTGGGACAGGAATGCTGGGTGCAGATCCCAGACAGGAATGCTGGGTGCAGATCTGGACAGGAATGCTGGGTGCAGATCCCAGACAGGAATGCTGGGTGCAGATCCCAGACAGGAATGCTGGGAGCAGATCCCAGACAGGAATGCTGGGAGCAGATCCCAGACAGGAATGCTGGGTGCAGATCCCAGACAGGAATGCTGGGTGCAGATGCCAGACAGGAATGCTGGGTGCAGATCCAGGACAGGAATGCTGGGAGCAGATCCCAGACAGGAATGCTGGGTGCAGATCTGGGACAGGAATGCTGGGGCAGATCCAGACAGGAATGCTGGGTGCAGATCCAGACAGGAATGCTGGGTGCAGATCCGGACAGGAATGCTGGGTGCAGATCTCAGACAGGAATGCTGGGTGCAGATCCCAGACAGGAATGCTGGGTGCAGATCCCAGACAGAAATGCTGGGTGCAGATCCCAGACAGAAATGCTGGGTGCAGATCCCAGACAGGAATGCTGGGTGCAGATCCAGACAGGAATGCTGGGTGCAGATCCCAGACAGGAATGCTGGGGCAGATCGGACAGGAATGCTGGGTGCAGATCTGGGACAGGAATGCTGGGTGCAGATCTGGGACAGGAATGCTGGGTGCAGATCCAGACAGGAATGCTGGGTGCAGATCCAGACAGGAATGCTGGGTGCAGATCCTGGGACAGAATGCTGGGTGCAGATCCCAGACAGAATGCTGGGTGCAGATCGGACAGAATGCTGGGTGCAGATCCCAGACAGGAATGCTGGGTGCAGATCTGGACAGGAATGCTGGGGCAGATCCCAGACAGGAATGCTGGGTGCAGATCGACAGGAATGCTGGGTGCAGATCTGGGACAGGAATGCTGGGAGCAGATCCCAGACAGGAATGCTGGGTGCAGATCTGGGACAGGAATGCTGGGAGCAGATCCCAGACAGGAATGCTGGGTGCAGATCCAGACAGGAATGCTGGGTGCAGATCCAGACAGGAATGCTGGGTGCAGATCGGACAGGAATGCTGGGTGCAGATCGACAGGAATGCTGGGGCAGATCCAGACAGGAATGCTGGGTGCAGATCCCAGACAGAATGCTGGGTGCAGATCTGGGACAGGAATGCTGGGTGCAGATCCCAGACAGGAATGCTGGGTGCAGATCCCAGACAGGAATGCTGGGAGCAGATCCCAGACAGGAATGCTGGGTGCAGATCCCAGACAGAATGCTGGGTGCAGATCGACAGGAATGCTGGGTGCAGATCCAGACAGGAATGCTGGGTGCAGATCCCAGACAGGAATGCTGGGTGCAGATGCCAGACAGGAATGCTGGGTGCAGATCCCAGGACAGGAATGCTGGGAGCAGATCTGGGACAGGAATGCTGGGTGCAGATCCCAGACAGGAATGCTGGGTGCAGATCCCAGACAGGAATGCTGGGTGCAGATCCCAGACAGGAATGCTGGGTGCAGATCCAGACAGGAATGCTGGGTGCAGATCCAGACAGGAATGCTGGGTGCAGATCGACAGGAATGCTGGGGCAGATCCAGACAGGAATGCTGGGTGCAGATCTGGACAGGAATGCTGGGGCAGATCCCAGACAGGAATGCTGGGTGCAGATCCCAGACAGGAATGCTGGGTGCAGTCCAGACAGAATGCTGGGTGCAGATCCCAGACAGAAATGCTGGGTGCAGATCCCAGACAGAAATGCTGGGTGCAGATCCCAGACAGAAATGCTGGGTGCAGATCCCAGACAGGAATGCTGGGTGCAGATCCCAGACAGGAATGCTGGGTGCAGATCCCAGACAGGAATGCTGGGTGCAGATCGACAGAATGCTGGGAGCAGATCTGGGACAGGAATGCTGGGAGCAGATCCAGACAGGAATGCTGGGTGCAGATCCCAGACAGGAATGCTGGGAGCAGATCCCAGACAGGAATGCTGGGAGCAGATCTGGGACAGGAATGCTGGGTGCAGATCCCAGACAGGAATGCTGGGTAGCAGATCCCAGACAGGAATGCTGGGTGCAGATCCAGACAGAATGCTGGGTGCAGATCTGGGACAGGAATGCTGGGTGCAGATCGGACAGGAATGCTGGGTGCAGATCTGGGACAGGAATGCTGGGTGCAGATCCGGACAGGAATGCTGGGTGCAGATCCCAGACAGGAATGCTGGGAGCAGATCCCAGACAGGAATGCTGGGTGCAGATCCAGGACAGGAATGCTGGGTGCAGATCCCAGGACAGGAATGCTGGGAGCAGATCCCAGACAGGAATGCTGGGTGCAGATCGGACAGGAATGCTGGGGCAGATCCAGGACAGGAATGCTGGGTGCAGATCTGGGACAGGAATGCTGGGTGCAGATCCCAGACAGAATGCTGGGTGCAGATCCCAGACAGAATGCTGGGTCAGATCCCAGACAGAAATGCTGGGTGCAGATCCCAGACAGGAAATGCTGGGTGCAGATCCCAGACAGGAATGCTGGGAGCAGATCCCAGACAGGAATGCTGGGTGCAGATCGGGACAGGAATGCTGGGTGCAGATCCCAGACAGGAATGCTGGGAGCAGATCCCAGACAGGAATGCTGGGTGCAGATCCCAGACAGGAATGCTGGGTGCAGATCCCAGACAGGAATGCTGGGTGCAGATCTGGGACAGGAATGCTGGGTGCAGATCTCAGACAGGAATGCTGGGTGCAGATCTGGGACAGGAATGCTGGGTGCAGATCCAGACAGGAATGCTGGGTGCAGATCCCAGACAGGAATGCTGGGTGCAGATCCCAGGACAGGAATGCTGGGTGCAGATCCCAGACAGGAATGCTGGGAGCAGATCCCAGACAGGAATGCTGGGTGCAGATCTGGGACAGGAATGCTGGGTGCAGATCCCAGACAGGAAATGCTGGGTGCAGATCCCAGACAGGAATGCTGGGGCAGATCCCAGACAGGAATGCTGGGTGCAGATCCCAGACAGGAATGCTGGGTGCAGATCTGGGACAGGAATGCTGGGTGCAGATCCCAGACAGGAATGCTGGGTGCAGATCCCAGACAGGAATGCTGGGATGCAGATCCCAGACAGGAATGCTGGGAGCAGATCTGGGACAGGAATGCTGGGTGCAGATCCAGACAGGAATGCTGGGTGCAGATCTGACAGGAATGCTGGGTGCAGATCGGGACAGGAATGCTGGGTGCAGATCTGGACAGGAATGCTGGGTGCAGATCCCAGACAGGAATGCTGGGTGCAGATCCCGACAGGAATGCTGGGTGCAGATCCAGACAGGAATGCTGGGTGCAGATCTGGGACAGGAATGCTGGGTGCAGATCCCAGACAGGAATGCTGGGAGCAGATCCCAGACAGGAATGCTGGGTGCAGATCCCAGACAGGAATGCTGGGTGCAGATCGGACAGGAATGCTGGGTGCAGATCTGGGACAGGAATGCTGGGTGCAGATCTGGGACAGGAATGCTGGGTGCAGATCGGGACAGGAATGCTGGGAGCAGATCCCAGACAGGAATGCTGGGTGCAGATCCCAGACAGGAATGCTGGGTGCAGATGCCAGACAGGAATGCTGGGTGCAGATCCCAGACAGGAATGCTGGGAGCAGATCCAGACAGGAATGCTGGGTGCAGATCCCAGACAGAATGCTGGGTGCAGATCCCAGACAGGAATGCTGGGAGCAGATCCCAGACAGGAATGCTGGGAGCAGATCCAGACAGGAATGCTGGGGCAGATCCCAGACAGAATGCTGGGTGCAGATCCCAGACAGGAATGCTGGGTGCAGATCCCAGACAGGAATGCTGGGTGCAGATCCCAGACAGAAATGCTGGGTGCAGATCCCAGACAGGAAATGCTGGGTGCAGATCCCAGACAGAAATGCTGGGTGCAGATCCCAGACAGAAATGCTGGGTGCAGATCCCAGACAGAAATGCTGGGTGCAGATCCCAGACAGAAATGCTGGGTGCAGATCCCAGACAGGAATGCTGGGTGCAGATCCCAGACAGGAATGCTGGGGCAGATCCAGACAGGAATGCTGGGAGCAGATCCCAGACAGGAATGCTGGGTGCAGATCTGGGACAGGAATGCTGGGTGCAGATCCAGACAGGAATGCTGGGTGCAGATCGGACAGGAATGCTGGGTGCAGATCGGACAGGAATGCTGGGTGCAGATCCCAGACAGGAATGCTGGGTGCAGATCCCAGACAGGAATGCTGGGTGCAGATCCAGACAGGAATGCTGGGTGCAGATCCAGACAGGAATGCTGGGTGCAGATCGGGACAGGAATGCTGGGTGCAGATCTGGACAGGAATGCTGGGTGCAGATCCCAGACAGAATGCTGGGTGCAGATCCCAGACAGGAATGCTGGGTGCAGATCCAGACAGGAATGCTGGGTGCAGATCCCAGACAGGAATGCTGGGAGCAGATCTGGGACAGGAATGCTGGGAGCAGATCCCAGACAGGAATGCTGGGTGCAGATCCCAGACAGGAATGCTGGGTCAGATCCCAGACGGAATGCTGGGGCAGATCTGGGACAGGAATGCTGGGTGCAGATCCCAGACAGGAATGCTGGGAGCAGATCCGACAGGAATGCTGGGTGCAGATCCAGACAGGAATGCTGGGTGCAGATCTGGGACAGGAATGCTGGGTGCAGATCCCAGACAGGAATGCTGGGTGCAGATCGGACAGGAATGCTGGGTGCAGATCCCAGACAGGAATGCTGGGTGCAGATCCCAGACAGAAATGCTGGGTGCAGATCTGGGACAGGAATGCTGGGTGCAGATCCCAGACAGGAATGCTGGGTGCAGATCCCAGACAGAAATGCTGGGTGCAGATCCCAGACAGGAATGCTGGGTGCAGATCCAGACAGGAATGCTGGGTGCAGATCCCAGACAGGAATGCTGGGAGCAGATCGCAGACAGGAATGCTGGGTGCAGATCTCAGGACAGGAATGCTGGGTGCAGATCCCAGACAGGAATGCTGGGTGCAGATCTGGGACAGGAATGCTGGGTGCAGATCCAGACAGGAATGCTGGGTGCAGATCCCAGACAGGAATGCTGGGTGCAGATCTCAGGACAGGAATGCTGGGTGCAGATCTCACTGTACTGCTGCAGCAATGCTGGGTGTAGATCTCACAGCCTCCTCCTGATGCCTGATGATTTTTGTCTTTCCTTTTTATGTACACTTTTATATACTTTTATACCTTTTTATGCATGTTCTGTACCCTCTATGCATCCTCTGTACCCTTAGCCTGCATGCTGGTAATTCCTGTGGCCTGATATTCCAGCTTAGTTTAGGAGTTCTGCTGGGCAGAGAGACCAAACATCCTAAGGAAGGAGTCAGTGTGCTCTGTGCTATCTTAAACCCGATGCTCCAGCCTTGGGTGAAGCCTTTTCTCTGGAATATCTTGTGTAAACTGGGCTCTGGCCTCATCTGGTGGGGGGTTCATTACAATAGGGGGACATTACTGCATTTGTTAAGTTTCTTATTGGGGAATCCTAAATAAATATGCTAATTCCTGAAACGTATAAAACTTGTATTCCAGGGGTCCATTTTGCCATCAAGTTGTGCACCTGGGGTCTCAAATACCAAGGTCAAACCTTTTCTATCCCCTTAACCCTGTCTGTGCCATTACTGAAATGGCCATTCAAGACAACACTGCCCTCTGCTCATCCCCTCATGGATGATTTCCGTGGCTCCTCTCCCTCTACAAACATTCCCAGGCATTTCTGAGCTCCCACCATGGGCAGCCTTTCCCTTTCCTCATCCCTCCTGGATCCCTTCCCTCACAGATTCAATAGATTTCCTATTTAAAGAGAAATGAAAGCTCATCCCAGATATCCATGAGGAGCCTCTAAATACTTGGATATCTTCCTATAGAAGTGGGAGATGTGGCTGCAGCTGGCAGGAGCACAGAGCTGTAATCTGGAAAATTTGGGTTAAAACAATTCCCAATCCTTGGAGCTGCTTCATTACCTGAGCACCTGAGGGAGGCAGGTTCAGATCCTGCCCCTGGATCCCTGGCAGTGTCCAAGGCCAGGCTGGACATTGGGGCTGGGAGCAGCCTGGGACAGTGGGAGGTGTCCCTGCCATGGCAGGGGTGGGATGGGATGGGATTTAAGGTCCCTTACAACCCAAACCATTCCATGATTCCTGATTTTCCCTTGGAACCACAACTCTGGCTGCACTTGGAGCTCTCCTTCACTCCTCAAATCCTTTCCCACTCCAGGACAAAATAAAGCTGGAGCGAGTGGAGGATGAGGAGCAATGGGAAGGATCCATCCCAAAAGTTTGATCCATTCCTGCTCCAGGGGAAATGAGGGGCAGGGCCAGACTCTACGCTGCCATGGGATGGAGGAGTTTGGAAGCTGGAGGTGGGTGCATATAAACTTTTGGAGGACAAGCAGAAATTCAGGAGCATGGAAGGATCCTGGGGAAGGGCTGGAGCCAGGGAAACGACATCTCCATTCCTTAAACAGAAACTTCCCTTCTCCCTACGCAATTCCCCTCCCAAATCCACCCCAAAGGGAAGCCACAGAGGGTGGCACGGGTGGACAAACATGCCAGGAGCTGCACATGGGCCAAGCCTTTTCCTGTGGCAGTGCCTTCCCTCTTCCCAGCCCACAGCTTCCTGGGAGGGATGGCACAAACATGGCCCTGCTCCCCGGAGATTCCTGCCAGGACAAACAAATGCTGCTCCTGGGATGGGCTTGGAGCTGCCCCAGCAGAAACCCTTTCCTGTCCAAGGGACTCCAGGGCTGTGCTGCTCCAGAGGAGGCCAGCACCACTCAAACACCAGCCCAGCACCTGGAATCACAGAGCCATGGAATTCCCAAACTGGAAGGACCCACAAGGATCATCCAGTCCAGCCCTGGCCCTGCACAGACCCCCCAACAATCCCCACCCTGATTGTCCCAACACTCCTGGAGCTCTGGCAGCCTCGGGGCCGGGACCATTCCCTGGGGAGCCTGGGCAGTGCCCCAAACACACAGGCACTCACTCCCATATTTCCTGCCCCAAAGCATTAATTCTGGGTCATGGAGAGTCTTCTGAACTGCAATTTTCCCTTTTTCCTCTTGTTTTGCCCCAAGTTAGATCTCAGTGGGATCTCAGGTAAAGCTTCTTCCCCTGAGGGTGATCGGTCCTTTTATCCCAATGGGATCCTGCTGGGACAGGATATGGGGACAGCTCTGCCCTTCCAAACCTCCCCCTGTCCCTCCGTGTCCATCCATGGACTGCACGTCCATCCAGGGGACACTGCTCTGTGCTCCCAGCATTGTCACCTTTCTCCTGCTGGCTCCTTGTTCTCCAGCCCTGTCCTTCCCTCTGGCTGGATCTCCATGGCTGAGGATCAGACAGGCTGGCACCTCCTGGAGGCTCTGACCACACAGGATGTTCCCGGCAGGGAAATCCTATGGATTCCAGGGGAGGAACAGGGGCACCCTCAGCTCTTGGTGCTACACGGTGACCCCAGGCAGATCCAGCTCAAATCCCCCTCCATCCCCGAGTTCTCCGGAGCCCCTTTGAGGTCAAGATTTGCCCTAAATCCCAGTGGCCTCTCCCTCTCAGGACAGCAGGACTTGGGAATGCACAGGTGGAGCCAGAGGTGCCAGGGAGGTGAGGCTGATCGTCCCAGAGATATTCCTGGGAGAATCTCCTGTGGATTGCCTCCCCATTTCAGCCTCTGAGCAGTGGCTTGTTGCTCTCTATGTGAGCTAGCATGGGATGGCATTGTTGACTGGGGGTGATTCCAGGGAGCGGCAGGTGTGGATCTGCTGGGGTGATTAAGGGAGCAGCAGGGATGGATTCAGCCTGGGGGTGATTTCAGGGAGCAGCAGGGATGGATTCAGCCTGGGGGTGATTCCAGGGAGCGGCAGGGATGGATCCAGCCCGGGGATGATTTCTGGGAGCAGCAGGGATGGATCCGCCTGGGGTGATTCCAGCGAGCGGATGGATTGGTTGGGTACTCCAGGGAGACAGGATGGATTCAGCCGGGGTGATTCCAGGAGACAGCAGGGATGGATTCAGCTGGGGTGTACTCACAGGGAGCAGCAGGGATGATTCCCGACCTGGGGTGATTCCAGGGAGCAGCAGGGATGGATTCAGCCTGGGGGTAATTCCAGGGAGCAGCAGGGATGGATTCAGCCTGGATAGACATTTTATAACCTTCTGAGTCCTGCAGAGCCAGAGGAATTCCAGGCTGGCCTCCCTCACCTCCAGCTGCTTCCCTCTCTCAATGAGGAGTCCAAGATGTGGGACACTGGACACCCCTCCCTGTGCAATCCCAACCCACAACAGCCAGCTGATATTCCAGTATCCCTGCTGATATCTGGAATAATCTGGGATTTATGGTCCACCTCAGACTCATGGTTCTGGTACAATCAGTCCCTCCTCCTGTGTGCTGGAAAAATGCAGCCGACGCTCATCTTCGGGTACCAACCGCTGGGATGGAGCACTGGGATGTCCCAGGCAGCAGCAAATCCATAAAAATGGCAAATTCCCAAGGACAGAGCATTCAACATGAACCACCCAGCATGGGAAATGAATGCCCTGTCTTCACAGGAGCAAAATCCCATTAAACTGTGTCCTGAGAGCGCACACTTGGAATGGAGCTGCTGCCTAAATCCGTGGAACTGACCCCAAATCCCTGCTCCTATAGGAATGGGTGGAGCACCCAGGCTGCACACACAGGCTGCTCCCACCCCTGGGAAGCCCTGAGGGACATGAGCAACTTTGCTGAGAGTCACTGATCCTTGGCTTTGGGGTCAGCCCTGGCTGGAAGGGCATGGTGCTCCCACCAGGGACACCCCAGAGCTCCTCATCCCCCCAAGGAAAACATTCCGAGTTATTAAACAAGGAAAGCAATGCCAGGTTATTCAATAAGGAAATTAATTCCAGGCTATTTAATAAAGAACAGGGACTGGAGCCTTGTTTGGATGTCAGTGTTCAGGTGCTCCAGGGCAGAGCTCAGCACAGCTCTCCCTCTTCTCACTCCAAGCCCTGCCTCGGCTCTTTCCGTGCCCTGGGGTTTTACAGCAGCTCTGACCCCACAAACCCCTCCCTTGCCCTAAACAGGGAGCGATCCCTGTGGGTCACAGCCCATGGGAGGAACGAGGCAGCAGCCACAGCTGTGCCCAGGGCTACAGGGGTGACCTGTCCCTGTCCACTGACCCCGAGGATGGAGGCACGGCCACGCCAACCCTTCCCCAATAAATCTTCCAAAAAGATCCCTTCCAAAATCATCCAAAATCATCCCTTAATGGGGAAGGATCCTGTTTTCCATGAAAAGCCCTTAAAAAGCTATAATTACCCTGCAGGAGATGAAGCACTGGCTGTGATGGAGCGCCTCTCCCCTGCCCGAAGCCGTGCCAGCCACCCTCGTTTGATGGCTCAACCGGCTCTTTTCAATGTTAATAACAAGGGGTTTACCCTGCTGTTTGTAGGGCACGTGGGGTAATGACCCTTTGTGCCCAACAGCACCCTGCCTTTGCTTTTATGCCACAAATGTGCAGCTGTCCTGGGAGCACCACAGGTGCCTTTACCCTCCTGAACTGTCCCCACAGCCAGGCCAGACAACGAACCCAGATCCTAGAACACCCGTCCTCAGGGCCTTGCTTCACAGCCTTGGGATGGGATCCATGGGATGGGATCCATGGGATGGGATTGGGATGGGATCCATGGGATGGGATGGGATGGGATGGGATGGGATGGGATGGATGGGATGGGATGGGATGGGATGGGATGGGATGGGATGGGATCCATGGGATGTGTTCTGTGGGATGTCCCTCTGATGTCCCAGCTCCATGCTCACTTTTCCATGCTGATCCCTGTGAGAGGCACAGCAATGCACCTGGAAAGGCTACCTCAGTCAGACTCTTTTGGGATAGGAACCCCCAGGTTCCACTGCTGCCTTCCCTGTCCATGTAAAGCCTCTGGGGGGTGGCACTGGGTGGCCTCGAAGGTCCCTTCCAGGCCCATGGCTCTGTGATTCCAGGAAGAAGCAATTCAGCTCTGGGTGCCCCACACCAAGCTCACCCATAGGTGCCAATCTGTGCCCTCCCCAGGGTTATTTCCCTCAGCCCAGAGTTCACGTGGCATCACAGTGCACCCGACCCCAAAGGGATCCTGTCCTGCCCACAGTGATCTGGGTCCCGCAGTGATTCTGATCCCTTGGTGATCCAGGCCCCATGACGATCCTGGTCCTGTTGTGATCCGGCCCCACTGTGATCCTGGTCCTGTGATGATCCATATCCCACAGTGATCTCGATCCCACAGTGATCAGAGTCCTTCAGTGATCCTGCTCCTGTTGTGATCCAGGTCCTGTGGCAATCCTGGTCCCACAATAATCCAGGCCCCACAGTGATCTTGGTCCGTGGTGATTGGGGTCCCACAGTGATCCAGGTCCTGCAGTGATCCATGCCCCATGGTGATCCAGGTCCTATTGTGATCCATGGTGATCAGGATCCTGCAGTGATCCCAGTCCCACAGTGATCCTGGTCCTGTTGTGATCCTGATCCCATTGTGATCCCGGTCCCACAGTAATCCTATTCCCAGCAGTGATCCTGGTCCCAGGCTGATCCTGTTCCCGCAGTGATCCTGTTCCTGCAGTGATCCCAGTCCCAGGATGATCCTGTTCCCGCAGTGATCCTGTTCTTGCGTGATCTGTTCCGCAGTGATCCTGTTTCCCGCAATGATCCTGTTCCCAGGATAATCCTGTTCCTGCAGTGATCCTGTTCCCGCAGTGATCCTGTTCCTGCAGTGATCCTGTTCCCGCAGTGATCCCGGTCCCAGGATGATCCTGTTCCCGCAGTGATCCTGTTTCCGCAGTGATCCTGTTCCTGCAGTGATCCTGTTCCTGCAGTGATCCACCTGCAGTCCCTGCACGGAATGATCCTGTTCCCTCGCAGTGATCCTGTTCCTGCAGTGATCCTGTTTTCCAAGTGAATCCAGTCCCAGGATGATCCTGTTCCCGCAGTGATCCCGGTCCCAGGATGATCCCATTCCCGCAGTGATCCTGTTCCTGCAGTGATCCTGTTCCCACAGTGATCCCGGTCCCAGGATGATCCTGTTCCTGCAGTGATCCTGGTCCCAGGATGATCCTGTTCCAGCAGTGATCCCAGTCCCAGGATGATCCCATTCCCGCAGTGATCCAGCAGCAGCTCAGGCTCTGCTCTCTCCAGCTCAGCCCGGCTGTGCCAGAGCTCTCCCGGGAGCTCTCCCGTGCTCCCCCTGCTCCTCCCGGCTGCCAGCACGGAGCTCATTTCCCCAGGACATTGGGCACTCAGGAGGACTCGGCCGCTGACCCCAATGCCCTGGGCTGCAGCAGGACCCGGGGCAGTCATGCGGAAGCAGCTGCTGCTCTGAGGATAATTGATGCCTGTTCTGACCTTCACAAGCCTCCAATTAAAATGTGTTTAAAGCTCGCAAGAGGTCTGAACCTCCTTCCTTTGAGCCTCCTAAAGCCTGCTGCGAGCTTTGGCACCCAGCCCTGACTCTGGGCTGGTCCCCAGGCCCCTGTGGAAGGTGGGAATTCGATGTGACCCTCATCAGATGGAGCCCAGCTTTTGGGAACCCGTGGGAAGGAGAGCAGGGAGAGAAGGCTTTTCCTTCTCCTTCTCCTCTGGCACAGGCTCCATGCCCAGCAGGCAGTGTTCCAGCTGAGGGCTGATCCAGACCCCAGCACTGCCTCCTCTGAGGGCACAGACTCGAATTTCTCTGCAGCAGCCAGAGCACACAATGCAAACCTTGTCCCTGCTCTGCTCTGTCACCTGACACTGCTGTGCTGAGAGGGGACAGCAGAGCGTGGGCTGGACCCAAGCTGGGATGAGCCCTGCCATTCCCACGTTAACCCCTGCCATCCATCCCAGCTTCTGCTGGAACAGCACCTGGGCACAGGAGCTGGGACATTTTTAAGCCAGAGTTCTTAAAACTGTGTTTGGTTCACCTTTGAGCTCTGACTGGGATGGCATCCCGTTCCTGGGAAGGGTGGACACCCCTCTCCTGCTGTCTGCACTGCAGGATACCAGGGGCAGAGGGGATTTCACCTCAGGCTCTGCACTGGGAGCTCACAGCCTGCACCTGAGGGTCTCACACACCTCCTGCACCCCGGTGATTCCACGTGTGTGGAGTGGGAGCTTCTGAAAGTCCAGACCCACAGCCTGAGGCCCTGGCACAGGGTGCCCAGAGAAGCTGTGGCTGCCCCTGGATCCCTGGCAGTGTCCAAGGCCAGGCTGGACATTGGGGCTGGGAGCAGCCTGGGACAGTGGGAGGTGTCCCTGCCATGGCAGGGGTGGCACTGGATGGGCTTTAAAGTCCTTCCAAACCCAAACCATTCTGGGATTCCATGATTTTAGACAATGCGCAGCTGCTCTGCAGGA
Organism: Malurus cyaneus samueli; assembly: GCA_009741485.1. Taxonomy (NCBI): domain Eukaryota; kingdom Metazoa; phylum Chordata; class Aves; order Passeriformes; family Maluridae; genus Malurus; species Malurus cyaneus. The sequence goes on along the minus strand of VKON01000101.1, from coordinate 28,918 downwards.
ACAGGTTTTTATTCCTGCCTTTTCCCTCTTCCACACAGTGACTGTTGAACGCTGTTCCACGCTCTGAGGGCTATTTCTGAAGCAGCAGGAGATTTCTAAAGTCAAGCTGTGAACAATCAGGAATTCAATAACTGGAACAGTCCACCCTCAAATCAACCCTTGGGGGCTGTGCAGCTCTTGGCTGCCTGGTCCCGCACACCCAGAATGGGAACCATGGAAACACCAAGCACCCACAATCCCAGAATCCCCAAGTCCCAGAATCCCCAAATCCCAGGATCCCTGAGGCTGGAAAAGCCCCAGGGGCATCGAGTCCAAGCTGTGCCCAATCCCCACCTTGTCCCCAGCCCCCAAAGCACTCAGTGCCACATCCAGGCATTCCTTGGACACCTCCAGGGATGGGGACTCCAAATCTCCCTGGGCAGCCCCTGCCAGTGCCTGACCACCCTTTCCATGGGGAAATTGCTGCTGATGTCCCTCCTGAAGCTCTGTCCTGAGCCTGTGTCCCATGTCCCCACCCGAGGCTGCAGCAGAGCCTGGGGGCTGTGCAGGAGCTCTGAGGAGCCTCAGCCCAGCACCACATTCCCTTGGGATCTCGTCTCCGTGACCTGGGGACAGTGAATGGCTCTTTTTCCCTGAAAAAAGCAAAGGGATGAAAAACCTGCAGCTGCGGTGGGGAAACCTGTCCAAACCTCCTGCACAGGAGCAGCTCTGGCACGTTCCAGCCGTGCTCCAAACAGCTCATGAAAAGCTGCAAACCATGAGAATTTCCTTTCATTCACCCACAGCCATGCATCCCACAGGAAAATTAAATCCAGATGAAGTTGGCACAGCCTTGAGCTATGGAAGGCATGAAAGTGCAGCAGAAACTTCATGAGAGCAGCACACACAGCCCTGCCCATCCCCAGGGACCATCCCGGGGCTCTGCTGCTCCCAGCAGGACCACCCCCAGCACAAAAACTCACTCCTGCCACTGCCAAAAATTCAGAATTAGTTTTCACCATTATGGGTGTGCAGTTTCATTGCTTTAATTACATGGAATTAATTGCTAATTGCTCAGCTAATTTCGGTCTCTAAAAGGAAGGATGTGCAGGACGTTCACTGCACCCACGCGCCGCCGACCTTGAGCTGTGGTGTCCAAAGATGAAGGGAAAAAGGAAGGGAAAATGGGGTTTATATCAAAGGTGGAGCTTTGTGTTGGTGTCACTGACCCACGGACAGAGCAGGACAAAAGCTCACTGGAGCCTCACGACATCACAGAGACGAAGCAAACACGACATCACAGAGACACCACGAAGGTTTGCCAAGAAAACACGACTTTTTTCTTTTTGTAAAAGAAAGCTAAAATCTGTCATTTGTGGAAATTGGGGCTTCCACTTAAATCCTGGTAAATTTTGGGGATGAAATGTACTGAATCATTGGCTGAATGAATAAAATAAACCAAGTTTGTCATAAAACAAGAAAAATACCCTAAATAGAACATCCTGGTCGAGCTGAGAGGGGTGCACATCCCTGCATCGCCACCTGCCCGTCCTGCAAGGGCTGGGCTGGAGCAGAGGGTGGGACAGGGAAACGGGGGTGACATTCCCTGGCGGAGCAGGATGAAGCAAGGACACAGGGAGGTGCTCTGTCCTCTGTGCCAGCTCCGCCACTCCTTCCCAGGCTGCTGATCCCACACTAATTCAGGGAGAGACAAAACAAGGCAGAGCGGGAGGAATCTCCGCCCGCACCCCCCGTGTCCCGCAGGAGTCCCGGGATGGTGAGGTTGGGAGCAGAGAGCGCTGCAGCCCCACAAACCTCCCCAGGGGCTGCAGGGAGCACAGGGCAGATCCCTGCCCTGCCCCACGGAAATTCCGAGGGAAGCAGATTTTGGAAGGATGTGGGACCATGGGCATGGATTGAGGGAATTTGAGACCAGACAGGTGCAACAAAGCCCCAGAGCCAAACCTCAACCTCGCCCCCATTCCTGTAGGAACCCCATCCCTGCAGGACTCACACCCCAGAGCCACATCTTGACCCAAGACATCCCCAAAAATCTCCACTTGCCCATGGAGGAAGAGGAGGATGAGGATTTACAGTGTCCATCGGACCTTCTCCCCATCAGGAAAGCCCAGCTCTCCTCTTCCTCGCCCTCCCGGGCAGGTGAAGGCCCCCAGCCCCCGGTGCCGTGTCCAGCCCTACCTGCGGAGGCTGCTCAGGTGCGGTTTTGGTTTTGCGGAGCGCGGATGCGGCGCGTTTGTCCCGGCGGGGATGGCAGCGGCGATCCCGCCCGTCCCTGGCACACCTGAGCCTCACCTGCCGACAGGGCCGGCTCCGGGAGGCCCAGCCTTGTTTTGAGGAGGAGACTTGGGTGTGTTTTGCCCTTCAGGGGAATCAAACAGGTTTCTCCGTTGGGCCGGCACGGGCTCCCCTCCCTGCAGGCTCCGCTCTGCATTCCTGGCATTCCCGGCGGGTGCCACGCTCCGTGGGCCGGGGGCACAGCCCAGAGCAGCCCCCAGCCCTCACCCCACGCAATTTCTGCCCAGAACCAGCAGTGCTGGGGTTGTCCCGGGAATGGGGGGCAGAGACCCCGCTGCTGCTTGGGATCTGCAGTGCCAGGGCTGCCCCTGTACCCGGGGAGCAGCGGGACCCGGGCTGTAATTAGCCCTCGACATTGATTGCTTGGAACTCATTAACGGGGCTCACAGGAGGGACAATCACAAGCGTTCTGCTCTTTGTCACTTTATTTCCCTTTCTAATTGCCCTGGTCACCACAAGGTCCCCAAGGCCTGGCTTGGGGTCCACCACAAGGTCCCCAAAGCCAGACCCCAGGACACGCTTTTTGCCAGTTCCTAAATATTGGCAGTGGAGGATGTGAGTTCAGAGCTGTCCAGAGGAGTCAGGGATCCAGCCTGGCACTGCCACAGGGTGGTAGAAACCATGGAATGATGGAATCCTGGGACCATGGAATCGTGGAATGGTGAGGGTTGGAAGAGTCCTTAAATCCCATCCAGTGCCACTCCTGCCATGGCAGGGACACTCCCACTGTCCCAGGCTGCTCCCAGCCCCAATGTCCAGCCTGGCCTTGGACACTGCCAGGGATCCAGGGGCAGCCACAGCTTCTCTGGGCACCCTGTGCCAGGGCCTGCCACCCTCCCAGGGAACAATTCCTTCCAATATCCATCCATCCCTGCCCTCTGGCACTGGGAAGCCATTCCCTGTGTCCTGTCCCTCCATTCCTTGTCCCCAGTCCCTCTCCAGCTCTCCTGGAGCCCCTTTAGGCCCTGGCAGGCGCTCTGAGCTCTCCCTGGATCCTTCTCCTCTCCAGGTGAGCACCCCAGCTCTCCCAGCCTGGCTCAGAGGGCTCCAGCCCTGCAGCAGCTCTGTGGCCTCCTCCGGCCCTGGAGGTGATGAAGCCCAAACCAAACACCTGCCAGGACCCTTCTCCTCTGTTCCCATCAGGAGCCTCTGTCCCTGCCCTATGGTCCAGGAACAACTAATGCTGAGCCTGCAGCAGCTGGAAAGAAAAGCTCCTGCTCTGTCCTCCTGGATCTGCTGTGGGATAATGGGCAAATATCCCATCCCTATCCCATGGATCCCATCCCATCCCATGGATCCCATCCCATGGATCCCATCCCATCCCATGGATCCCATCCCTATCCCATGGATCTCATCCCATCCCATGGATCCCATCCCATCCCATGGATCCCATCCCCTCCCCTCCCTCCGCAGCCGGGATGTGCTGGAACAGGGCTGGCAGCCCAGCCCTGGCTCGCAGCGGCACAGCGGGGATGACATCAGGGATTTCAGGCATTAACGCGTCTCCGCAGCCCCAGATCTTCCTCTCCGATCTCCTCAGGCTCAGCAGCAGCAGCAGCCGGGCTCAGCCGAGCTTTGCTCCGCTGATCCCGGCCGAGATAAGCCGGGATGTTCGGGAGCCGCGCCCTGAGCTCCCGGCGGGCTCGGGGCTCTCCTGCTCAGGGAAATCGGAGGTGTTTAAAGAGGGCTGTGAAAATGCGGCCCAGACCCTTCCTGGGGGAGCATCCCCTGCTCCAGGGCTCCAGCTGACAGTGCAGCTTTATTTTCAGCGATCCCTGAGTCATGCCATGGTTTGTTGAAGGTTTGTCCGGGTTCTTCCCTGGAATAACAGTGACTAACAACCCGGCCTGGCCAGCCTGGCAGGTACAGGAGCTCCTCAAGCACGAGAGGGACACCCAGGCACTCAGGACTCTGTTTTTGCCCGGTGGGAACACCCTGTTCCACACGGAATGTCCCAAACCTGGCAACAGAAAGGTGTGTGTGAGGAGCACCTCGGTATCAACCACGGGAAGAAATGGGTGAGGAGCTCCCAAAGCACCGAGCTCGAGGAGGTCAGGGCTGGTTTGGGAGATGCATCCCCCCAGCAGGAAAAGGGGGGATCCTATCCCTGTGTCCCACTCAAGTGAATCCCCACCTGCAGAGCAGCCCCAGCTCTGGGACCCAGCACAGGAAGGACCTGGAGCTGCTGGAGAGTCCAGAGGAGGCACCAGGATGGTCAGAGGGATGGAGCAGCTCTGCTGGGAGAGAAGGCTGGGAGAGCTGGGATTGTTCAGCCTGGAGAGGAGAAACTTTGGGGTGAGCTCAGTGTGGCCTTACAGGGCCTGAAGGAGACAACAGGAATTGTTCCCTGGATGGAATTCCCAGAGCAGGCAGCTGTGGCTGCCCCTGGATCCCTTTGAGTGCCCAAGGCCAGGCTGGACATTGGGGCTGGGAGAACTCCAGGACAGTGACAGGGGTGTGATGGGCTGGGATTTAACGTCCCTCTCATTCATAAACCTGTCACTCCACATTTCTGTGGCAAAGGAGTGGTCAGTGTCTGCTGGGCAGTGCTGGACAGTGGGGCTGGCCTGGAATGTTAGAGCCCACAGCGGGGTGACAGCGCTGACCCTCAGCCATGGCAGCGCGGGGCTTGGCCCACGGGTGACATGAGTGTCACCTTCACAGGGTGTCACCTTCATGGCGTGTCACCCCTCGCTCCCCTCACCCAAACTGTGCTTGGGACAAGGGACAAGGAGCAGGAGAAAGCCCTAGGTCTGAGAAAGCGCCAAGATCAAGGCGCCCTTGTCCAGCGCTGTGAGAGGCACAAAGTGACACTGCCAGCATGTCCTGTGCAGAGCCAGGGGTGCGACTCGGCCATCCCTTGTGTCCAGCTCGGGATATTCAATATTTTTGGAAGGCAGGAGCGAGAAGGTGGAGCTGGGGCGATGCGGAAGGAGCAGGGTGTGCTCTCTGCTTTTCCACGCGCTGCCTCTGGCACTTCTCCACGGTGTCTCTGCGTGGCTGTCCCAGAGCCCGGAGCTGCTCCTGGCGTGGAGCACGGCGCTGTCAGGGATGTCCCGAGGCAAAGGCTTTGCAGCCAGGAGAACACGCTGTGCTCTGGTCACTGCTCCTTGTCTGAGCTCCAGCGTGCAGGCAGCACCGCCACGCTTCAGCCTGGAGGAGTTTCCCCCACATTTACTGGAGGTGCTGATACCCCAAAGACCTTCTCCGAGGCCTTGGGAGGACTTTTTCAAGGGATGACAGGCGAGCAGAAGCCACTGATGGATTGGATGCAGGCTGATGCGCCATGTGTTGGCACAGCGGGCTAATTAATCATGTGGCAGAAACGTGGTGAAGCTGGCAAAAGTTAATTAGGCAGCGCTGACAGTGAGGTGGGTACTTGTCAGCAATTAGCAGTCTGATGGAGTGCCAGGATCAAAGGACTGCAGAAGCAAAAGAAAGTGCAGAATGTGTGTGTTTGAGGAAGAATAGCACCTGTGATGGTTTCAGAGCTTTGAAGGTAGTAAGGGGTGTGCTGTGACTGGGATTGGTCATTTCCAGCTTGTTGGGGTTCCACTGGAAACTGTAATTTACTGTTTTACCCATTACCAGTACGAGCAGCCTTCTTTCTCTTCCCTAGTGCCAAGGTTCTGTTGGGTTCCTCCCTCTATTTTTTTTTTCTTTTAATTTTTTATGTCATTCTGACTTTCACTATGAGGGTCAAATGGGCAGAGGCCAATTTTCGTGTGTTTAAGAAACATGTCCAGATTTCACAGGGCAGCTGTAGAGCATGTGCTGAACCAATCTCAGTGTGACCTGAGAAGTCTCAGGTTTTAGATTCATTGTTATCTCTATGAAAACAGCTAATTTCTCATTGGCTCAGTTTGAGAGAAATCGGGAGTATTTTTGGATGGTCAGCCTCAGCCTGTTCCACACCAGGACAATTCACTTTCTGAACCTGAAGTTTTAAACAGAAAGAGAGACATGATGTTCTCCCATCTGGCTAAATTAAAATAGCATTGGTGTGAGATCAAGCTTACACTGCAAACTAAACACAAGCTGGAATTTGGTCAGAACTTACTGCTCCTATGAGTTTTTGCTGCAAGTGAGGGAAGGTAGCTGTGCCTGCAAAAATAGGAGGCTGTGCTCTTTCCCCAGAGAAACAACCTATTGATGCTTTTTAAAGATATGAAGTTTGTCCAGGACTTTGGCATCTTTTGGTTAAAAGATGCTGCACTCAGGGTTGCATCCCATTTAAAAATGTGGCACAAATTCCTACTGTAGATCCATCTGCCTGTAGTGGCTCCTAATAAAATGGATCAGCCCAGCTGGAAACCAGCCAGCAGGCAACCCAGGTTTGGTCACGTCAAGTGAGGTACTTTTTTAGCAGAAGGTGGAAATTAAACACTTACTCAAGTCTTGCAGCTTGAGTTGGCAAGGTTTTCTCACTGTGTCCATAGTGTTATGGATTTCTTTTACTATGGGTGTAGTGACACCAAGGGAAAGAAAAAAAAAAAATTTGTGGAAAAAGGTATGGTTAGATGGGTTTTGGCTAATTGCACTGGACTTAGGGGCAGTACAGCAGCCAGACAGCAGATTTCTGTGAACTACAGAGTGCGGGGATGGGAAACACAAATCAGTTTTAGAGTAGGGATTTGGCTCTGGAGGCTACAAAGGAACACAGCAAAAGGGCAGGAGGCAGGAGCAGTCTCATCCAAGAGCCTGAAATGTGGGCAGGAATTGGGGTGAGGTGTAAGCAGCACTCTCTGCCTTACCTGTGGCTCCTGAGAAGGATTTTTGGTGCCAGGTTTTCAAAGCTCTGTCTCCTCCTGAGCCAGGCTGCCTTTTGGGGCTGAGCAAGGTGCTGCTGTTACCATCTGCATGTTTGGAGAGGGTGGCAGGGCTAATTGCACACTTAATTCTGGCAGCTCTAGTGGAACAGCGCTCAGCAACCCAGGAATATTTATGGGAACCCACCAAGGACTGGAGCATGAAAACCAACCCTCAGGCGTGGAGAGTTTCATGGGAATCACACTCCTGACCCTAAGGGCTGAAAATCAGACCATTCTCCAAGGGTTTTTTTATTGCTCAAGTAAGCATTTCAGGATAAAGACATTCATAAAAAGTCAGGAGGTGGTATTGCAAGAGTTGAGTAGGGATTTTTGGCAGGTGTCTCGTATTAAGCTCTATACTCAAGCAATACAATTTTTTTTTTTGGAGCTATCCAAGCCCTTGGAGCATCAAGTGTGATTCCTGCTCTACTCAGTAAAAGGCTAGGAGCTCCACCCTCTCTACCTTGGGAAGTGGTGATGGGCAGCTCTGTGCTAAATGGGGATGAGGGGGCTGGGATTTAGGGATGTGATGCTGTCCTTGGAGAGGAACACGAGCAGGACGGAGACAGCTGGAGCTGCTGGAGCTGCTGGAGCTTCTGGAGGAGTCAGCTTAAATCCCAGGAACAAACCAGGACCTTCCATCCCAGGGCAGCAGTGCTGGAGATGCCCTGGCAGAGGGATGTGCTTGGAGGATCTGTGGGATCTTCAGCTGTGGAGGGGGTGGTGCTGCCCCTCCCCAGGTCTGCAGCTCACAAACCATGGAATTCCAGAATCCCGGACTGATTAGGGCTGGAAGAGTCCTTAAAGCCCATCCAGTGCCACCCCTGCCATGGCAGGGACACCTCCCACTGTCCCAGGCTGCTCCCAGCCCCAATGTCCAGCCTGGCCTTGGCACTGCCAGGGATCCAGGGGCAGCCACAGTCTCTCTGGGCACCCTGTGCCAGGCCTGACCACCCTCCAGGGAACAATTCCTTCCCAATATCCCATCCATCCCTGCCCTCTGGCACTGGGAAGCCATTCCCTGTGTCCTGTCCCTCCAGCCCTTGGAAATCCTCTCTGTCCATATTTCCTGTTGTCTCCTTCAGGCCCTGTAAGGCCACACTGAGCTCACCCCAAAGTTTCTCCTCTCCAGGCTGAACAATCCCAGCTCTCCCAGCCTTCTCTCCAGCAGAGCTGCTCCATCCCTCTGACCATCCTGGTGCCTCCCTGGACTCTCCAGCAGCTCCACCTTCCTGTGCTGGCCCCAGGCTGGGGCTGCTCTGCAGGTGGGGATTCACTTGAGTGGGACACAGGGATAGGATCCCCCCTTTCCTGCTGGGGGGATGCATCTCCCAAACCAGCCCTGACCTCCTCGAGCTCGGTGCTTTGGGAGCTCCTCACCCATTTCTTCCCGTGGTTGATACCGAGGTGCTCCTCACACACACCTTTCTGTTGCCAGGTTTGGGACATTCCGTGTGGAACAGGGTGTTCCCACCGGGCAAAAACAGAGTCCTGAGTGCCTGGGTGTCCCTCTCGTGTCTTGAGGAGCTCCTGTACCTGCCAGGCTGGCCAGGCCGGGTTGTTAGTACACTGTTATTCCAGGGAAGAACCCGGACAAACCTTCAACAAACCATGGCATGACTCAGGGATCGCTGAAAATAAAGCTGCACTGTCAGCTGGAGCCCTGGAGCAGGGGATGCTCCCCCAGGAAGGGTCTGGGCCGCATTTTCACAGCCCTCTTTAAACACCTCCGATTCTCCTGAGCAGGAGAGCCCCGAGCCCGCCGGGAGCTCAGGGCGCGGCTCCCGAACATCCCGGCTTATCTCGGCCGGGATCAAGCGAGCACGATAGGGGCTTCGGATCTGAGCCCCGGGCCGTGCTGTCTGAGCTCTGGCTGAGCTGGGAACGAGAATGCCGGTAGAGGAGGAGTTGAGGGCTCGCCTGAGGGATCGCGTTAATGGGCCCTGAAAAATGGTCCGAAGTGAGGTCATCCTAGTGGCCTGGTCATTCTGATTAATGTTATAGAGAAGAGCAGAATTCTATTATTTAAAAAAATTATCTAGACTCCTACTTCAAGGATTTTGTAACGTTTACCACAGAACAGATGTACGAATTCTAGAGAAAGAGACTTTGTTCTCAAGAAAGAATTCCTTTCCTCCCACCTCAAAAGGAAGATGTCCAGCTGTGTGTCGTTGGTCTATCACATACCACTGATAGGGGCTGACATGGAATATAAGCTTAGCAAAAATACTAAAGGGAAAAAGAGGGGTTATATGGATTAATGTAAAATACTGATAGCTTCTGCATTGGTCAGTAAAATCTGACAGACTAATTTGGACTGGTGTAAGAAATCAAGCTTTTTGGAATTGTTCAAGAACATCACTTAATCTTATATTTCAGATGTTATGTCAAGCCAATATTTTCTTTTTCAGTAGGGAAAAACTCCTTTCTCCTCCTTTCTCCTCTCTCCTCCTCCTTTCTCCTTCTTCTCCTCCTCCTTCCTTCCTCTCACCATGACAAATAGGTTTTTATAAAGTGTGTTACAATGATTTCTAAAGTTGGACAGATCTGCAGCTACACAGAATCTCCTATTCTGGGATGTAGCACAGTTTAGGCTGGATCTAGTTTGCATATCAAGATGATAGGTGTTGCTTGCCAAGGCTTCCAGCTGGCTGACGTGAAGACACGAATTTTAAAGGGAGGAAATTTCCTCAGGGCTCAGTGCTGATATTCCAGATCACTCATAATCAGAAACAATGTTCTTTAAAAAGTTTATTAGAATTCTGTCAGTCAGAATAATTATAATTAAGTCATTCTTCATTTAAGAGGAAAGTTCCTGCAAGGTGTATAGATGACAAGAGATCATAATAAATTCTAAATATTTTGAGACTGATTTTAATCTCCCACCTGCGCAATTTGGCAGTAATTCCATCACAATTGATAGAACTGAGAATTCATTCTGTTTCTTTATCTGTAACCACTGTTACTCTGTGAAGTTTCAAGAAAATAAAGGTGATGTAAAACGTATCTGGTTTCATCAGTTTTGATACCATCACCTTGACTCCATCTGAATTGTGTGCCTAAGGAATTCTAGTTTGGTAGGCATGGTTGGAAAGGACCTGAGGACTTCCATTCACAATTCTGTGTCTTCCCTGCCAGTTCATTTTCCTCTTTTTATAGTCAGTACTTTATCATTTAAATGCTTGGCCATCAAGCTGATGACTATTTTATTGAGTCATTTTAGATAATACCATTAATACTTTGTCCTGTATCAATTCAACAGCCTGTGTTAAAACCAACCATGTTAGTGAGCAATTTTCCTTTTTTCTTCTGTTTTCTTTCCCCCCTTCCTTTTTCTGTTTTCTTTTCTCTTTTTTTTCTTTCTTTTCTTTTTCTTCCATCTTCTTTTTCCCTTCCTCTTTTGCTCCTTTCTTTTAATTCTCTCTCTCTGTCCATCCTTCCATCCGACCCCAAGACTGTATTTTTTATGATAGATAAACAGCTCGATCATTTTCACGTGCTGGTGTCTCCTTTTTCATATACCACTCTGCTGATGGCTAATATATTAAGTTATTATATTTCTGAACTCCACGAATCCTAGCTCCCTTCAAATTAATGATGACCATGTCCCACCTCTCAAAAAATGTTAGAGTGAAGGACTGTGAAAGATACTGTTGTGCATCAGCTTCTGATCTTCATTAAGCCATTATGTGGGATGAAATAGCATCACACAAAAAAGGTAAATCTGTCAGAAACCCTCTCTTCAGCTGCAGCGTGCAGGTTGAATGAACAGTAGTCAACCTTCCCCTCAGGGTGTTGTCAGATGGCAGCATTTCACTGTGAAATGTTTGCAGCTGGAGATGACATAAAAAATGATAAAGGTGCTGATCATGTCAAGTCTGAGCCAAGTAGGGACTTTCTGTGTGCTTTACTTCCTCCTTTGCTTTTACATCCTGAAATATTTAATTCCTGTGATGTGTTAAAGGCCCCGAGGCTACAAGGAAACAACTTTGAAAGAGTGACTGTTTGGGAGACTCTTGCTGGAAAGGCTTTTGTTTGAGCACGTATGCAATAAAAATAATTAACCCCTGAGAGAACAGTGGGGTCAGGGGCGACAGGGATGCAAAGCCATGTGTCCCTCTGAGGACAGGAATAACTGCTGTGAGGTGAACAAGGTGTGAACATCAGCAGCTCCCCTGTATTCAGGTTTTTGGCCAGCTAGGTAAATCATCATCTTTCACTCAGAGAACAGTTGCAGTTCACCTGTCAATTTAAATTTCAGACCAGTTTCTGAGGGTCTGTGGCTTTGTGACTGTAACAAATGTAAAAAATAAGTTGGAATGAAATTTATCCAAAGAGAAATGGGCTCCATCAGCAGCCTAAGATGTAACAAGATAGATACAAACATTTTTTTTAGCTTATACTCCCCAGTCCTGTTACAAATCAGCTAAAGTTCATCGATTTCAGACTTTGCACAAGTGAACCATTAAATAACAGTGAAATATATATATTTTCAGTTTTGCTGTTACACTGAAATGATTTCTCCTTTCTCCCTTCTTCCCTCTCTCCCCTTTTCCTAGTTCAAGCAGAAAAAAAAACCCTGGTCAAGGGATCTCTCTCTGGAACTTCAGTCCTGCCGTGCTTCTTTTCAACCACACCCACCATATCGTCCAGCTACGCCGCCGAGTACCTCCGCATCAAATGGTCCAAGGTTGAGCTGGACAAAAGCGGCAAGGACGCCAAGGAAACCACGGTCCTGGTGGCCCAAAATGGCAACATCAAAATCGGCCAGAGCTACAAGGACAGGGTGTCTGTCCCGAGCCATTCGGAGGAGAGCGGGGACGCCTCGCTGAGCTTCTCCAAGCTGCGCGCCAGCGATGCCGGGGTCTATCGCTGCGACGTCATGTACGGGGTGGAGGACACACAGGCCATTGTCTCTCTGGCTGTTGAGGGTAAGGATTTTCCTATTTCACTTTTAACCAACAGTGATTCCACTTAAAACAGCAAAACTCAGTAACTCACAAAAAGCTAGGGGGCATTTAAAGCAATTCGCCCTTTGCATAGGGTGAAAAGAAGCACCTTATGATGAAAATTTAGGATGAAAAGAAGCAGCTGAAGCTGTGGTCATCTTGACGTCCCAAACTATGTTTCCACCAAAAGTGAGACCCACTCTTTCTGGGACGGGGACATCAAGCAAAAAGGAAGTGTTTCTTTTTGCCCTGTAATAAATTTGGGACAGGCAGAAGGAAACTCATCTGAGAGAAGCTGCAGGAAAACAAGTAGGGAGGTGTTTGCTAAATGTGGGGCATGCAGGGATAGCAGTTTACTTGCCATCACTGTTAGGAAATAGCCTCCGAAATTCTGAGAGGGAGAAGTCTGTGTATGGAGAGACAGAAGAGACAGGACCCTCAGGATAGTTGAGGTTGGAGAAAATATCTAACCTTATCAAGACCAAGCATTAACTTGGCATTGCCGTATTCACCACTAAACCGTGTCCCAAAATGCCACATCCAAACGTTATTCGAACTCTTCCAGGGATGGTGAGACACCCACTTTCCTGGGAAGTC
>VKON01000101.1:0-16256 GCA_009741485.1 Malurus cyaneus samueli | reverse complement strand
GTCTGCAGTGGACAAGGAGTCTGAATAAAAGAGTGCCCTACATGGTGTGACACTGCTTAGAGGAGTGAATTTGCTACGTAATTAAGTGTAAGTGAACAGAATGTTGCTACTGACTAAGCAGAAAATCCCACATGCTTAAAGAATAAAATATTCTATTTATTTTTAGCCAAATTTATGAAGGGAAAAAAAAAAGTTGCATTCTCATTTTTCAGTTCATCAACAACCTGCTGGGACATATGGTATATTGCCCTGTCTAGCAGCAGAATAGAAAGGATCAGTGATATTCTGTGTTTTGTCAATCCAGAGCCTAAGAGAAGCCTTTTCATTAAACACAAGCCTTTTAGTGAAGATAATAATGAATTAAAATGAGTGAAACTTGCATGAAACACTGACAGGTAATGGAATCTCATCTGCAGAACTCAACATAACACCACCATAACACAACAGTCACACAAAACAGGAGAAAAACACCAGCTTTGGTTAAAAGCGCAAGGCCCAGCTTGTAAACTACAAGATCTTCACACCAGCTAGTCGAAAGTAAGGCTTCAATTTTATATCCAAACAAAGCATTGAAAAAGAAAAGCTTAAAAGATTTTAAAAGAAGCTTAAGATGTCTATCTCTTCAGAATGGTGAGGTATCTTTTATTTTTAGAATATTTTAATCAAAAGCCATACTTGTTAAGATTGATGTAGTCTTCCAACATTCATCCTGAAAAATACTGTTGCACCAACTGATTTGATTATGAAAGGTAAGGACATGAGGTGATGCCACAGATTCTTTGGGATCATGAATTGGATCAATTCATGAAAAAGGAAAGTTTTTTGTGCTTGTCTTCTTCTTTATGGCCATACTTTGAACATGGTTAAGACTCTTACGGCAATAGAATGGCCCCCAATTTAATAAGTAAACCCACAAGGTTCACAGTCTGTTCTAGGAACATCAGCATCTTTCTGAATTTCTTTGAAAAAATTTGGGCCAATAAAGATGGGCCACAACCTGTTTACATTCCAAAGAGCGGGACATAAATAAAAAACTAGCTTATGTACCAAAAATTCTACTCTGGAGATAAGATGAGCCATTCAAGAGATAATAAAAAATAGAGTAGGTGAGGGGACATGTAAAGATGCCATCCCATTTTCTACAATAATCCATCCAACTTCTCCCCACTGAGAGTGTTGCCCTCTCAATCCCTGTATCCTGAATTCTGCATTTGTGCAAGGTAGTGAGTCAGGTCTGTGGTCTGATCCAGACATTTCTTCCTTATATCCAATCCAAACCTATTATCCTTTTTTTTTAACTGGTTCCACTAATTAAACCAGTTTTTTCTTTTTCATTCAGGACTACCTAAAGGCATTACTAATAACAGTGTTCCAGCTGAGTGAGAAAAAGGAAAAAAAAAAAAGAGTAAATTTTATTTTCCCAAAGGCTAAAATCAGTTTGAAGATTTCCTGGAAAGAAGTGGGGAAAGAAAATAAAGAAAAATCTTGCTTTGAAACTTGGGAAAGCTGTTTTCCCAATTTTGTGAGTCTGCAGCAGCTGTTGGGATATTTCCCTTACCAAAGGCCTGACCCAAACTTTCAAATCACCATGGCAACTACTCAGGGACACATACTTCAATTTTAGCATGTAATCACCCAGAAAGGTAACATTTTAATGAATGGTTCAGTGTACAGCAGACTTACCTTTAGGTAGTGTATATGTTATAACTAATGTAGAGTACATCCATAAGATACTTTTTATACTTAACCACATCTTGACCTAGAAATGAAGAACAAAGGAGTAAGAGGTTAGTATATTGCACTGTGTCCTTAACAAACGTTGTAACTCAGCACATCAATATTTGTCACTGATATCAGAAGCAGCGCTTCCTGCTTTCAGGACATCTTCATTTAACAATTGGCAGTGGAGATTTGTTATAATGACCACGTGTCTCTGTGGAATACAGGTTTATAATGAGTTTCAGGTTGTTGAGTCCTGAGTGATTCTCAGACATGTCAGTTCCCTCTGGGTTTGCTTCTCATTTCCTTTACAGACTCCACCTTCTAGCAGCTGGTAAGCTCCTCACATGTATCATATGTACATAATAAAAAAATCGCATGTTCACAGTAATATTTCCTAATTTTTATTTCAGTTCTTAGTTACAGATGTTGAATCTGTAAATACCCCAAAAATTGCAAAAACATTTTAAGACACACAAATGCCAATGACTACATAGGGTTTATAAATGGTCCCTCATCCATATAGGTACACAAATGTGCCATGAACATCCCAAAACAAGAAATTACTTTCTGAAGCAGTTTGTCAGGCCACTGAAAACTTTTATCACAAAACCTTTATATTGCTGCGAAATATTATACCTGGGCAAGTAACTGAGCTGATTGATACATATCTATCAAATCTCTGCTTTACTGACTCTCACAGCACCTTAATTGCAATCTCTCTTGAACAGGAAAAAAACTGTGTCAACACTACAGAACTTGAATTGCACACACGAAAAATTTAAAACTTTAACTTTTAAAAACTCCACGGGCTGCACTGAACACAACAGCAAGAAGCACAGGGAGGCAGCTTCAGAAAACTCCTGGTGAGTGACGTGTTCAACCTCGGGACAGTTCTCTGCACAGCTCACAGCTGCAGCCCAAACTCCACACAAGTCTGTGTGAACTGGCACATGTCCTGCAACGTCTGAGCAGCACGGCAAGGACGCAAAACATCTCAAACCAAACCTTTCCAGTGAGGCAAGTTAAAAATTCCCACCCAACTGGGCTGAAAACCCCAGAGCCTTTCATTCCCTGTGCATGGATGGCCGGAGCCAGATGGTTAACACTGGGAAACATGTGCTACAACCTATTCCCAGGGCGTGGAGGAAGAAATGCAGCTGCTTTCCACAGAGCAGGCTGCACACTGCCAAAGGACGCCCCATCTCTGCTGCAGCCATTCAGGACAGCTGAGTGTAGAGTGTGATATCACTTATTTTGCAACGTGAACTTCATGGAATCTGCACTTTTCAGGGCTCAGTCTCAAACGAGAAATGGGATTTATTCAGTTTAAACCCTACCTGCTGTAAAATTTCTGAAGACCCCAAGACATACGTCCAACACCACCCAGCCAGAGATTTATCTCTTTCTACACTCACACAAGCCAAGCTGCATGAATAAAACAAAAGTGGCTATTTGATAGCTAACTTTAAAATTCCACACTGTGCCTTGGTACAAACTCCCTGTAGAAGGTTGTTATGAGTGAGGAGGTTGCACAAGATTAGAGCTGCAGACATCAAAGTCCTTTAAATGCAATGGACCAGCTCTGAAATACAGTCACATGCTTGTTTAGATAAGCATTTCAGTGATCACCACTATTACACAACGATTAAAAGAAAAAGTGATGTCAGTCTGAGCCTACAGAAGGTCCTTGAGGCAACTCTTGTATCCCAGAAACACTGAAAGCCTCAAGCAGCAATTCAGATCTGTTCCTGCAGTAGCACCAGAGCTCTGATGAGAGTGCAAGAAGAAGACTGACACCATTCCCACCTTCCAAGGTGATGAGTGATGGACCTGCCTGCAAGACGAAATTCTCCTGTCTCCTGTGAGAGCTGAGTGGCTCCAGACCTCCTCTGGAGATGCTCTGTGCACATGTTGCTCGCATGCGTCACACACTGGCCACATCCACAGCGAAGCCAAGGTCCGGAACAGAATGTTTACAAGTTCAGCTCCCCATGTTTACCCATAGGTTTTTATCTCCCTCCTTCCCCTAAAGGCAACCTTGCCTTTTGGGACCAGAAACAAGGCAATCAAAGACATCAGACAAGAAAAACAGAAAACTACACTTTCTTTTCCCAACAATGGGATGTTGGACCTAAACAGAGCTGGCTGCATTTTGCACCACCTGGCTGATTTTTCTGGGGTCTGACCTGGACTACCTGGATGCCTTGCAAGTGTCAGTGGAAGCCTGTTGCCCCTTGAGGATCACTGCAATTTCTGTCATAACACAACTGCTTCCACATTTGGAAGAGCACAACCCTGCTGCTGTGCCTCCAGTCACCAAACACAGCACACACACCCACTGTGACACAGGAAAATGGGAAGGCACCTGTGGAAGGACAATTTTCAAAGTTGGCAACAGAAGAGAGTTCCTGGCTGTGATGGGAGAGGTGGAGCAGGAAAACTCCTCCAGCCACGGCTGTGGCCCAGCAGGAGCAGGGCAGGGGTGCTCCAGGGATCAGGAACATCACGGAGCTCCTCAGGGTGAAGCTTTCCCAATTAACAGGTGGGAACAGCACTTAGAAAAGGCTGGAAGCAAGGAAGCCTCAGGATTTTCCTCCAGGACTCGTGAAACATGGAATTGGATCTTTCTCACTTGGTTTAGGATAACAGCAGAGTGAGATCAGATATCGTGGAATATGCATTTAATATTACATATATTAGTGTACAGTTATAACAATGTACAGCACAGCTTTATCCTTCATTTCCCACTAAGGCAATTAGGACAGACACACTTTCATTTTGTTTCTGTTTTTCTCCCCATGGAAAAGGCTTTTCCTCCTCTTTGTGCAGCTGAAAACAGCCTGGGCCACCCATGCAGGCAGCTCACCTTGGGCTGGGGATTGGATTCTCAGGGCTGCTGTGTCCCCACAGCTCCCGGTGCTCCCCTGCTGCACACAAAGCTCCAGCAGGCAGGGACAATCAATCTCTGAGGAATTCTTGTGGATTTATCCCAACTCAGCTCTCAGATAAACCACAGTGCCCACAGCACCTGGATGTCACTCACAGCAGCAGGCACAGAAAGCCTGATGGCTGCTGTTCCTCCTCATAATTACGGGAGCAAATTCCATTTAATGGCATGGCCTTCTCAAGTCACAGCAGCAGCCAGAGGCTGGAGCTTTCCTGCCATCCAGGAACATCTGGAAGAGCCACAGGGCCACTGGAACAGCGTGGCTGGGTCACCCCATCCAGAGACTAAAAGATATCCAGGAAACCAAGGAAAGCAGGGAAAGGCACTGAACTGAGACAATCAGAGCAGGAGCATCACCTCTGCAGCTTCTGGAAAAGGCTCAGGGGTAAAAACTCCAGATTTCTGTTAGGGAGCTGTTCCAAGGGGGAGTTAAACACTGACAGATCCAGGATGCTCCAGGAAAGGCACCAAACTGGGACCCCCTGGCAGGAGCAGCCTCAGCTGGCTCAGTTTGCACCCCTCTGGAGCAAACCCAGTCAACAGCACAAAAAGTCCTTTATGTTCATCTGGCCTGAGCACAATCCAAGGGGGGAATTTTTCCATTTTCCCACTGAATCTGGTTCAAACCAAGTGGTTCTGCTTGAACCCCCCACTCGCTGCAGGCCTGGCTCTCCTGAGCTGGAGCCAGGGTCCAGGTAAAGCCTGTCTCAGCCCAGCCCAGGGCAGGAGCGATGTCCTGTCCCTCCATCCCAGCCCCCTCCAGGGACACACACAGCCCCCTGCAGCTCAGGAGAGCAGGAATAAAGAGCCTTTTTTCCTAATTCCACTTTAAACCATTATTGCTGTAAAGCAAATTTCAGCCTGGAATATTGGCCTTTCCCAGGAAATTGATTTTCATGGAATCTGCTCTCCAAGAAAAGCACAAAGACCCCTTTCTCATGAAGATGTCCCACAGCTGGCACTGGCTGATCCTCATTCTGCTGCTGTTCAGCCTCCCTTCTGTCCTCAGAGCTGCAAAGCAGAGAAGCAGGGATCAGTGAGACGTGGGAATGACATCACACGAGGAAGCTGCAGCCCCAGAAACTGCTCCCAGGCCGCAGGGAATGGCTGCCAGGGGAAGGTTCACTGGACTCGGAGCATTTGGGTTCAAAAAACCATTTCAGAGAAGAGCCAGCAGGACCCTGAGGAGCACCTCGGTGTCCCTTCCAGAAGATCTGGGTGCAAACCCCACAGCTCATTCCTGCAGAAACGGGGGTGCCTGCAGGGAACCTGCTCGGCTCTGCAAATGCAGGCAGCCAGTTTTATGGGAAGGTTTCACCAGGTAATTCCTGTCATTCCTACGGCAGCAGTGACTCCTGCCCAGAGACACCCTCACCAGCCCAGCCTCTGTTTGAACAGCTCCTGCACTATCCTTGAACATTTTTTTTTGTATTTTCTGGTTATGACAAATGCACCAAGCCCGGTGCAGAGCACTCAGCTGCACTGGGACATTTCCTGCTGCCCCGATACCACTTTCTCCCATGGAACTCGGGCCCCTCCCTGCTGCTGGAGGGGGAGGGCAGGTGAGTAACCCTCCAGCCCCAAGCCCAGCTGAGCCATGAGTAGCAGGGTGTAAAACCACTACACCCATTGTTACAAGGGAATCAAACTGGTTTTTCATGAGGTGTCGTTCCAAAGCTCCGCCAAAATACCAGAGCTCACCTTCCTAATAGCAGGCAGCAGCTCAGGATTGTCTGTCCTGGGCTATTCCCGGCTGGAGCACAACAATGTCCCCGTGTCACCAGTGCCAGCAGTGACAGAGTGATGCTGTCAGCAAAGCCAGGGACAGGGAGGCAGAGCTGAGACAGGGACACCCCCGTGCCACCGGGAGCACCCCAAAGTGCCCTGGCACAAACGGGGAGATGCTGATTTATCCCCAGCAAGGTCCCTGCAGGCTCTGAGGCACACGAGCTGCTCTTCCCCTGCCCTGACAGGGTTGCGCCACCCTCCCTCCCTCTCCCCGTGGGCCTGGCAGCGGCCCCGGGCTTGCACAAGCAGCAGCGAAACTCGGCAGGGGATTGTCCCGGGGCCAGCCCAGCCTGCCCATGGACCCCTCCTTGGACCAACGGAGCTCCCTCCATGCCCTTTTGCTCCCTGCACACGCAGAGTAATTTGTGACCTGCTTTTCATCCATTTTCCCTCTAACACATTTCTGGTAATTACACCCCAGCCACCCCTTTCCCTCCCTGGAGGTGTGTCTGCCCCAGAGCTTCCCCCACACTCCCAGGGCAAGGCTGGAAGCAATTCCTTGGACAATCCTCCTGAGCACGTTCCTTCTGCAATCTTTGTAATAGGGGAAATGGGGGTTTGGGTTACATTACCTCCACCTGGGAAAGCACTTTTAATCCTCTCTCCCTTTCCCTCCCTCTCCTCTCTCCAGGATAAGCAACACAAGATCTCTATCTCTCCCACTACCAAAACCAGGCTCAGGTCAGCAAAATCAGGAGCTGCAGCAAGGAAAAGCCAGGATAGCAAAAGAGGGAGATAAGGAGTTTGATGAGAGTGCTCCTGGGAACTCTTTGAAGTCTCAGGGAGCTCCTGTGAGAGTTCCTGACAGGGCCAGGCTGCACCTGCATCTGATCCTGGGTGTTCAGAAGGGAAGTTTGATAATGGCAATTTTGCTTCCCATCCTCTGCTCGCTGACNTGTGTGTGCTGTGTTTGGTGACTGGAGGCACAGCAGCAGGGTTTGTGCTCTTCCAAATGTGGAAGCAGTTGTGTTATGACAGAAATTGCAGTGATCCTCAAGGGGCAACAGGCTTCCACTGACACTTGCAAGGCATCCAGGTAGTCCAGGTCAGACCCCAGAAAAATCAGCCAGGTGGTGCAAAATGCAGCCAGCTCTGTTTAGGTCCAACACTCCCATTGTTGGGAAAAAGAAAGTGTAGTTTTCTGTTTTTCTTGTCTGATGTCTTTGATTGCCTTGTTTCTGGTCCCAAAAGGCAAGGTTGCCTTTAGGGGAAGGAGGGAGATAAAAACCTATGGGTAAACATGGGGAGCTGAACTTGTAAACATTCTGTTCCGGACCTTGGCTTCGCTGTGGATGTGGCCAGTGTGTGACGCATGCGAGCAACATGTGCACAGAGCATCTCCAGAGGAGGTCTGGAGCCACTCAGCTCTCACAGGAGACAGGAGAATTTCGTCTTGCAGGCAGGTCCATCACTCATCACCTTGGAAGGTGGGGAATGGTGTCAGTCTTCTTCTTGCACTCTCATCAGAGCTCTGGTGCTACTGCAGGAACAGATCTGAATTGCTGCTTGAGGCTTTCAGTGTTTCTGGGATACAAGAGTTGCCTCAAGGACCTTCTGTAGGCTCAGACTGACATCACTTTTTCTTTTAATCGTTGTGTAATAGTGGTGATCACTGAAATGCTTATCTAAACAAGCATGTGACTGTATTTCAGAGCTGGTCCATTGCATTTAAAGGACTTTGATGTCTGCAGCTCTAATCTTGTGCAACCTCCTCACTCATAACAACCTTCTACAGGGAGTTTGTACCAAGGCACAGTGTGGAATTTTAAAGTTAGCTATCAAATAGCCACTTTTGTTTTATTCATGCAGCTTGGCTTGTGTGAGTGTAGAAAGAGATAAATCTCTGGCTGGGTGGTGTTGGACGTATGTCTTGGGGTCTTCAGAAATTTTACAGCAGGTAGGGTTTAAACTGAATAAATCCCATTTCTCGTTTGAGACTGAGCCCTGAAAAGTGCAGATTCCATGAAGTTCACGTTGCAAAATAAGTGATATCACACTCTACACTCAGCTGTCCTGAATGGCTGCAGCAGAGATGGGGCGTCCTTTGGCAGTGTGCAGCCTGCTCTGTGGAAAGCAGCTGCATTTCTTCCTCCACGCCCTGGGAATAGGTTGTAGCACATGTTTCCCAGTGTTAACCATCTGGCTCCGGCCATCCATGCACAGGGAATGAAAGGCTCTGGGGTTTTCAGCCCAGTTGGGTGGGAATTTTTAACTTGCCTCACTGGAAAGGTTTGGTTTGAGATGTTTTGCGTCCTTGCCGTGCTGCTCAGACGTTGCAGGACATGTGCCAGTTCACACAGACTTGTGTGGAGTTTGGGCTGCAGCTGTGAGCTGTGCAGAGAACTGTCCCGAGGTTGAACACGTCACTCACCAGGAGTTTTCTGAAGCTGCCTCCCTGTGCTTCTTGCTGTTGTGTTCAGTGCAGCCCGTGGAGTTTTTAAAAGTTAAAGTTTTAAATTTTTCGTGTGTGCAATTCAAGTTCTGTAGTGTTGACACAGTTTTTTTCCTGTTCAAGAGAGATTGCAATTAAGGTGCTGTGAGAGTCAGTAAAGCAGAGATTTGATAGATATGTATCAATCAGCTCAGTTACTTGCCCAGGTATAATATTTCGCAGCAATATAAAGGTTTTGTGATAAAAGTTTTCAGTGGCCTGACAAACTGCTTCAGAAAGTAATTTCTTGTTTTGGGATGTTCATGGCACATTTGTGTACCTATATGGATGAGGGACCATTTATAAACCCTATGTAGTCATTGGCATTTGTGTGTCTTAAAATGTTTTTGCAATTTTTGGGGTATTTACAGATTCAACATCTGTAACTAAGAACTGAAATAAAAATTAGGAAATATTACTGTGAACATGCGATTTTTTTATTATGTACATATGATACATGTGAGGAGCTTACCAGCTGCTAGAAGGTGGAGTCTGTAAAGGAAATGAGAAGCAAACCCAGAGGGAACTGACATGTCTGAGAATCACTCAGGACTCAACAACCTGAAACTCATTATAAACCTGTATTCCACAGAGACACGTGGTCATTATAACAAATCTCCACTGCCAATTGTTAAATGAAGATGTCCTGAAAGCAGGAAGCGCTGCTTCTGATATCAGTGACAAATATTGATGTGCTGAGTTACAACGTTTGTTAAGGACACAGTGCAATACTACCTCTTACTCCTTTGTTCTTCATTTCTAGGTCAAGATGTGGTTAAGTATAAAAGAGTATCTTATGGATGTACTCTACATTAGTTATAACATAATACCTCTATAAAGGTAAGTCTGCTGTACACTGAACCATTCATAAAATGTTACCTTTCTGGGTGATTACATGCTAAAATTGAAGTATGTGTCCCTGAGTAGTTGCCATGGTGATTTGAAAGTTTGGGTCAGGCCTTTGGTAAGGGAAATATCCCAACAGCTGCTGCAGACTCACAAAATTGGGAAAACAGCTTTCCCAGTTTCAAAGCAAGATTTTTCTTTATTTTCTTTCCCACTCTTTCCAGGAAATCTCAAACTGATTTTAGCCTTGGGAAATAAAATTTACTCTTTTTTTTTTTTCCTTTTCTCACTCAGCTGGAACACTGTATTAGTATGCCTTTAGGTAGTCCTGAATGAAAAAGAAAAATGGTTTAATTAGTGGAACCAGTTAAAAAAAAAGGATAATAGGTTTGGATTGGATATAAGGAAGAAATGTCTGGATCAGACCACAGACCTGACTCACTACCTTGCACAAATGCAGAATTCAGGGATACAGGGATTGAGAGGGCAACACTCTCAGTGGGGAGAAGTTGGATGGATTATTGTAGAAAATGGGATGGCATCTTTACATGTCCCCTCACCTACTCTATTTTTTATTATCTCTTGAATGGCTCATCTTATCTCCAGAGTAGAATTTTTGGTACATAAGCTAGTTTTTTATTTATGTCCCGCTCTTTGGAATGTAAACCAGGTTGTGGCCCATCTTTATTGGCCCAAATTTTTTCAAAGAAATTCAGAAAGATGCTGATGTTCCTAGAACAGACTGTGAACCTTGTGGGGTTTACTTATTAAATTGGGGGCCATTCTATTGCCGTAAGAGTCTTAACCATGTTCAAAGTATGGCCATAAAGAAGAAGACAAGCACAAAAAACTTTCCTTTTTCATGAATTGATCCAATTCATGATCCCAAAGAATCTGTGGCATCACCTCATGTCCTTACCTTTCATAATCAAATCAGTTGGTGCAACAGTATTTTTCAGGATGAATGTTGGAAGACTACATCAATCTTAACAAGTATGGCTTTTGATTAAAATATTCTAAAAATAAAAGATACCTCACCATTCTGAAGAGATAGACATCTTAAGCTTCTTTTAAAATCTTTTAAGCTTTTCTTTTTCAATGCTTTGTTTGGATATAAAATTGAAGCCTTACTTTCGACTAGCTGGTGTGAAGATCTTGTAGTTTACAAGCTGGGCCTTGCGCTTTTAACCAAAGCTGGTGTTTTTCTCCTGTTTTGTGTGACTGTTGTGTTATGGTGGTGTTATGTTGAGTTCTGCAGATGAGATTCCATTACCTGTCAGTGTTTCATGCAAGTTTCACTCATTTTAATTCATTATTATCTTCACTAAAAGGCTTGTGTTTAATGAAAAGGCTTCTCTTAGGCTCTGGATTGACAAAACACAGAATATCACTGATCCTTTCTATTTCTGCTGCTAGACAGGGCAATATACCATATGTCCCAGCAGGTTGTTGATGAACTGAAAAATGAGATGCAACTTTTTTTTTNGCCAGGGACAGAGGCACAGCCGGGTTCCACCACAGCAACAATCCCTGTTTACCCGTGTTTGGGAAACAGCAGCGGCTCAGCCGCCCCAGGAACGCTGGCAGCTCCCTAATTACAGCGGGGAGCCACCCCAGCCCGGCTGTGACACAACCCTGCCCTCCGTGCCAGCCCGGGGAGCTGCTCCCCGTTCCCAGCCAACCTTCCCCGGGCCAGGGAAGCCCCCAGCCCCGACCGGCTGATTTTCTTCGTGTTCCGGGAGCACCTTCAGCTCCCACCCTGCTCCCAGAGCGGGGGATGAGTCCCTGCCCTGGGACTGCGCCCCGGCACCGAGACACGGCAATTTTGGGATGGATGGGAGCTGCCAGGCAGATGCAGCTGGGAAATGCCACCTAGAGGCCAAAGGTGATGCAGTGATTTAGCTCTTGTTTGACTTCGGCTAATCCTGGATGTTCCACATCCCCCAGCCCTATTCCCTCACCCCTCCCTGTGTGAGGACACTGGGTGTCCTTTTGGTCGACCCTTCCCACCCAAACCATCCTGGGATTCCATAATTCTGTGACTGAGGCACTTCCCATCCTTGTGAAATCTGAAACACCACAACTCCCATGGAGCCAGGAATTTGCACTGGGTGATATACCAGCTTGAACCTATATTCATTTAAAACCAAACCAGAACTGAAGTGCTTAGAAAGATTAGAGGGCAAAAACCATTTAATATACATGTCCAAGGAAATAGCTTGGGGACCATTGCTTTATATTGATTTCCTTATGGGAAAAAGGTTTTTTCATGGACTAAGTGGTCCAAACACCAAAAATCCCTGTGAGCAGCAATAACAGGACAAGGAGGAGGAGCTCTGTGCTGCATAACCTTCAACCACTGCTCCCAGCAGGCCAGGGGGGCTGACCAGTGCAAACCAGAATGGTATGAGCTGCCCCAAGCAACTGGTCAGTGTTCAAGACCAAGCAAGGCTGAGCTTGGTAAAACGAGCTGTTAAGCTGCAAATAAAAATCCCCAGGAAAAAAAAGACCAACATAAATCTTCCCAGGAAACAGCCAGAAGTTAAAATAAAACCAATTTAATTGGACTATAGCAGCACACAGAACTCACAGATGAGGTTAAGGCTCATTGTGGTTGAGGTTGTGGCTGTCCCTGGATCCCTGGCAGTGTCCAAGGCCAGGCTGGACATTGGGGCTGGGAGCAGCCTGGGACAGGGGAAGGTGTCCCTGACCATGGCAGGGGTGGCACTGGGTGAGCTTTAAGGTCCCTTCTCACACAAACCATTATGGGATTCCATAATTCTGTGACTGAGGCACTTCCCATCCTTCTGAAATCTGAAACACCAGAATTCCCATGGAGCCAGGAATTTGCACAGGGGGAAATTCCAGCTTGAACCTAAACTCATTTAAAACCAAACCAGAACTGAAGTGCTTAGAAAGATTAGAGGGTAAAGAACATTTAATATACATGTTCAAGGAAACAGCTTGGGGACTGTTGCTTTATATTGATTTCCTTGTGGAAAAAAGGCTTTTTCATGGACTAAGTGGTCCAAGCACCAAAAATCCCCGTGACAGCAATAACAGGGCAGGGAGGAGGAGCTCTGTGCTGTAGGATCTTCAACCACTGCAACTCTTGTGGGAAGGGAGTTATGGGAAGACAGTGCTGGGGCTGCTGTCAGGCAGCTCCCAAAGATCTCTGCCCCCAAAAAAGGGAATTATGAAAATCCTGTTTGTGTTGAGAGTGGGATCTGCCCTTTCAGAGATGGAACACAAACTGGAAACTCATCTCTGTGATTTATTTGGGTTCTTCTGGAACAGAAATAAATCCTGTATGGACAAAGGAACCCACTCCTTATGGGCTCCCTCTGCTGCCTCAGTGAGGAGGCAGCACACCCCTAATCATGGAGGGAAAACCAAAGAGCTGCAATGATTTAAGAGGTGGTGGCAGTACTCCTTTTTGGCCTCTGTGGCTGAGAGCAGAGCCAAAGCCGAGAGGGGACCCAGCCATGGGAAGTGTTTGTTACCCAGCCTGCAGCTCTGGGAAGAGGCGGCTGCTGTCACCAGAGCAACAAAACACCAGAGCCAAGGGAGGAGGGAGGAGAGCAGGAATGCTGGTGTGCCCGGTTGGGATTGCAGAGGGCACAACAGGGTGTTTATTCACAGTCCAGAGAGTTCAGCAGCTGTGTCCAAACAAGAAGTGGCATCCATGAAATGAACTGTTAGCACAGCTCCCACGTGAGGGGCTTCCACCCAGAGAACAGCCAGGAGGAGGAGGAGAGGCTTCAGGAAAACTCCCCATTCCTGGGAATTGGTGACATTTGGTTCAGTGTCCCTGTTAAGTGGTAAATAATGACCAAAATGCAGAAGGACCCAGTGGCAGCAGGGCTGCTCAGGCTCTGGCCCTGCGCAGGGCGGGGTAGCTCTGCACAGTCCTGGCAATGGCCTCGTCCAGGCTCACCACGGGCTTGTAGCCCATGGCCCTCTTGGCCTTCTCACAGCTGTAGTAGTGGAATGTCCCAGCCAGAGCCACCCTCATGGGTGTGAAGGTGGCCTTGATGGTCACCAGGGGCCTGAGCAGGGCCAGCAGCAGGGACAGCAGCAGGGCCAGGTAATAGGCCAGCCAGTAGGGAATGTGGTACTTGGGAGGGTCGTAGTCCAGGCCGGTCAGGATCCGGGACATGAAAGCCCAGAAGGGAATTGGTTCATCGTTGGTGATGTGGAAGGCCTGCAAGAGAGGGAGAGGAGAAGCCAAGTGATGAAACCACGATGGATTTCCCAGGTTTGGCTCTGTGCTGGCCCAGCTCATGCTCAGGACATGACTGCCCTGACCCAGGCAAGGGCACACTGTCCTGGTAAACTACTTTGCACTGACCACCTCTGTGTGAACAGGGGTGAATCCCTGACTTGCCAGGAAAAGCAGCTCCTTCCCACGCTCTAGAGGACAGGATTCCTCAGAAATGTCAAACCAATGGACTGTCACAGCACAGAGCAAACAGGTTAGAACACCCCACGTGTGCCCAGAGCATGGCGGGGCCAGGAAAAGCTGGCAAAGTTCCTCCTGTTCTGAACTCCTGTCCCAAAAGCTTCTCTGTTTCCATGTGTGCCCCTTGGCTGCCCCCAGCTCTGCCAGGATTGCCCTTCACAAGGAGTTTTATAGCAGCAGATTCAAGGATACTCATCCAACTCAGCCACGTGGCTGCACCAAGGTCACCACAGATGGAAAATCTGTCTCATTGGTGTGTGGAGCTCCACTCCCCTCCAGGATGGATGTTCAGGACACCCAGGAATCAGCCAGGATCCCACAGCACAGGCTGGGGACATCTTCCCTTCCCTTCCCTTCCCTTCCCTTCCCTTCCCTTCCCTTCCCTTCCCTTCCCTTCCCTTCCCTTCCCTTCCCTTCCCTTCCCTTCCCTTCCCTTCCCTTCCCTTCCCTTCCCTTCCCTTCCCTTCCCTTCCCTTCCCTTCCCTTCCCTCCCCCTTTACCTTCCCACACAGGGGAGAGCCTTTGTGCAGCTTTTCTGCAGCCAGGATGTGCCCATGGACCACGTTTTCCACATAGGTGAAATCCACCAAGTTCTTTCCATCCCTGCACAAAGAAAAGGCAGAAGTTTAGCCCCAAGACAAGCTGGGCTGAAAATCTGCTCATGGCAAAAGGAAGGACTTTCAGCCAGGATAAATTGATCCCAAGTTTCCTCTTCTCCCAGTCTCTGGTGCTGCAATTTCAGGCCATACCCTGGCAGAGGGAGGAATTTCCCCATATTATTTTGGAGATAAAGGAAGGGTTATTGCTGTGCCAGCTCCCAGCAAAGCCCTCCAAGCTGACATTCCCAGAACAGCACCATTTTTAAACCTCTCAAGTTTGTGGGTGCTGCAGATCCTCCAAGCCTGGGGATCAGCAGTGATCCATGGAAGCAGAGGGGTAACAAGCACAGAGAACATCACTGAATGACAAATCTCCAATCAGGAATTTCATAGCTCGAGGAATTCTGGCTCCCTCAACAAGCCATCTTCAGCCTTAGCTAGATTAGATTTAACCCAGGGTGTGAAATCTATTTCTTGCACAGACACAGAAAATGAATCTGCTTATCAGTTCCCAGAGTCCAGGTAACCAGAGAATCATGGAATGGTTTGGGTCGGAAAGGAGCTTAAAACTCATTTTGCTTCACCACTGGAATTGCAGAGCACAATAACCTGAACCATTCTTTGCTCTAAAATTCCAGGGGTCCACCAGAAGCTCTGCAAGGCTCAGTAACAAGGCAAATATCAAATTTGATAAAAACTGATACAAATTGATAAAAAATACAAAGATAAAATATTTTATCTTGTAATCAGAAATATTACAACATTTTAGCATTTCATATTTGATAGGGTTTTTTAATTGCTAGAACGTCACATACCACAAGTCTATATTAAATTAACAGCAAGTAATTGGAACTTTCATATTAAAATAGCACAGCTCTTTAGACAGCTCAAGCCATGCCAGCTTTCCTCAAGGATATTCCTTTGGCATTAGGAACACTCACCATCTCAGGAAATGAGCCCCTAACACAGAATGATTTTTAAGGAAAAAAAAAACTGGATTAAAGTGAAAAATAAAAGAAACAACACTACTTATTTCACTTTGTTCCCTTCCAAAAGGGCTTTTTAGATCCAGCATCAATTTTTCCCCAGCTCTGAAATGCCTGAGCCTTGCTCACCCAATGATGAACTTCATTTTGCCACTCCGAGCTGCCTGGATGAGGATGGGAACCAGCTGAGGGTCTCTGGACCAAATATTCCATGGGGACGGATTGCAGTGGTGAAGAAATTGTTGTCGGGGTCATTTGCACTGAGCACCTCCTGCAGAGAAAGAGGAGAAGCAAGTCAAGAAAAAAGCAAGCCGGCAAATGCACCGAGATCAATCCTAAAGGGCTTGGGGCTCCCCCCTCCTTGGGAAGCAGCAAGCAGGAATAATATCCCTCTCTTCCTTCCAAGTGATCCTTCCTTTGTTCCCATCTCTTTTCCCAGTTCTCCTTGATAAGAAAACCAGACAAAACTTCAGTT